>BLSH010179463.1:377159-397525 GCA_018402905.1 Glandirana rugosa
CTGATCACCTCCCGACGTCACTACCAACTGAAAGATGTTGAAAGAGGGTAGAGGGCTGACATAGAGACCTCGAGTCGGTGTCACTAGAAACCCAACAAGAAAGGGATAGAGTGGTTCCGAGAAGAGGGGGATATCGAGTCAAACCGGCCTGCCGGTCGAGATCCTTCCCAAGACCAGCAGGGTTTGTAGAAGGTAAATTCCTAATACCTCCGGTGACACGAGAATCCTCGGAATTCACGTCGTCTTTACAAAAACAGTAGAACCGGTCTAGACACGGAACGGTGTTAAGACAGAGAATCGAGAAGTCCATCAAGGAAACTGGACTAAGAGTAAACGAGACTGTACGTGACACTCGACATTCCAGAATATATCTGTCCATACACCGAAAGGATTAGTTCAGGTTAGTCATATTAGTTTGTGTCGACCTGAGATAAGACCTTACAGCTCACAGTGCATGTCAGAGCAAATGAGAATCAGGTCAAAGGAACTACCTGAAGAGCTAAGAGACAGAATTGTGGCAAGGCACAGATCTGGCCAAGATGACAAAAACATTTCTGCTGCACTTAAGGCTCCTAAGAGCACAGTGGCCTCCATAATCCTTAAATGGAAGATGTTTGGGACGACCAGAACCCTTCCTAGAGCTGGCCGTCCGGCCAAACTGAGCTATAGGGGGAGAAGAGCCTTGGTGAGATAGGGAAAGAACAACCCAAAGATCACTGTGGCTGAGCTCCAGAGATACAGTCGGGAGATGGGAGAAAGTTGTAGAAAGTCAACCATCACTGCAGCCCTCCACTAGTCAGGGCTTTATGGCAGAGTAGCCCGACGGAAGCCTCTCCTCAGTGCAAGACACATGAAAGGCCTCATGGAGTTTGCTTAAAAAAAAAACAAAAAAAAAAAAACACCTAAAGGACTCCAAGATGGTGAGAAATAAGATTTTCTGGTCTGATGGGACCAAGATAGAACTTTTTGGCCTTAATTCTCAGCGGTATGTGTGGAGCAAACCAGGCACTGCTCATCACCTGTCCAATACAGTCCCAACAGTGAAGCATGGTGGTGGCAGCATCATGCTGTGGGGGTGTTTTTCAGCTGCAGGGACAGAACATCTGGTTGCAATCGAGGGAAAGATGAATGCGGCCAAATACAGGGATTATCCTGGACGAAAACCTTCTCTAGAGTGCTCAGGACCTCAGACTGGGCCGAAGGTTTACCTTCCAACAAGACAATGACCCTAAGCACACAGCTAAAATAACAAAGGAGTGGCTTCATAACAACTCCGTGACTCTTCTTGAATGGCCCAGCCAGAACCCTGACTTAAACCCAATTGAGCATCTCTGGAGAGACCTAAAAATGGCTGTCCACCAACGTTTACCATCCAACCTGACAGGACTGGAGAACATCTGCAAGGAGGAATGGCAGAGGATCCCCAAATCCAGGTGTGAAAAGCTTGTTGCATCTTTCCCAAAAAGACTCATGGCTGTATTAGATCAAAAGGGTACTTCTACTAAATACTGAGCAAAGGGTCTGAATACTTAGCACCATGTGATATTTCAGTTTTTCTTTTTTAATAAATCTGCAAAAAGGTAAATAATTCTGTGTTTTTCTGTCAATATGGGGTGCTGTGTGTACATTAATGAGGGGAAAAAAATTAACTTAAATGATTTTAGCAAATGGCTGCAATATAACAGAGTGAAACATTTAAGGGGGTCTGAATACTTTCCGTACCCACTGTATGTTTATCAAGCTGAAATCCACTACTTTATAGTGACTGGTTGACACCCCCCCCGCCCCTTTAAAGTGTTTGTCAACTCGTGACAACCACTCTAACCCACAGGTAAGCCTATAATAAGGTTTACCTGTAGGTGCCCTGCATATCTCCCAATCCTGCACGGTTTAGGAGATATACAGAGTATTGCGTGTGCCCACATCATCGGGCACATGCGCAGTGAAGAAACGGCCTCTGTGCCATTCCTTTACTGCGATCCTGCCTCAACTGGAGGCTCCCGCGTGCATGTTGGCCAGTGACAGAGCTGGAGTCGCGGCCCCAGAAGGAAGAGGGGCTGAAGATGGACGCTGCCTGCACAGGAGACATTGCAGGCTTCGTTTGCAGATAACTGACACATAATGGGCTACTTAATGCGATGCATAGTAGCCCATTATGCTTCTACTTTGCGGGGGAATATTGAGGAAGTAAACCCCATCAGGGTTTACTTCCTATTTAACTTCATATCTCTCACTGATGTGTTTTCTCCACAGTAGTTGGTATCTCCCTCCCACCTCCACACCACCAAGTCAGTCTTTATCTATCCAATCCTACCTAGTTGTTTTCTTCAATAATTACATTTCTCATTAAGGAGAAAAACTGGTGGAGTGTGAGTCTACCATATAATTCAATAATGGCATCTAAAACTGGGTGCAACCAAATATTCTAGTGGAAAATCTACACCACTGGAGACAATTAAAAAGATGAATGCATACAATTCAACTTCCCAAGAAACACAAAACACACATTTAAAGTGAAGCAGGCATTTAGGCCTCAGGCAAACGGGGCCAAAGCTCCTCTGAATGCCAGAACTCCTGATGCTTAAAAAACCTCTAAAAGCTGCATATTGCACACACATTTAGGCGTATCTAGTGTTTGAGCATTAACGCATACTATTGGCCAGAATACTAATTTATTCTGGCCACTGGAATTCATTGACACGCAAATGTAAGAGTCATCTAGCGTTTATGTGTGTTTAAATAGGATTTTTTTATACACTTACCAGTAAAATACATTTCTTTTGAAGGACATCACGGGACACAAAGCAGGCTATAATAATAATATAATCATTGGGTTATACGCCACCTATAGGTGAATGGACCCTGGTGATTAATGAAACAGGAAGTTCCATCACCCATATAACCACTCCCATACCGGGAGCACTTCAGTTTTGTAGCAAGCAATGAACTCCATAAGACAGAGAGGGGAGGGACCTCTGTTGCGTGATGTCCTTCGAAAGAAATGGATTTTACAGGTAAATCTGTATAAAAAATCTTATTTGATTTTTCGGACATCACGGGACACAGAGCAGGCTATAATAATAATATAACCATTGGGACGTCCCATAGCAATACCTGAGGGGAGGGAGACACAAGTTTCATCATATCGCAGCGCTTAGTACACTGCGCCCAAAGGATGCTTCGTCAGCTGACCTGACATCCACTTGGTAGAACCTGGTGAATGTATGTACTGATGACCAGGTTGCGGCCTTACATATCTGAGCCACAGATATCTGACAGCAGAATGCCCAGGAGGTACCAACCCTCCTAGTGGAGTGAGCTTTTACTCCAAAATCTCTCTCGCGTTTATAAGGGTAGATAATGCTGCCCCTGAGACTCCCCTTTCTCTTAGCACTGTGGCTTCAACAGCCACGTCGTTAAATTTAGCATAGGTAAATTCGGGTGAAACAGCGGTCCCTGGGATAACAGATCTGGACGCATTGGCAGACGACACGACCATCTACTGTCATCCTGACTATTTCCGGGTACCAGGCCTTCCTAGGCCATGCCGGAGCCACCAGTATGACTGCTGGCATCCCTTCCCAAATCCTGCGTAAGAGATGTGGGAGTAGAATGACCGGGGGAAATAGATATACCAGAGAGAACTGATCCCAAGGGAACACCAGAGCATCTACCCCGATGACAAAGGGGTCCCTTTCTCTGGATATGAACTGCAGGACCTTATTGTTGAACCGAAAGGCCATCAGATCCACCTCTGGCGTCCTCCAACGCCAGCATAATTGTTGAAAAATCTTGGCGTGCAGGGACCATTCCCCTGACATGACCTGCTGGCGACTTAGAAAGTCTGCCTTCCAGTTTTCCACTCCTGGAATGTAAACTGCCGAGATCCTTGGCACATGATGCTCTGCCCATTTGAGCAATAGGCTCACTTCCTTGAGTGCCCCCTTGCTCCTGATGCCGCCTTGGTGGTTGATATAAGCCACTGCTGTGGTATTGTCTGTCTGAACCTTCACTGGGTGACCTTGAAGCCTGACTGTCCAATGACTTCGAGCTAGCCGAATGGCCCTCAGCTCCAAAATGTTTATGGGAAGTTTCTGTTCTGCTCGAGACCAGCTTCCCTGAACTGTGAGGTCCTTCATGACTGTTCCCCAACCTGAAAGGCTGGCGTCTGTGGTGACCATCTCCCAGAAAACTGGGAGAAAGGACCTCCCTTGCGTCAGGTTTGTGTGAACCAACCACCAACAGAGACTGTGCCGCGCCCTGGATTTCAAGGTCATACTGCAATTGTGAGACTGAACTTTCTTGTTTCATTCTGCCAGAATATTCCTCTGAATTATTCTGGAATGAAATTGGCCATACGGTATAGTCTCAAAGGAGGCTACCATCTTGCCCAACATACTCATACAGAGTCGGACTGAAGGGTGTCTCTGATCTCTTACCCGCCTTACCAGGCTCTTGAGATCGTTGACCTTCCTGAGGGGTAGAAAAACCTTCCCCTGTCTGGTGTCTATCTGGAGACCCAGATGCTCTAGGCATTGTACCGGCATCAAGGAGGACTTGCCCCGGTTAATGATCCAATCCAAGTTTTCTAGTACCTGGACCGCCAAGGCCAGACTGGACTTGAGCCTCTCCCTGGATTGATCCCTGATTAAGAGGTCATCCAGGTAACCCGAGATGAATACTCCTCTTGATCTCAAAAAAAAACAGCACAGGGGCCAGCACCTTTGTGAAAACTTTGGGAGCTGTTGCAATACTGAATGGCAACGCCACTCGCCACTGAGCTATCGCAAAAATCTCCTGTGAGGAGGAAAGATTGGTACATGTTGAAATAATATGTACGCATCTTTGAGGTCTATCGATACTAGAAAGTCTGCTTGTTGTAGAGAGGCGATCACTGACCGAATGGACTCCATTCGAAACGACCGTACCACCAGAAACTGGTTTAGGGCCTTGAGATCCAAAATGGGTCTTACTTCCCCATTTGGCTTTGGCACAGTAAACAAGTTTGAGTAAAATCCTGTGCCTCTCTCTTCTGCTGGTACCTCCACAATTACACCTTGCAGGGTCAGATGGCTTAATACTTTGAGGAACTGATCCCCTAAACTCAGGGCCCCGAGGCCGTCGCGACTGCCTAGGCCCTGGAAAACCAGAGGAACCCGCAGTCGGAGGCTTAACGGGAGACCGCTTAGCTGGCTTTTTGACTGGCAGTAGAGTACTCTTACCGCCAGAAATCTTTTGAATCTAGGTCTTCTCCAAACAGGCGTTCCCCATGAAAGGGGAATCCTGTCAGCAACCTTTTACAAGGAAGCTCTGCTGTCAAATTTTTTAGCCACAGGATTCTGCGCATATGCACAGATAAGAGGGCAATGCGAGAGACCTGCTGTATTGAGTCCTTCAAGGCATCTACAGCAAAACAAGCCTGTGGTTAACTAAGAGGATTCCTCCTCTTCTCCCTCCTCGCCTGTATGCATGGCCTGATCGTTCAAGGCCTGGCATACCCCTACTGCAGCAACTGCCGGCTGAATGTCCGAGCCTGCCAGGGCAAAGGAGGCTTTTAATAAGGATTCCAACTTTTTATCCGCCGGATCCTTAAAACCCTGAGCATTATCCACCGGACAGGTCAGAGTTTTGGAAAGGGAATATACTGCGGCGTCCACTGCCGGTACTCCCCATTTCTTCACAAAATTTTCCTTCATGGGATATAATAAGGGGAATCTCTTGGGAGGAATAAAGACTATCAGGGTGTTTCCAATCTGAGTAAACCACTTGTTCCAATAGTGGGTGTAGAGGGTAGACCTGAGAGCCCTGCGGGGGTTTCAGAGACCCCAAAGAGGAGAAATTCATTTCAGGTACCTGTACAGCAGGCAATCTGAAAGCAGCGCGTACACTGCGCATCAAGGTATTCACGAGTAGCTTTTGTGACTGAGCCCCTGGAAATTCCAGCCCTTCATTTGTCACAGACTCCTGTGAGGCCGAATACTCTGCTGGCATTTCAGCCAACTCCTCCCCCACTACCTCCTCCTCTTCATCCATACAGTCCTGCTCCAGCACAGGAGGGCCAGGAGATGGAGACCTGCCTCGCTTCTTGTAACCATGAGTAACAGCAGCAATCATACCTGCTAGCTTGTTTTCCAAGTTCGCAGATGACAGGTCCTCTTTCGTAACAACAGTTGAAGAGGAAGATGAGGTAGCCGGCACCATACCAGAAAGACGTAGTGGCTCAGATTGCCCGGTTGCCTCTGGTCTCTCAGGGGAGGCTACCGCAGCCAACATCCTACTAGCCCCTTCTGGGACTGTGGCTAAGGCATTTTGGAAGACATGGCTTGCTGTAGAACCTCAGCCCTCTAAGCCTCTTTCAGCTCTGCCGGTTTTGCCTGACTGCTAGCTGTCCACCACCCGGACTTGCGTGTACCCAGTGAGATAGCCTGCCCTGTGTCCCGCAACTTCTGTGCCTCTGAGAAATCTGCCATCTGCGCCGTCTTTCTCTTCCTTTTTGTAAAAGTTTGAGCCACGTGCATGCTCCCGCGCCGCATGAGAGTTCCAATAGAACAGCTCCCCAAGAGGCCACTACGTGAAACACTTTCAGCCAAGCTCACCGTCTCCCCGGTGGCCAACATAGAAAGTGCAGGCGGCAAATTTAAAAACAGGCAAGGCAAAAAATATATATACATTTTGCATAAGAAAACACTCATCCTTCCCGCCGCAGGGCCTGAGTATAAGATGCCCAATCTTCACCCATAACGGCGGGTTGCGTCTCAAGGACCTGTACAGCATCCTGCAGGTTGTACCTTGGTTCAGTGTACCAGGTTTACCTACACGCAGGATCCAGCGCCATGTATGGTCGCTTACAGGCAAAACCTCACAAATTCTTCTGTCTTCTTGGCGAGGCCTGAGTACCATCTATCTTAGCTTAAATGCCCTTTGAAATGGATCCGGTATGAAGGCTGTCCCTTGATTCTAAAGAACCTGTGTGGGAATCAGCACAAAAAGCTCCAGAGAGCTGCCAAAGTGACCATCCACCTTAGAGACACTGGCGAAAAAACTGAAGTGCTCCCGGTATGGGAGGGGTTATATGGGAGATGGAACTTCTTGTTTCCTGTTTCATTAATCACCAGTGTCCATTCACCTATAGGTGGTGTATAACCCAATGGTTATATTATTATTATAGCCTGCTCTGTGTTCCGTGAAAGATAAAGTGTTTAGCCACATCTAGCTTTTATTTCTGCTCTTCAGCACCTGTCCTGAACCTGTCTTTGGTGTTTTGTTTTTTTCAGCCTGTAAACAGTCCTCTTCTAATATGTCTGTAAACGTCTGTGTGCATGGACACATAGGCTTACACAGAGGTGCTTTTACAGGCTGAAAAAACAGGCTTTTTTGTTTAAAAATAACAAACATGTCATACTTACCCGCTCTGTGTAATGGTTTTGCAGCTCAGATCCTCCTCTTCTCGAATCCCTCGCTAGCTCCCTCCTTTCGAGTGCCCTCACAGCAAACAGCTTGCTATGGGACACCTGACCCTCTGCTTTGTGTGTCCATTCAGACACAGAGACACGGCTCGGCCCCGCCCCTCCCATCCCATCTCTCTCCTCATTGGCTCACTGACTTTGGTTGACAGCAGCGGGAGACAATTTCGCCTGCTGTTTCAGCCAATGAGGAGGAGTCCCGAACAGCTGAGGCTCTCGTGCAACATCGCTGAATCAAGATAGGACTCAGGTAAATATTACTGGGGCTGCTGCACACAGAAAGTTGGTTAATCCTAATGCATTAAGATAATAATAAAAAAAAAAAACTTCTGCCTTTAGAACCACTCTGTGTGCATGAGCCCTTAAACAACTTTACTCTAAGTGAAGTAGTTGCCCTTTAAAGTGTTCCCCCACCTTCCTTGGTGTAATCCACATACTTTAAATTAACATAACATTTTCCTTTGATTTTTGTATGCTCATAAATTAATGGCTGATCAGCAGATCTTCAATGTATAAAGCTGGCCACTCTGTGTACTCTTGATAAAGAAATCCTTTTATTGGCTGCATGCAAAATGACACAGCATCAGAACTGCTATGATCAGCAGATCTTCCCTGTGTTTTAGGGAGCTCTTGTACATTGCACCCCATCTCATTACTCTCTACTGTATTACTAGGTTTTAACTACCAGTTTCTGTCATTTTAAATTACTGCTTAGTATACTAATAAAGCCAAGATGATTTTCATCACATTGTTGACGTTTTGCATCACACTTTCTTGCTTTTTTGCTTTAAATGTATCTGTTCTTTATTAATGCGTCTGGGGTCATTGTTAGAACATCTCTATCCTAAGCAAGGGAGCAGAAATATAAGCGAGCAGTGGGAAACCCAATCAGGTTTTAATGGCTGAGAATACATGTTCATAGTGCATTTGGCACAGAAAACAAAGACAGCAAACATTATCAGCGCAGTAAAACATTATTACTTTCTTTCTGTCTGCCGGCCAGAATTTATATAGTTACCTTCTCTGAAAGTGCTGATGCAGGAGGAACAACACTTACTTGCTGTGGTGGGGTGATGCTTTCTTGCTCATAAAATTCATTTGTCTGTTTAGGTTTGATCTGAAGACTGAGGCCTTTTTCAAAAGCCTGGTGTTCCAGCATGAGTGTGGACCTGAACCACAGATTGTGCGTCTTCCCCAAGTATTTCAGTACACAGGGCCTGATTGGGATTGGAGGCACACACTGAGACATGGCCTCCACAAAGCAGTTCAAGGCGCTCGGCTGACAATCTCTCTGCACCTGGTGGCTCCCGCTGCAAAGGAATGGGCTGATTTCCCCCGCTAATGCCTAAAAACAAGATGAAAAAGCAACGATTGTTAGCTTCAATTAACTGAGACCCCCTGGGCACCTTTATCAAAACAGAACTCATATGAATTAAATGACAATGTACTGTGAAATATAAACAGCAGCTGAAAAAGACTAATATTCAAATGATAACTTAGTCTAGAAGACGAGTATGATTATGAATCCCTGCATCCAAAAAAGACAGGTATTTAGATTTAGATTTTGGATCCAAAAGCTCTTTTTAGGGCACTCCTGTTTAAACTCACATGCCTACTCATATTTGACAGCTCCAAACTCTGTAGCCCTTATTCAAGTGCATGCACAAGGGAAGAGTGATCGGTTCATAGGAAATAATGGTCAGTCTGCCTGGACCACATTAGTAGTTTACTTCTTGTACCCAAATCTAATATGAGTCCTGCAGTTGGTAAGCTATGTGGCAGTTGCAATCATTAAAAAAAAAAAAACACTTTTTTTGTACTTACCATAAACCTCCTTTTCTTGGAGCCCATTAAAAGACAGATGAATCCAGATTAAGCTGGGTTATATTGCTGACAACAGGAGGAGCAGCCACTGGCAAACAGAAAAATTAGTAGGCCAGCCCCAGTTGGAAGTTCTCAACAACTCAAATCCCCCAGACACAGGGAGAAGAAACTATCCAAGTAACTCAAAGAGACTGAAGGATCACACCAGGGTCTACCTGCTCAACAAAAACCAGGTCTTCTGGCCTTCTCAGAATCCAACACCGTGACAACAGAGAGGGGAAATGAAATGGCCCGGAGAAAGCGAGGCCATCCCACATGTAAGGATAAAGGGTTTTCTAGGGGATTACAAGTTATAGACCTTTTTTACTGAGGGCTTAAGCTGACTGATAGATAGCCACCAATGCTGCAATCCAACAAAACCTGATCTGGATGATGCTAGGCCCCTCAGGTAGGTGCTGTCTGCAAGGATCCATTAAGCTGACACTATTCAGAAAAAGTTGTTTTAGCATCCCACAATGGGGATTCCAAGAAAGGGAAGTAGGTTGAACACAAGGGCCAATGCTCTGAGAACTAAGCAGGTGTGCCTAAGCGACAAAGAGGATCCAGGTCTTTTTCATGTAGGGGACAGTCAGATCTGGTCCCAAGGAATCTTGTAAGACAGGGAGTCCACCTGTACAGGAGAGACCTTGCATATCCCAAAGACAGGGGCTTTTTCTTACTAAGGGAGAGGAAGTCCAGATGGGGCACAGTTCTGTTAACACATGAATTGGAGAAAGGAGTGAGAGAATCTATGGGAGGTGGAGTCTTTTGTGCAGTAGCACAGGGAGAGGAGCAACTGAAGGGGCACCAGAGGCTAGGGATTAGCCTGTGGGCCTACAAGCAAGATCTCTGCACCTAAATGCCTGAAATGAAAGCTAACCAAGGATCCGCCAGGATACACAATCAGCCATCCACTTGTAGAAGTGTGGGCACACCTTCAGCAGAGGACTTTTCAGAAGGGAGCATTGGACCTCTGACCTTAATCCCTATAGGCTGAGTGGAAATCAGGCTCTAAGGGCCTCTACTGCAGAAGTAAATAAAGAAGGGTCTTTGACTTCCTACAAGGCCTTCTCTGTTGAGGCAGTAGTATGCCGTGGCAACGTTAATTATGATATCCAGCAAAGGCCTGAAAAGAAAGGCTATGTAGCATCAGCATCCAATCACTGTAACCAGAATGCTCTGCAGATCTGTATGGATATCAAACCCGGGAAAGATACTTAGATTCTTGTAACAATCCAATAAAATTGAAAATGTAATGATCCAGACATCTGTTTCACGTGCTCAGGTAAACATGGTTCTACCTTGGGGGTGGACAAAAACTTTTTTAAAGGGATCTGACCCAATCTGCCATGGTTTGACATATTAATGGCACTGCCAACACATGACACAGAGGGAGGCACCAGCCAGTTCAAATGTGGACTTCTAGAGCAGTGTTTCTCAACTCCAGTCTTCAAGATGTACAAACAGGTCATGTTTTCAGGCTTTCCATTATTTTGCACAGGTGATTTGATCAATTTCACTGCCTTAGTAATTACCACAGCCATTTCATCTGAGGGAAATCATGAAAACATGACCTGTTGGTGCGTCTTGAGGACTGGAGTTGAGAAACACTGTTCTAGAGGGATTCTAGTTGTCAGTCAGCAGAATCTTTAAAGATGTCTTCAAACGGTCTAGTAGTTATCCTGTGACAATGGGTCCCTGGTGGGTCCACAGTGGGAATAGACCACAGTTTAATAAATTCCCTCTCAAGGGTGAATAGTTCCGACACACTACTAGGTGTGGCCCAAGACCCTTCAGTGTTTTTTCAGTCCCCATGGACAAGTAAATTGAATATAATGAAAAGGAATATTTTTTTTAAATGCTAGAATAGCCGCTGTGTTAGACTAATTGAAAAATTCTGTTTTTGTAGGCTTTTTGTAGAGGAGCAATTCTTAAGGACAAACAGCAAGGATTATTTCCATTACAAGCGCAGTCATTCTGAACCGCATGTGACCTGCATACTTGGAAATAGATCTCGGGAACGGTGTTATAAACCATACAGGTGATGTCACAAAGCATGTTGGTGCAACCTAAATTCTTGTTCACAGATTCTATTTACATATCATTGCAGGCATATGGCACAGTGCAAAAGAATGCACGTACATTTCAGCAGAGATTATCCCTTATTATTAAAGTATTCCACCGAAATATAAAAGGCTTTCTTAAACTCACCCCTTTAGTCTCCTCAAGCAATACTAAATTTACTAACAGACAAATCAGTCTGGATGTCACACCACTTCCTCAAACTGAATCTATCCAAAACAGAGCTCATAATATTTCCTCCTCCATGTGCCCTTTCCCCTGATCTCTCTGTCAACATAAATGGCACAACTATCAACCTGTGCCCCTATGCCAGGGTGCTAGGAGTAATCCTGGACTTTCCTTTCAGCCCCACATCCAATCACTGTCCAAAGGTTGTCACCTCAACATCTCCAAAATATGTCCCTTCCTAACCAATGACACCACAAAGCTTCAAATTCACTCCTTGGCTATTTCTCACCTCAACTATTACAACTCACTTCCTCATTGGCTTACCTTTACATAGGCTATCACCCTTCAGTCCATCATGAATATAACTGCCAGACTTATCCATCTTAGCAACTGTTCCGTTTCTGATGCAGCCTTTGCCAATCCCTCCATTGGCGTCTGCTCACTCAATTAATTAAATTAAAAATCAAATATTGGTGAAAAGGGTGTGGCATTAACTCACATAAACCTAGTAGTCATCAACATAAATCATCATAATTTACATAAAATTATAAAGTCCACAAAAAAACCCATAATGTAACAGTTCCAAATGAACAACCAAAAAAGTCTTCACGGAATAGCCGAGTCACCGTCATCTAAAGGTGCAGAATAAATTAATCCTTTGTACTGCGCTCCAAACAGCAGCATGTATGGAGGCGATGGCTCCTAACCACAGAGGTATCTCCTTACAGTGATCTAGCAATAAGGCTCAGGAGAAGCACATTGACAATCATAGCGCAATATGTTTATTAAAAGCAGGTTCAAGCAGATACGGGATAAATGCGCACTTACACTTAGAGGTGCTGTAAGTGAGCACCAACATGTACAGCCTTTGTAAGTGCGCGCGCCGTTTCACCAGGACACGGCATGCGTTCCAAACCACAGGAGGTAGGAACTAGGAAGCCAGATGTGATGTTAATATCGGCGAACGTGCAGCCTCAATGCATTTCGTGATCAACACGTCATCAGGAAGTGCTGCGCAAACTGTTGGAGCTATATAAATTCTGTACATTAATAAAAAATTTGGAGTATGAAAACATTTTCTTGTGCAGGTACTCCTTGATTCTCCATCACTGTCCCCCTGTGCAATACAGGTACTTCATCCTGAAGAATGTGATTTTATTTTTCTTGCAATTTATGCTCACAAAACTCAACCTCCTTAAACATGCCTGGAGTCAGGATGGCTGACAGTACTCTACAGACTTTATCATGTCCATGTCTGAAACATGAAACTGTCAGACGTACAAATGAACAGCCTGTCTTTCAAGGAAGAACAAAAAGATTGATGCAAGCCACAGTAAAATCACAAATCCTTAAAGTATTTTTTCCACATTCTTCCATGAATACTGAAAGCCCATACAGTTTACCCAATGATAACCATCATGGATCACATCCATCAAACACTCACCAATAAGCTCTCGTCACAAACAGCACCTCTAAGCTGCCTGACCTGGTTTATTGCCAAGAAGCTTGGCCTTAGAAATCCAATGCATTTGTTACAATGAAAACAGCTGATTAACTAGAATTCAAGCAAGACAAGGATTTGTTACCAATGCATTTAAAGGTGAAAAGCCCCTTTAAGGTTAGCGTTGGCCTTTTATTAATAACTGTCAGGACAATAGAATGCTTACTGCTCATTCACCAATAGCAATGGATAGTTTTATAAAGCAAAACGTAGACCTAACCCGATGACACATATAGGTAAGATATGAAAAAAAAAAATTAAAAAAATACACAACAAAACAGAATTTACTCACATGCTGCTGCCGATCTGTAAGTATTTTCCAGAGCCTAGGGAAAAGCTGAATCCAAATCTTCTCTGCCAAAGGTGTTGATATATGACAGAGCTGGACAAAGGCACTTAACAGTGCTCCTGTCTGTAGCAACATAGAAAGGAGAAAAAAAAGCATATAACAAAACAGCATGGCCATCAACAGTCGTCTAGAACAGCTTCAGTCACACATACTGTGATGAGCAAATAGGAAATGTTCCATCCAGCCAGAATGCCATTTCCAGTGGCCCATACACTAGGCTGATGCCAATGAGTTATACTGACCTTGACCTCTCGTAACGAGTCCAGAAACTTGTCGTGTCTGTTGGTCAGCATGTGTAGCTGATTTCCGATATCTTTTTCAGATTGTTCTTTTGTTTTCGGATTGGTGCTTTGGTCTCCTGGCGCAAGCTCAATATCAATTTCCACATCCTATAGAACAAAAAAAAAAAAATGAAACAGTCCATAAAGTTATATACTACAGTATAGGGTTTGTTTTTTTGACATTCTAATGAGATTCCGTTAAGATTTTGTTGAGACTTAAAGTGGATGTAAACCCCCCAAAAAAATAAATAAATAAATAATTATATATACACACACACACACACACACACACATATATATATATATATATATATATATATAAATAATTCTGCCTAGTAGAGCAGGTCATATCATCTGTGCCCAGTCTTGCCACAAAGTTAATACAGCTCTGAGCAATCCACTTATCTTTTTTCAGTAAGAAAAAAAAAAACGAACTCAGAAATAGGAGACGTTTCTTCCCCCTGCTGTGTGAGTGACAGGTCATTTCCTTATCGCCTGCACGGAGCAGAGGAAGCTTCACACTCCCCCCTCCTTTCTCCTCCAGCTCTCCCAAGATTGGCTGCTCCACACCTCAGCATGACTTGGCATGCTGAAGTCATGTGGTGTCTATCCTGAGTTTTGACTAGATGTTTCTCAAAACTCAGGAATAGGAGAGTAGGACAGTGTAGAGGTGGGTGAGGAGTCTTGTAACATCACAACTCCACCCAGCTCTAGCAAAGAGACCTACCCACTGATTCCAGAGTTTTGTGTGGCTGCTACTGCTGAAAGGGGTGACATTTGCAAGGTAGGGATACATGCAAGAGGCTTGCATGTATATATACATTAATACTGTGCCATTAGTTTATACTGGGTGAGTGGTGGGTTTACATCCACTTTAAATGCAGGGTGTAAGCCACACACACTTTACCAATAGAAGGCATCACGACATGTGCTTGGTTCCTGGATCCCTTGGCATCTACTAATGAAGTGTACTAGGAGACCACAGGGCACTTCCCTAAAGACCTGAGTGTTGGGTTTCTGAACCCCAGGCTGGTCATATTTTACTTTGCTAACCACTGTTTTTTGGGGGGAGGGGATGAGTTACACCCCTAATTCTATTCTGTCTGCATTTTTGGTCGTTAACCCTTCCCTGTGCACTTATATATCATTTTCACATGTCTTGTAATGGTTTGCTAACCTGTCTGTTGTCATTTTGGCGCATTTATATTAATAAAAAAATTTGAACAAGAAAAAAGAAAAAAATGAACAGCAGGACTTTTTTTTTTAAGGCAGAGTCAACTATGGTTTTTTTGCAATAAAGGTTTTTAACAACCTTACAAATGTGCAACACAGTGTACAATTCCACAATCCACTGGGTGCCAGGATGACTGGACTCTCGGGCGCATGCAT
The DNA here is from genome assembly GCA_018402905.1 of Glandirana rugosa. NCBI lineage: Eukaryota > Metazoa > Chordata > Amphibia > Anura > Ranidae > Glandirana > Glandirana rugosa. The sequence continues at coordinate 392,256 of BLSH010179463.1, forward strand.
GGGAGTTATGCCATCCCAGGTCAGCCAATTTAAGCAAAAGTTTCCAAACCTGGAAGAAGCCAATAGAAAATGTCAGCACCAGTGAGTGAAGTAGCACGTGCTGCACCACTGGAGCCAAGTTTTGCTTGTCAGTTTTTATTGTAGTCTGTGCCTCCATTAGGGAGATTCACACTCTATTTGTCCTGTTTACCATTATCATTGAAAGTGAAAAATCCCACATTTTTGGATGTCCCCAGAAATGTAATAGAGGGGAAATCTTCCAATGGGGACACTAGTTCTGGTGACCTGGGGGTCCCCAATGAATTCCCTTACTTTGCAGGGATTTTCTCTCACTTCCTGTTTGGCTATGGGGCAGGAAGTGAAGGGAAATCTCCGCAATGGGACACGGATGATGAAAAAAAAAAAAATTGTCAGTGTTATAACCCTCACACTCACTCTATCCATAATGAAAACAAGTTTTGTCTATAGCTCTACTTTGAAGCTGAATTTAATTCAAATGTGCAATTGCTATGTTATAGGCAACAGCTAGAAATGTTAATTGTAGCAAAGCAGTACTCTAGATTAAAAAAAAAATAAAAACATCCACCCCAAAAATCTAGAATACCTCTTGAAAGATAGCAGCACACTTCCTGGTATGAGTGCGCGTCTAGGCACGCCTGTGCTTAAAGCTACATAGTTGTATATCTGCAGTTTGAAATCTAATGTGGGATACACTATAAGAAAATCGGGTGAACGATCGGCCAGTTTTCCTTCATGTCTCACAGCAAGTCGGAACCAAGGATAAAAATAATGTACGAAAGTTCTCATATGGCAAAGGCTTTTTTTTTGTTATTTGTTGTTTCTGATCATGTGCAGTCTTCCGTATCTGATATTTTTCATATGAAAAAGGTACATTAAACGAAAATCTTTCATTCTGTTCACATACAAGAAAAATTTTGGAGTGTCCCTTTGGTAATTTCCGTTTGCAAAGTCAGAATCGGATGTCAAAAGTTGTGTACACCAGCCCTCAAAATTTCAACTCGCCTGCTTGCATTTGGCGAGTGCATATAAGTTGAGAGCGAGCGTGGAGCAAGGTTGCCCACGGGCAGGCTTTGGAGGTATCACATGACCACCGGCTGCCGCCTCAGAGCCCTAGACTGTGTGCCAGCAGATGTGCCTGGAGGAGGGTGAGTACAAGGGAGGCACGGAGCGGAGATCGATTCCAAGGCCAGCCCGGGCTCAGACAGTGGATGGGGAGCTGGGCGTATGGCTGGTGGCTTCATTGCGGTGGAGCCTCTTATGAACTACAGCAGAGGCAGTCGGGCTGGCCCAGGAACACGGCGGCCTGAGTGTGGAGGTATCACATGAGCGCTGGCTGCCCCCTCAGAGCCCTAGACGGTGTGCCCGGATGAGGGCGAGTACAGGCGGAGGTGGTACAGCTGTCCTCCCCACCAGAGGGTAAGACCGGCCGAGGAGAGGGAGGACCACAAGTCCCAGAGGGCCCTGCGTGCGGAGAAGTGCCAAGGCATGCTGGGAATTGTAGTTTAGCAATAATGTCCAAGTGTCAGCAGGAGCTGTGCTTCAACCCCCTAGCTGCCTTAGAGTGCTGGGACTTGTAGTTCCACATCTGCACACCAATACCAGGCTCCATGCTGACAGGAGGAGAGAGAGCAGATGGCCAAACGCTGTCCAACGCTGTAGATGGCCGTACGCGGTCCAATCTCATAGCAGACAGCCGTACGCTGTCCAAACTGATAGCAGATCTGGTTGTAGATAGCTGTACGCTGTCCAATCACATTGTACAATCTGCAGTAAGATGGCCATACACTGTAGAATCTCCTTTAAAGTGAATCTTCAGGCCTGCCATGGACAGTCTCCTGCTCCTTGGGAATTCGGGAATAAAGGGGAACTCTGCCGACCCTGACACAAAGGGGAACGCTAATGTAAATGGCAATACTGCAGAGAGCAGACACTGATGTAAGTGGAAACTCTGATGTAAAAGGAAACGCTGCAGACCATAATGTTAGGGGGAATGCTGCAGACTCTGATGTAAGGGACAACTTTCTGGACTGTGATGCAAAGGAGAACTTTGGAGTCTGATGCTTTATGTCAGGCCTCGACAAACCCCGGGCGCCAGGTCGCCATGGCGACCAGAAATCGCGTCCTGGCGAGTGACTGCCGTTCCTTCTATCACTATGTTAAAAAAGCGTGTCAGATTCAGCGAGAGCCGAGAGTTCTCTGCTTAATCTAACGGCTGCCCGGGATATGTGTTTCTACTTAGAATGAAGAAAAGTAACAAAATTGTGATAAAGCCCTGTGTACCATCAACATTTACCACTCCTTATGTGCAGCTGGGCTCCAGTATTTCATGGTAACTGAAAACCCACCAGAGCAATGAACAGTCACCGTGGGGGACACACATGTAGGCAGAAAGTGGCTGCTAAGAGGCAGCAGAAGATCAGCATCACTGGAATACTTCTTTCACCTTTTTTTGTATTTTATTTAAAGTGTCATTAAGGCTTCATTTACATGTGCAGTTGGGTGGTAAAAATGTGCAATAGAGACATATTTTTGCCACCCACCAACGGTCACCCTTAAGCTCCATTAGGCAGAAGAGAAGGGCGTTTTACATGCCACAGTCACGATGCATTAGGCATAATAAGGAATTTCCCCCTATAACAGGTTTTTAGTGTCACTATCTGGCCAGCCTATAACCCTGATGTAATTGTGTTACGTTGGAGTTATTGACTGGCTGCTCTGCTGTAAGTTAGGGTAAGGGTTCATGGATAAAGACTGTTAATAATGTGCTACCACAATATAGGATAACCCATGAAAGCAGAAACCCCCCCGAAAAAAATATTGTTAATGTCTTAAATGTACAATAAAAATGTGTTAAAAAAAGTTAGGGTAAGGGGGTGGAAAATGACTTGCCTTATCCCGGGCGCTGACAACCCACTACTACTAAAAAAAAAAAAAAAAACTGGCTTCTAGATTCAAAGCTAATTTGTCAAGCCCTGATTTGAAGAGTTTGTAAACCTTACTCATTTGAAAAAATGTAATAGGGAAATGCAAGCTTTTAATCACTATGTTTGTAAAAAAAAAAAAATAAATCCTTTACTAGTTTCCCCATCCTCAGTAGAGCAGGTCACATGATCATGGACCTGCTAGTGTGCGTGTGCAGTGCTGGGGCATTACATCATGAAAGGAAGGGACGTTGCATGGGACATAGCAAAGGAACGCCATCCAGCCCAGCATCAAAACGTCACTTCCCACTTCACAGCCAAGTGCGGGGGGGGCGCGCCTTGGGTACGGACTATGGAAGATACAGGCATGCTTTGCTACAGTGCAGCTTGCCTGTATCTTCAGCGGAATGACACAAGACAAAAACCGACCACATTAACATGGATCGGCAGCCATGCTAGTGTGGTCAGTTTACTTTCAGGAGGAGGGGCACAGGCAGGATCAACTAGGTAAATTAAGACATTGACAGGGAGACATTTAATACTGAATTGACAAATTATATCTAAACATATTAAAGAATTGGTATAATTATTTTTAGGTTTACAAACACTTTAAATGCGTGTTAAAATGTCCTCTAAATGCATATAAGCACAGCTTTGGCAGGGTCAGTGTGAATGAGGCTGTAAGTTACCGTAGATTACATTTTGGTTTTTAGGTTGAGATACACTTTAGGCTAACTTCAATTTTGTTTTACCAAAGAGTTCATAGATCCAGCCAAGTGATTTTAATCAGTTTTTGTTGGGGAGCCTGGTGAGGATTCATGCTGGGCTTCAAATTTTCAAAACGGGCAAAAAACAAAAAAGATTTGGCCAACTCATAACAAATCTTGAGTTGTGGAGTGAACCTTTCAATAATTGCTGCAAAATACATGACCTACAAATTTCAGTTTTAGGCTTTATGTACACATATCGTAATTTGACCGCCGGATGTGGGATAACATGGCAAAATCACGGCACAAAACGTTCTTATCCTGAAGGCGATTCTTCCGTTTTCAGGAGAGGGAAGTTGAAGCTCCCCTAACTGCAGCAGGTCCTAAACTCTGGTAAAAAACCTATGTGCCCATAGGCTTTTATGGAGTTAAAGTGTTTGTTAAGCCACTTTATAAAAAGTTCCCATCCGCTCTGTATTATAACAAGAAGTTGCCCTGTGTCTGTGTTATAACATATATATACTTCTCTGTATAGTTAACACACCTTCTTACTAGGATCAGTTGTCATTTTTCAGCTTTTCTCTCTCAGTTCAGAATTCCTGAGGGAGGGGCTGAGCACTGCTGCTGACGTCAGCTGGAGAGACAGAGCAGTGCTGTGTTATCTATATAGATAAGTATATTTATGATATAACACTGACACAGGGAACTTCTTCTTCTAATACAGAGGAAATAGGAGCTTTTAGAGTTAATTATGAGAGGAGAAGCTACAAGAGGAAGAGGGAGGGGGGAGTTGAAGGGGGAGCGCCGCTGATAAGGGGGTACAGGCAGCCCTCCCGTACTGGGGCCTGGCAGTGAGACTGTAGATAAAGGATGCCGATAATCCCCTTTAATAGAGGATCATCCCATCCTCCAAGCCCGCCCACATAGTACATGCCGAGACTCCCGAGTGATGTCAGGACTCAGGAGGGAGGGACTAATGAGGGAATTAGAGATACAGCCAATGGGTGCACAGAGAGGCATTTCCATCACATTCATTAAAACTTTGCCCGCGGTTTTAATGACTTGTGCAGGCACTGGATGAAGAGGTTTTCAATGGAACTCCTGAGCAAGCTGCAATGACTGAGGTGAGGATTTGTCCAGGTAGTAATAAAGGCAAGCTGGGGAGCTGCCTGCACGCCTGGAGGGATGCTGGGGTTGCCCGGTGCAGTGACAGCTTAGCCCAATAAACAAAAAGTGTCAGCAAAGGAAGACTTACATGGTCCACCAGGGGTTTCCTCTGCTAGGCTCTGCAATAGATGATGTCATCAGTCAGAGCCTGGCAGAGGAGTCAGCAGAGGAAGCATTCATTTGTTTGATCGTCTGAGCTATCACTGCACTGGTATCCCCGGCATCCCTTCACATGAGATAAAAAAAGCAGACAAGAAAAGTGAGAGGGGGATTATTCTTCTGCAGGATTCCATATGGATCAGACAGCCAGGTAACGAGCACCAGTGCCCCCTCCTGCACTGACTGGCAGGGGCCCCAAATTGCCTTCAGGACCCCCATCTCCCCCACTAAGCATCAGGACCCCCCCCCCTAAGCACCAGAACCCCCCCCCCCCCCCAAGCACCAGGACCCCCAT
>BLSH010179463.1:403330-419605 GCA_018402905.1 Glandirana rugosa
ACATGCCCCCCCCCCCCCCCCATTCCTAAATTGGCCCTCGTTTATCTGATTATCTGAATTGTAAGGTTCTTCTCTCTTCTCCCGCAGGCACCTTTCACCTCCGCCCGCACAGCCACCTCAATCATTTAGAGAATGAACAGACTACAAATCCCATCTACCACAACTGCACAGGGACGCATCAATGGAGGACACGTCAGATGGCTTCAACACAAGTGCAGTCCATTGAAGCCTACTCAAACCCTGTAACCAAAGGCCCATACTTCGGTAAAGACCTGCGGCTGGAGGAAGAGTCTTCAGGAAACATTGCATCTGTCAAACACTTGTTACAGTGGCAATGCTTTGGAGGCTCAATAAAATAAAATAAAATAAATGCACATTTTTTATTTAGTTAATGTGAATGCGTTTACTCATTTTTTACAAAAGGTGGACAATGCTTTTAAAAATACCAGAGCATGTTGGCCCTGATGAGCATAGAACATTGCTCTAACAAGGGCTAATTAACACTTAAAACGGTATTAAAAAGTGCTCATCTGTCACAATAAACACAAGAAAAATTTGTAGCAAATGACCATAACCAAGCATTTGATGAATGAACACTCCATAGACAATGGTTTACTCCCTTTAGAATGGAGCAAAATCATGGGGCACACCAGTCTGAGTGCTCATTCACACAAGGTGGAATGTCCAGGGAGGAACACTTTTTTGTGTGTTTCCATGTGTTGTGTTTTTTAATAGGCTGCTCTATGCTTATGAAACACACAAAAAAGGTGCTGGGATGATTTTAAAATCACGCCCCACCAAAATGCTTGGTACTACAGTACCATGGGTTTTAGTGAACATAAATTCTCATGCAATTGGTGGACCTGTGGGGGTGCCATTAAGAATCATATCATGAAAGGGTTACTCTGTGTACAGAGAGGAGGGAGAGAGCTCACCTCTCCTCTCCGCTATCTGTACTCTCGGAGGCAAAACTGAAAGCTGTAAAGCTGCCCAACCTGCCCTTAGCAACTGATGAGGTCATTGGTTGGTAGGACACAGGCGGCAAAAGTACAGATAACAGCATAGAGAGGAGGTGCAGTGAGCTCGCTCTCTCCTCTCTGTACACAGACAATAAAAGAGTAGTCCTTTCAGGATATGACAGCAATGGGCTATATGCTATTTTGCCGCGGTACCCCGGTTGAAAAACTCTGGTTTAAAACAGCCAACACCATGGCGTGGATCTCAGATGAACACGTTCTAGGAGAGCGCCCACCTTGACAACATTTTTGAGGTTGTGTTTTTACTTGGTATTTATTACAGGGGCTTTACATACTTCACAAAGTCAGAGCACTCTGGTGTTCTGTCTTGTACTGTAAATACCTCCCTGAGAAGCAACTGCTGAGATAAAATTTCAGGACCTGATTCTTAAAAATTCTGCAGCAAATATGACATGTTAAAATGATCCTTTTCAAGTAATATCATATCATTAGGATTTTCTCCTAATTCATCAAAGAGCAAAAAGAGCTCATACATGGCTGAAGGAAAAAAGACTGACTTGATTCCCCACATCGTCACACTCAATGTGGATGAGGGAACCCTGCCCATTGAGTTATTGTATTCTGACTGCAGGGAGACTTCCCCACCGTCAGAGTACACTGATTAGCATTGCAGGCTATAGAGGGGAAAATCCAACAGGGTGGTTGTACAGACATTGATCGTCTTCTGTACAACCTCCCTGCCCATTTGTGGATTGAAATTCAGCCAGTCCCTGCTGAAACAGCTGAATTTCCATCCATGTATGGCCGGCGTAAGCCACATAAACAAGCATTACTTTTAATCAGTCACACCAGACAGGTGGCTGTGCACTGGGAGAAGAAAAAGACACAAACATTGTACAGCAACTATTGTGTAGCACCCAAGACCTGCATAATTTTGCACAAATAGAGCCGTTCCCATACAGATCTAGTAACAAACAGAAAGAATTAACAGATGATACGATTAATTGCAGGAAATTGTTACCTCAATACACTGCTTTATCCAGAAATGGTTTCCCATAGCTTCCCAGTTCTGTGAACACGTGATGTACAGTAGTCTGTCATACACACGGCGTTTCATAGAGGTATCAAAGGCCTCGAAGAATTTGGCTCGAATGTGGGGCTGTGCACAGCGCAGTCCAGAAAGGAAAGCAGGTTCCAGTTTGGCAGTAAGCTCGCTCCCAGAAAGAGCCTCATCCCTGTAATGAGGAAACTAAAATCAATTTCTGCTCCAAAAACTCATACGAAGACCAAATGCAATCCAATACGGTTATTCTGAATATAGGACTCGGCTTATAAAGCAATTCTTCAACCAGCACCTTTCTTTGCTTTACTTAAATTGGAATGCCAGCCAATATTTACTTCATAGTTTTTAGGTGTTGCTAGTGAGGGAGGGTTAGAAGCTTAAGGAGTTTTTATTCCTCACTGTTTCCTTATTGGGAAGATGATCTATATTGATCTATATATCGATCATTCATGGAATGCTGGCTTTTCTTTACTCTCACTGGTGAGATTTCTCAATATTACCTCTGGAGCAGGACGCAAAGAGGAATCTTTGAAATTGTTGTTTTTTTACTTCTATTAGTAGATTGAGGAGCATGGGTTGGATCTAGGGGGTTGCTAAGGTGGGCTGCGCCCCCCCAGATCTCAGGTGCGCCCCCCAACCACCTCACTCCATCCTGAATGCCAAGCCTGGTCGCTGCACTCCTTTTCATTACAGCACACAGCTCCTCCTCCCCACACTACACAGAGCTGAAATCACATTCCTTTAAACACAGCCACTTAGCCCATCCTCTGCCCTGCCAGCAGCGATCCCCGCCCTCTGCCCTGCCAGCAGCGATCCCCGCCCTCTGCCCTGCCAGCAGCGATCCCCGCCCTCTGCCCTGCCAGCAGCGATCCCCGCCCTCTGCCCTGCCAGCAGCAATCCCTGTCTTCTGCCCTGCCAGCAGCGATCCCCGTCTTCTGCCCTGCCAGCAGCAATCCCTGTCTTCTGCCCTGCCAGCAGCGATCCCCGTCTTCTGCCCTGCCAGCTGCGATCCCCGTCTTCTGCCCTGCCAGCAGTGATCAACCATCCTCCACCCTGCTTACCCCGTGTCCTCAGCTAGTCCCCTGCTGACCTTCCACCCTTGCTTTGCTGACTCCCTGTACACTGCCCTACAAACTGCTGATCCTATCCTCTGTACTGCTGACCTCCTATCCTCTACCCCCTGACATTTTTTACTGCACTCCCACACCAAATAGGCTAGATCCAGCCCTGGTGAGGAGGGATCAGAACCCCTGTCACATTTTATCTGTGCTCTGTTGGGGAGATTTCACCTAATTTCCTGCAGTCACCAAAGCAGAAAATAAGGGTACACGGCAATAAATAACTGGCAAGGTTGTAATCCTTCTCCACTCAATCCAAACTTAAAAATATGATATTGATTGTTGTGGAAGTTGGCCCGTCAGCTTTTTTTCCATGCTGTAATTCAATTACTCTATGTGCCATTATAGGACTAGATTTACCCACCGAAAGTAAAAGGTTGTGGTAATCACTTCACTTGCAACATATTGAACACCAAGTGAAGCTAATCATGTAATCGTCAACAAGAGGTTAAATCAATTTAGTGTCAGATTTAATAGGCTGCTAAGCTCTGTGGGCTGAATCATGCAGATAGTTGAGAGCAGGGTGGATTAAAAAAAATCTATGATTTTTTTTTTTTAAAAATTACATTTTTTTTTTAAATCTGATATTTTTGATTTAAATCAGATTTTTTTGATTTCTTATCAAATTTATTTTAATAAAATGCTTTTGAAGTAAAAAACTGTTTTCTATTTAAAATACATTAATAATTTAGTTTATTCAGCATGAAATTTAGCTTAGTTGCATAGCATGAGGCTGTATATTCTGCAATATTTACATGTTATGGTAAACTCATTCAATGAATTCAAGCTCTGCAAGCTGAGATAACATGCACTGCATTGATGCATTCACACAATGTCTCAGTAACCATAAAAGATAAAAACAAGTTCAGGAATATTCCTTTATCCCATGGTTTCGCAAAATGTATGTACACTACAAACTGTATGATTGAATCGGTTCGGATATCACTGTTTTACTAACCTGACAGATTATTTTAAAATAGGAAACCTTCATTTTGCAAATATTAAAGATTCTACCTACCATCAAGAATAAGTCCTTACATTTAAAGAGCACCTGTCATTTCAAATCCATCAAGGCTGCGCCTGTTAGCGGACATCCAATCACCTGCTGCCGCCATGTCCCTTGCCTTGTTGTGTCACTGCCGCATCACCAGGCGCCCAATTAAAATGAATGGGACTGTCGGTGTGTCAACAGCGGGTCAGAGGAGGAGCCGCCGTGGGACAGAGATGACAGCTGCTCTTTAAAAATTATGATTTAAATCAAGCCTTTTTACTAGTGATTTAAATCAACTTGATTTAAATCAAATCCACCCTGGTTGAAAGTAAAAGAAACCTAACTTCAGAGGAAGTAAGCTCAGATGTACTGAACACTTTACTGCATCTAGTGGCCAGTCTACAGTTATGGAATCCCCAAAAATTAGAAATGTAAAATACTACAAAGAGTGATCAATTGTCCAGTGCTCCAGGTGCCACCCCCTAAATCCAATTTTTTGTATCCAGTAGCTGGAAGTATCTTACCCCCCTGGGTAACTATGATCCTCTTAAAAGTCACAGTCAAATATGTTGATGACGTGACGTCAGACACAGAAACTGAAGTCAGGGGCCCGCCATCTTTGTTTTACCATCATATGCGGCTTATCTTCTGGACTTTCGTAAATTCAACTTTTTTTTTAATATAACAGTGGATTTTAATCCCACTACACTAGGAGCTGTGTTTTCCCTACTATTCTTTGAATAATCTGAGGGACCCTGAGAACATTTGCTGCAAGTTTGGAGCAAGGGATTGGGCAAGTAGTGGCTGTGTCCCAATATATTGAGCCTGTTTGAACCCTACGAGAACCATGGGTCGCAGATTTGGATGAGAATCCATCTGCATGGGGTTCCAGCATGGTGGTGGTTGTGGAGTGAATTTGCACAACCACATGTAGCACTGGCTAATATGTTATGCTACACTATGAATGTAGAATTTTTGTTTTTGCATGAGAATCCCAGAGAGCACCAATGGAATATCTGGAGATTTTCAGCAAGAAGGAGGGAGACATCTGGAGGCGAGAAAGATATTTGCACTGAGCCCGATTTGACCCATTGATACATAAGGGTGGGAAGGTCTAGTGAAAATGTATTCACGCTAACGCCACAGAAACAAAAGGGAGATAAGAGATAAGATTTGAAGGAGGATTCACATTTTGTAGGGACTAATGTGTTCTAATTTTGCACATTCACACGGACTATAAGACTATTTGATTATACTGGGGAAAGTAGTTCTAGTATATTTTAGCTTTAGGAATAGCGTGCAGGTTTCTGGTTTTCATTCTGTAAAATACTACAAAGTCTGATATATCTGATCATCTCTGGACATTCTAAGAAGCGATTTACTGCATCATAGCAGCACTCCATCCCATGAATTGCATTTTTTTATTTCATGAGTTTGTAAATTTATCTCATGATTATCAAATGTTCAATTCACAAATAGACAAATGGTTAATACATGGGAAATTAACTCTCTCTGAATTATCCAGACATTAAACCAATGAATTTATTTTTGGCATTAATTTTTTTTTCTATTGCTCCCTTTACATAACCTGACTGTTAACACCACCTAGAGAGCAGAATTTTTATAGGCTGAAACCTGCACAATTACTGACTTTTACACATGGAATGCTGAAAAAAAATTGGTGCATGAAACCCAGTAATGTGAATATAGTTTATCTGCCCCTCCACAGTGCCCACAGCTTATAAATCTTTTTACATTAAAATACTGCCACTATATACCTTTTTTGGATGATCTGTATACTGCGGTCAGTGATAAACTGCAGCAGTTTCTTCAGTGCTGAGATTTCAGGTAGGAAGAGATTTCCACTACAGCCTGTATACACGCCCACATGTGTGATGTCAATATCATGTGGCCTGGCTAGCTCTGAGAACATGTAAATGTTCTCTCCAGCATAAAAGACACAACTGAGCATGTGCAGGTTGGCTACCCTGCCTGTATAAAGCTGGCCTTCCCCAGATAGACAGTGCAGGGAGGGGAAGATCTATGCATACAGGATAAAACAGCCTTTTTACACACTGCAGAGGATTAACCCCCTTAAGTTCCACAGTGAGTATAACAAGCATGCTATGCTGCATACACAAACAGATTTTACTGTTGTGGGTTTAGCAACACTTTAAGCCGATCTGTGCATTAAAACCCTTAAGCTCGGTTCACATTGCCGCAGCTTGGTATTTGACTTGTGAGACCCCAAGTCACATGACATGTGAAAAACCATGTTAGTAAATAAAAGCTTTCTTAATTAGCACTACTGAAGTTGCTTCGACTTTAGAAAAAGACTACTTTCATCTGACTTGTGCCAATAGACTTTAATGGAAGTTGCCTCCAATGTCAGATTCTCATCTATAAATGATGAGATTTGAATTTGACATTAGAGGAAGATTACCCAGGCAGTGCATTGCATCTTCCTGTATGCGGTTATCTATGCATACCTGCACAAAACAAAGTCGCTTCCAAGTAGTACTCAAGTCGCCAGCAAGTCACCTGGCAAAGTCACGAGTTTCAGGTCGCAGTAGTCTGAACCAAGCCTTAGTGCAGATTCAGACAACATATTTCTGTATTAGTCACCAGCTCTCTGCTCAGGGAGCCCCGAGTACCGAGTGATCACCGGTGTTTAATCGTTCGGTTCTCAGGGTTAAAGCCGGCGGGGCACAAAGGCAGCATCAGACCAAGGTAAGTATGATTATTAAAAACCCATAATTCAAAAAAAATACTGTAAATAAAAAAAAATAAAAAAATAAAAAAAATACTTCTCTTTTAAGGCACACTTCGATAGAGTAGTCCACTCATTTTACGTGGGATGATAAAAAAAAACAACCTGCACTTTATTTTCACTGCACCATATCATACCACAGTAGAACCGCATTGTGGACAGCTAAAACGCAGATGCACTGAGCTGCACTGTCAATGTGCGTTGGGGTGCCATTCAGAATGAATGACATTGCAACACTCCACACATCATGCGCTCTAAGCATTGTGCTGAGATGCAACACACAAGTCTGAGTAATGTTCTAAAATAAAATAGCAGCAACTCTGGTTTTAGTGCTTTTCATTTTTATATATACATACTATACTAGAAAATACGCACTACAGTACTCCTTTATGTTTACATGCTGTAAGACCAGGACACAAAATAGAAAGCACGGGTTACATTTTTTTTCTTACGTACCTGTAAACGTAATTAACAAGCTCCAAAAACTGTGCATTTAACTCTAGATCTTCTGGAAAACGTTTCTCTATATAGGTCATCATCTTCACCAGCAATATAGACTTTTCTCGGAGTGTAGGTGTCTGCACAAATAAAAGAAGCAGTGGTAACTAACACACTTGGAAAAATTGGAGGTGAAGGGAAATCTCTCAAAAAGGGACTCCAGTTCCAGTTTATCAATAAAACAGGGATTTCACACTTTCTGTGTCACTGCAACAGGATGGGAGGGGAAATCTTCCCAAAGGAAGCAAAAAAAAAAAAAAAACCCAACATGTCCTCAACCTGTCCCACTATCTTCGTACAAAAAAAACTTTAGCCGGAGTTAAATTTTCAAACCTTTTTGGTCTTCATTCTATCTCAAAAATATCAACCAATTTTCCACGTGGTCATTATTTACCAAACTGGCAACTCGACCTCTGCCAAAGTGTTTAGGGGTCCTTGGTACTCAAAACTCTTAAATCTCAAAACGACCTGCTTTTTGGACTACCACAGACTAAAAAGATTTGTATTTAACCATCAAAATTAAATAAAGATGTAGCTAAGGGGGCCAGTATGTTTATTATGAATCTAAACTGCACTTTAGCAGCAAAGAGCCTTCTTCTGTTTGTGTCCAATGGTGACTCTGTTGGAAACTTTCAAATAAAGTAAAAACTAGACAGCAGAATAACCACTTAAAGTGGTTGTCAACTCAGGACAACCACTTTAAACTACAGGTAAGCCTACAATAAGGCTTACCTTTAGGTCCGGGAAATATCTCCTAAACCTGTACAGTTTAGGAGACATCCCCTGTATCTGCATGTGCCAACGTCATCGGCAAATGCGCACTGAAGAATCGGCACCCGGAACTACCCCAGGTGCCGTTTCTTCTGTTGATGTGCCGTAAATGATGGCCCCCGTGCACATGCGCGGGAGTGAGGTCAGTGCGGCTCTGCCAGTCACAGCGCTGGGAGCCCATGCTGTGATTTGACAGAGCCGGAAGAAGCATGTCGCAGGTCACAGCGGTGTGCCGAGGCCGCTGCAACAGCTTTGTTCCAAAGTAAGTATTTTATAATAAGCTAGTATGCGCTGCATACTAGCTCATTATGCCTTTGCTTTGCAGCTTTTTTTTTTGGGGGTGGGGCACTTAACAAGCACTTTAAAGATCTACTTTTGGATAAATTTGGGAAAGTTGGAACATAATCTGGATTTTTTGCTTTCCATGCCATTATTTTTACATATATGCCCCTTTGTAGCATCAGACTAAACTATGTAATACATATTAGTTACCTGACCTTAACAGCTTACCTGATTTACTGCCATGGGTGTATTATTTTTCAGCCATTCTTCCACTATCTTCACTACAGCTCTGAGGATTTTAGCATCCGGAGACTTCTCAATGAGAGAGGTCAGAATGGTCTGAATAAAGTTTTTCCTCATCTCCATGCTCATTACTGCCAAACGCGTTTTCACCAAGTCCAAACTCAGCATGACCAGCTCACTAGTGCCTGCTGTGGAATAAAGAAAAGGAGAAAAGGTGTGAGCAATTCAAGGTAGATGGTAAAGAGAAAAGTCTCTTCTGAATAACAAAGATATAACACATAACTTATAGCTGCTCTTTAGCAGGACTACAATTGCTGTATAACACTCCAATGCTTTGAGCCTCTAAACTAGATAAGGCATGCGGATATAGGGATTTCTATATATATATCATAAAATTAATTTCTTGGATCTATTGAGGGACCCCCAAAATCAGCCCTACTGAGAGGTGGGCAAAAGCAACAAAACATTAACAGGCCCACAGAAAAAAAATAGAAGAACTGAGGGCTACCTGCAACTTAACAAGTCGCCTGAAGGACCTCCACCTGATAAAACTTGCAGAATGTGTGAATTGAAGACCAGGTAGCAACCTTGGAAACCTGAAAAACACTTGCTTGATGCTGAAAAGCTGAAGAACCACTCACAGATCTAGTGAAGTGCACCTTGACAGGAAAGTGTGGCAACTGATCCTAAAAACCATAAACTTGAATGATAGTTTGCCTAAGACAACAAGAAATGGTGGAACAAGAAGCTGGTTTCTCATTAGGGGGTTGATCAGGAATTACGAAGAGGTAGTCTTAGACCCCTTTCACACTGAGGCGCTTTACAGGCTTTTTTTTAGCTAAGAATAGTGCCTGCAATGCACCTCTTAACGAAAGTCAGTGTGTCCTTTCACACTGGGGTAATGCGCTTGCAGGAGAGAAAATAAATTCCTGCAAGCAGCATTTTTGGGGCGGTGCGGGAGCAAAGTATACACTGCTCCTCCTTGAAATGAATAAGCAGTGCTTCCGAAGCGGCTTTACACCGCTCTGGAAGCACTGCGAACCGGCGCTTTTAACCCCTTTTTAGGGGTTAAAAGTGCCCCACTGCCGCCTTTAACAGCGGTAAAATGACGCTAAATTAGCGGCGCTTTACCGCCGACACTCGGGCAGAAAGGGCTCTAACAGATCAGTGGCTGCAAGCTTGAACTAAGTCCAAGAAATGGAAGGAGCATCTCCCACTGATGAGCTGGACAGTGGGATGGAAAATTGAGGTCGCTCTCTTACAGTATCCTAAAGATGCAGGTGGTCTCTAAGTCCCCAAAGCCATGGATTTATTTTCTTGCAGCATAGTTGCAGCATTTAATTGGGTGGGAATCTCTAGTGCCTCTTTCTATCTAATTTAATTTGTCTTCCAGGGCCGACATACTTTGCACACTCATATGCAAGGTACGGGAAACAAATATCTCTAATATCATGCAGAGTGCCCCCTGGATCCCAGACATGCAGATTTAATAAGGAAACAGATATAATTTGGATGGTCCTACCAACCAAAAGTAAAGAAAGCTGGAGAGGGGAGAGCAGATCCAGAAGCACAGGTTTGTCTCTTCCTTATCAGGAGTCTAAAGATGCTACATAAGATACCCAAAAGAATGTGCAGGCTATAGTGTGTAAGTTTTGTGCTAACTACCACATGCAAGTCCCTGTTAGATATTCCTAATTTGCCAAAGATTCAGTTTGAGGCAGAAAGTGCTGGCTGCAGACACCAAGATAAGACTCCAACCAGGATTTAGACACTAAAACAATGTTACAGATCAGTAATAGAAAAAAATACTCATGGGGCCTGCTGAAAACAAATTAAGGTTTAATAGCAGACAATGGGTAGTTGTGACTGTGTAGTTTATACCATAGTGAACGCTTATGAATTGCTTGCACTAAATGGTAATACCTCTTGCCAGTAGGGAAGAGAAGGAATATGGCCCCACCTACTGGTATGTTTGGAGAATGTCACTATAGGTAAATTCCCCAAAACTGCTGACTCTTGATTCTTTGTAGTGTTCACTTCTATGTGAATTGTCAAGGTTTTTCTCTCCATTCACTTGAATATGTGCCAAGCTAAACATTTGTGTTCATGGAACACCCAAGAATCAAAGGTGTCAAAAGAGAGATAGATCAAGTTTCCATTTCTAACTACCCCTACGTCTATACTATAGGCACCCTTATGCAATTGTGTTAACTGCCTGACTAACCCTTGAACCCATGCTAATAAAATGTTAAAGGGCTAATTTAATGCAAATGACTAACTAGGTTAAACACATGAGAGGCAATAGCATTTGGATAGTCGTAGTGTTTCCATAAAAAGACAAAAAAGCATGTTTTCAGGTACATTGAGCTTGTGTGTGAGTTGAGATGGCTCTTAGTGTCTTGTGTTTTCCCCTAAAAGTGCACCCAAACTGTGCGGTTTATTAAAAGTAACCACAGACATGTGATGACCGTGCCTGATTTCACAATTTTTAGCTGAATCCGGTGACAGTCTCATCTCTATGGGTGAATATTGCCACCTTTAGCCATTTTTCAGGGAACAGATATCAGAAAGGTTATAAAATATGTCCCGCACAAGAATGCTCCCTCAATGAACTTGCACCGTTGGCATCAGATCTGAATGGATATACGGTATAATAAACACTGTGCCACCATGCAATCTCATATCTTTTTCTAATGCATTGTACGGTTTACATTGCTTTTGGTTTTTTTCTAACTTTATTGATACATTGGATGTATGGAAATTTCACAAGAATTTCAGGGCAGAAAAAACGCAGACATGCAGTACTTGGTTGCGTACCTCTTTGCTCAGTTGTGGGTTGAATGCCTTGCAGAGATCTGCATTTTTCAAGAGCATAAAAATGCAGGTCTCCACACACAGTGTGAACAAGACCATAAAGTGCTTGTATACTTACCTGCGGCCCCCAAAACTCCACTTCAGCTCCTAGCTCCTCCTCTTCTGCAATAGCCTCCACAACAAGTCACTTGCTAAGGGGGCACTTGTGCAGAGTCGATCCATAGTCACAGTGTGGCTCAGCCCCACTCATGGATTTGACTGACAGTACTAGGAGCCAATGGCCAGAAAATGAGAGGAAAGAGCTGCTATAAATGGGCACAGAACTGGATCGAGTGAGGCCTCAGGTAAGTAAGGGGAGTGAGGTAGGGATTGAGGCTGCCCGAGAGCTAGCGGTAAAGCGGCGCTAGTTTTAGCGAAGCCTTACTATCATTTTAGCAGTGCTTTTCCGCCGATAGTGGAGCCCTTTTAACCCCCAAGAAGGGGTTAAAAGTGTCTGTGCTGCGGTGCTTCGGAAGCGCTGCCCAATGGGTTTAAAAGCGATGTATGCAACGCCTCTATAAACCGCCCCAAAGATGCTGCTTGCAGGAATTTTTCCCGTCCTGCAAGCGCACCGCCTTAGTGCGAAAGCACCCGGGCTCTCACACTGGGAGGATTGAGAGGCAGTTTTCAGACGCTTTACAGGCGCTATTTCTAGCGCTAAAATGCCTCAGTGTAAGCCCTGGTTCCCATTGGTGCAATGTAGCATGCAATTTGACATGTCAAATCACATGCCCAATCGGCGGAAATTGTCAGCAATGGCACCATCCGAATCGGTACAACGCTGCATTTATTCCCAAAAGTAGTTTCTGTACTACTTTTGGTGATTTCAGGTACGATTTCCAGACACCTGTGCAGCAACCCGCAGAGATGTGTCTGAAATCGCACCTGAAGTTAGGACTGACATGCGGGAATGAAATGGTGCGAGTTCAGATGAACTCGCACCATTTCATTCCCGCACCAATGTGAACCTAGGCTGAAAGGGGTCTTAAAGTAAAAAAAAAGGTTTAGGCTTTAGAACCACTTTAAAGCAAGAAGGAGAAAATTACTCTCAAAGTATGGAAATAAAATGTCAGGGGATATAATAACTTAAAAAAAAAATTACCTGGGTTGGCTTCAGCAGTTCCAGGAGTAGTCTGTGGGTTCAAATGCTCCCTCACCATCTTCTGTAAAGAACGCATGAAGACGGATATAAGCCTGTCTATATAGCTGGGGTTGTTGCTGCATGCCGACTTCAATATCATCAGTGTACCTATTTAATTCAAAACCAGATATTAGCCGTAATTCATAGTCTGCAGAAACACAGATGGCATTTTACATATGAAGTACAGCTTCTGGCAAAAAAAAAACTAATCCCACAAATAATACCACCACCTGGTACTAGATGGTTCAAGGTATACACAATGGATCAAAATATTCTTTCATTATTCTGCAGCTTTCCTTCACTCTAGCAGCAAAAACAATAGATTTTGTCTTTGCCAAGATATATGCTTTATGTTTTACCTTTTATTAGCAGAAGATGAATTTTTGTGAAATAGCTTTGTACTTTTAGCACATGAGCTCTGCAACACAACTAAAGCCTCGCACACACAGTTCACAGTCAAATTCCTGCTAAATCAGATAAAATTTGAGCCATTGGTGACCCTGACCACACCATCCAACTCAACAAATTAGATTTTTCAATTGACTTTTGTCGAAGTAGCTGAGTGGATAATTGTCAGCTGAACAGTGATTACATCCAGTCAGATACATTCACTGTTTTGGTACTCTGACAGCCAAAAGTGCCGACTGTCAGAACACAATAACAGACGACCGGAAAGATTCTTTCATCCCATGAGTCAGAGAAATTTATATGTGTATGGCAAGCCTAAGGCCTCATACACATGGACGTATTGAAAAAACGAGCTGTAACGTCGGGACCGACGCCAGGAAAAAATCTGCGTTAAAAACGTGATTTCATACCCACATTACTGGGCAGATGCAAATGGCCCTGAAACGCCCATGGGTGGGCTGGGGATACCATTCCACTCATACCCAATACTCCCGGGGGGTCTCAATCCTCATTGGTAAAAGGATCCCATTTGAGCTAATACAGCTACAGACTGACCAGCAGGGCAGGTACGTTTTTCTATATGGCACTATAAGAGGGATACCGATACTTTTACTTGCCTGTTACATCACCCCCCCCCCATACCGCCCGGACTTGATCCTGGAAGGCTTTGCCTTTATGACACAATACCCCTCCGTCCCGGCGGTGTGGATGGGGGACTTTAATAATGTTATGGATCCTCTGATGGATAGGTGCCCCGGACCTGGAGTCGAGGTGCAGACCTCTAGCCCCACCAGATTTGGACGCCTGATGGAGGGTTTCTCCCTAGTTGACACATGGAGACAGAGATGCCCCACTCAGAGAGCATACTCTTGCTTCTCAACTACTCATAATACCATGTCCCGGATTGATTTCATCTTTATATCCACGAGACTCCTACCAAAATTGACTGCCGTGGCCTTTAGTGGTCGGATCCTATCAGATCATGCCCCATATTGGATAACCCTTCATCTTTTTACCGATGCTTCCACCTCCCGGTGGAGACTAAATCCCTACTGGCTCTCGGTATTGGAGGGACAGCTGGACATCCCCAGGGAGTTTCAGCTGTTCTTCCAAAGGAACGTGGGCACCTCTACGGGGGGACAGGTATGGGAGGCCTTTAAACTACATGCTAAAATGACACTATCTAATCGAATAAATAGACATAAGGCAAATTCCAGACTGGTTCTCCAACAGGCCTCAGAACACCTTCAGGCTCTGGAGGAGGCGTTTGTAGGAGACCCCTCTATCTCTAACAGAAACGCGCTCAAACTTCACGCAAGGACAGTCACCCAATTACATATTGAAAAAGCTAAACAACATCTCTTTTTTGGTAAACAAAGAGTGTTCGAACAGGGTGAAAAAGCGGGCAAAATGCTTGCCTATCTGGCCCACCTGGATGGAGCACCTCCAGTGGTCGTTTCCCTGGTGGGGACGAATGCAGTACCTTTGACCTCCCCCCCAGAGGTGGCGGAAGAGTTCAGGCGATACTATGCCGACCTGTACACTTCCCAAGCTTCACAATCCCCACAACAAACAGCTGATTTTTTGCAAGGCATAGACTTCCCACAGCTTAAACCAGACCAGGTTAATCTCCTAGAGGCCCCTATCACGTCTGATGACATTACCACAGCGATCTCCCAAATGGCAAGGTCTAAGGCGCCTGGGACAGATGGTCTCCCATTGGAATTTTATGCCGAATATGCTGAAATATTAACAGATAGACTCTGTTCCGTATGTCGGTCCATTTTCGAATCGGAGACCATGCCCAGTTCTATGCAGGAGGCGATGATTGTTGTTATCCCTAAGCCCGACAAGGACCCCCACTCCCCGGACTCTTACAGGCCGATCTCGCTACTCCAGGTAGACATTAAGATCCTAGCAAAGATCCTCGCGTCCCGTCTGAACCAAGTGATTCAGTGTTTGATACACTGCGATCAAACAGGATTTATGCCTGGTAAAAACACGGCAATGAATATTCGAAGATTGTTTATGAACATTCAGGCGACACACGAGAACCTTGGGACTAGAGTGGTGGTTGCATTAGACGCGGCCAAGGCCTTTGACTCCGTGGAGTGGGGGTTCCTCTGGCAATGCCTCGAGAAGTATGGTTTCGGAACCAGATTTATTAGGTGGGTTAAAATGCTGTATCAAAACCCCAGGGCTAGGGTGTTTGTAAATGAATGGCTCTCGGAGGAATTCCCTCTGGGTCGTGGCACCCGACAGGGATGCCCACTGTCTCCATTGCTGTATGCCCTGGCAGTTGAACCTCTTGTCATTGCCATTAGGGCTAACAGGGAGATAAAAGGACTTCAAGTAGGAGACATTGTAGAAAAGGTTGGACTATACGCGGACGATATGATCTTATATCTCTCTGACGCAAATGCCTCCCTTCAGGAAGCCCTGCGTATAATAGCACGGATGGGCACCCATTCGGGTCTAAGGATCAACTGGGATAAATCACAGATCCTCCCCCTCGATTGTTCTCCTCATCCCAGAACAAACCCATCACTACCTCTGCCACGAGTATCTCTCATTAAATACCTGGGGGTGAAGGTGACCAGAGATTTGATGGATTATTTGCCGCTTAACATAGAGCCATTGTGCCAGTTAGGAGTTATGGGCCGTATAAACATTATTAAAATGATCATACTCCCCAAGGTGCTGTACATGGTGTGGCATGCCCCCCTTCCTATCCCACATAAATTCTTCAAATCCATCGAATCTATTCTAAACTCATTTATATGGGGGAAAAGTAGGCGTAAACTCTCCTGGGCCACTTTAAAAAATCCCTCAGATAAGGGAGGTGCGGCAATGCCAGATTTCCAGGATTATTATTTGGCATCCCAACTGTCACATTTCTACTACTATATGAAGGCGGAACAGTCCCGATACCAATCCCTGCTCACCCGAAAACCTAAGGATCCGGCCTATACACCTCTCCAAATTATCACTCGGAACATAACGCCCCGCCCATCCCCCCAAGACTAGCAAGGATATGAATATGCACTACCAGTATGTATGGAAAACTGCCTTGGGGAAGATGAGAATAGTAGGTACACATGCTCATACCCCTCTATGGTATAACAGGGATCTTCCTGAACTACTCAGTATACCAGACCCT
>BLSH010179463.1:424803-489229 GCA_018402905.1 Glandirana rugosa
CCGCTCTGAATCTGCTTTTAAGTCCTAATGAGCTGATCAACTTCCCTTCCTGTTCAACGAAACGTATATTTCCACTTTTGTAGAAAACCCCCACGGTTATGTGATCCTACTCACACAGCATTGGACCTTGAAGAGCTTGTCTTAAAAATTTGGATCTTAGTGCAAAGTAAAAAAAAATAAAAAAAGTATCACGGACAGTACTCAATTTTTCTTATAAACCAGTTAGACATTTCAGTCCATGCAATTTAATCAAATAGAGGACATCCAAGCATTGCTATGCATTTGACTGTATCCATAAGCTCCCATTCCTACCAAAACATTGTGTTAAATTGCAATTTAGAAAAACAAAAAACTGCAGTATAACTAATTTTTTGGTGCTCTCGCCCAAGTATTCTCACTCAAGTCAGTTGAATGGGGTTCCTAAAAAGCTTGAAGTAACAGAATGGCCGTTCACATTTTACGGATGGGATTAAGTCCTCACACACCGACTGGGTACTGAATTTAACTTTCAGTACAGGGCCTAAAGCCTCTGCTAAAATAACAAATCCCAAATGCACATAAATCTGACGCTCGTCATTATTCCTAGACAAGTGTTATTCTTTCACACTGCTGCAGCCTGGTAAACTATCAGTCCTGTCCTGAATATATTGACCATGGTTAGTTAGCACAACATCCCACAAGCTTTCATAATGAATTCCGCACTTACCAAAGAGCTGTGACGGGTTGGCATTTGTAGCTTTTTCATAATTAGTAAGACCTTCATAAATGACTTTGCCCACAGCTGCGTATAAGCACTCTAATTCCTCGAACTTGGATGCAACGCTTGAGGAACCTGAGATACAACACATAAAAAAAATAAAAAGTAGAATGTGGAATGGGAACCCTTTTAATAATTCTTCTATGCACTTTTTTCCCACCATCAGAATAAAAACTGACAGAAGGAGAAGATAGAAAGTTATCAGCAGCTCAAGAATCATCAAACTCTAAAGGGCCTGTCAAGACAATGTACATCTACAGCGGTGTCAGGGAATAAATAGTAACCAGGGTGCCGAAAATTGAAGACAATGTTCTTTCTTCTAGGTCCTGTCATTGTAGCTGCATAAAAAGATGTCACTGTGCAATATGACTGTGCTCCTCACAAGCTAAAACTGATCCAGGTGCCAATATTTATTTCTCCGAATGGAAAGAACTTCAATCTGGCAAATGAAAACCCATCTACTCATATGCTATGTAGTATTAGTACTGGATGCCTTCTTCCCTTGTTTTAATTATGTTACTGTTGTAGTCACAAGGTCCCTAGGGAGGAGAGCACAAGGTACAGATATATCAATCGTATCCTTCCTAACTAAGCCAATTCACGAAACAACTAGACAGCTCTTTCCCCAAAAGCCTATAGACTTTAATTCACACCTACAGCTAGTGGTGGCAAGAGAAAAGAGAAAAAAGAGAAATGAAAAGAGAAGAGAGAATAGCAAAGAAAAGAAAAAAGCAAAGTAGAAATGAAAACAAGAAAAAGGAAAGAGAATAGAAAAGAAAAAAGAAAAAAAAAAGAGAAGAGAGAATAGAAAAGAAAAGAAAAAAGCAAAGCAGAAATGAAAAAAAAGAAGGAAAGAGAATAGAAAAAGAAAAAAGAAAAAAAGAAAAAAAAAAAAAAAGAAAAGGAGAGAATAGAAAAGAAAAGAGAAAAGCAAAGCAGAAATGAAAACAAGAAAAAAGAAAAAAGAGAATTAAAAAGAAAAAAGAAAACCAAAACCCCAAAAAAAAAAAAAAAAAAGCGGAAAAGTTAAGGAAAAACAAGAAAAGAGGTAAAAAGAAAAAAAAAATCTTCCTTTCACCCCAGAAGGTCAGCACCTATTTCAGGCACTATTCAGGATTATAACTTCCAGGTCTATCTCCTGGATGACTCATATACACTGTTCAGCCATAACATTATGACCACTGACAAATAAAGTGAACAACATTGATTAGCTTTCTTACAATGGCATGTGAAAGTGGGTTAGGTAGATGAGGCAACGGGTGAACATGTAGTTCATGAAAGCAGAAAAAATTGGCAAGCGTAAGGGATTTAGTCAGGACTTTAACAAGGGCCAAATTGTAATGGCTAGACAACTGGGTCAGAGCATCTCCAAAACTGCACATCTTTTGGGATGTTCCCGGTCTGCACTAGTCAGGACCTTCCAAAAGTGGTCCAAGGAAGGAAAACTGGTGAACTGACAATGGGGTCATTGGTGGCCAAGGCTCACTGATGCACTTGGGCAGTGAAGGCAGGTCCGTGTAGTCTGATACAACAGAAGAGCTACTGTAACTCAAATTGCTGAAAAAGTTAATGCTGGTTCCAATAGAAAGGTTTCAATACACACAGTGCATCACAGTTTATGTATGGGGCTGTGTAGCCGCAGACCGGTCAGGGTGCCCACGCCGACCTGTGTCCACAGCCAGAACCACCTATAATGGGCATGTGAGCATCAGAACTGAACCACAGGTGCAATGGAAGAAGGTGGCCTAGTCTCATTAATTCAAGAATGATTTGAGGAACATAAAAACGAGTTTGAGGTGTTGACATGGTCTCCAAATTCTCCAGATTCCAATCCAAATCAAGCATCTGCTACTGACAGCTTGGTGCCTGATATCACAGCAATAGCATACCTTCAGAGGTCTAGTAGAGTCCATGCCTTGAAGGGTTATGGTGGGTGGTCATACTGTTAAGGCTGATTGGAGTACATTCCAGTAGAGTAGCCTTTATTTTCTTAGCAGGATATACAAATGTCTTGCACTGTTCATTGTAGCAGCCTTGCACCGTGTTACAAAGTACAGTCTGGATAAGGGAGCACTATGGAGAAGAGCCAAAAGCTATGGCTCACTTACAAACCTGAAACCGATGATAACTTGCCAGACACAGGATTGCTACAAATGGCATGATAACACTCATCTGTTTCTAGTGTTGCTCCCTTGCTGGCTTGAAGCAAGCCAGGGTTCTATAGCTGTGAAGGGACATTCCGCAGCATTTCCGTCACTCTTTCTAGGAGACTGCATCTCCTAAGCTTAGGCACAGACACGTGATATAAACTTAATTTCTGATTTTCAGGTTTTACACTCCCCCTATTCACGCCTGGGAATATACTGTCACTCAATATTAAATAAAAGCAATATTAAAACTTTGTATTCAGAATGGAATTGCAATATCTGCCAAATCATACTCCTGAGATTATATTATAACTTACTATTAAATAAAAGCAAAGTTAAAACTCTGTATTAGAATCTGATTTTTGAGATCTGTCATATTATACTTCCTACTCATTTCTGGGATGATATTATAATGCACTAATAAAAGAAACTTACAATTCTGTAATACAATTGGATTTTGAGATCTGCCAAATTATACTCCCTACTCAGTACTGACACCCCTAGTCGGATAAAATTCTGTGTTCATATATTTCCAATTTCTGTCATGTCTCCTTTATACTTTCTCTTCACTCCTGGGATTCTACCTACCCTCATCATCAAATAACAGTAATGTTAAAACTCACCCAGTTACAGAATAAGACTTGTGATTTCTACCACGGCTTCCATATATATTCCCTATATACGCCCTATTCACTCCTCAGATTATACCGTTGGCCATTTTTCAGATAATCGTGAAGTTAAAAGGATATTAACCACTTGCCGACCTGCTCACATACATACATAGACATTTATTGGCAGGTAGGCTCCCCTGCGAGAACAGACGTACCTGTACGTTGGTTCGTACATGTGTGATTGCGCCCACCAGTGACCCGCGATCGCTCTGTGTAGAGGCAGGACTGGGATCTGCCAATGTAAACATGGCGGATCCCTGTTCTGACAGGGCACATGACAGATCTACCGTCATCGAGAACAGCGATACCTGTCATGTCCCTGGCAGCCCATCCCCCCTGCAGTTAGAACACATCCAGGGAACACGGTTAAACCCCTTGACGTCCCCCCAGCCACCAGTGTTAACCCCTTCCCTGCCAATGTAATTTTTACACTGATCAATGCATTTTTATAGTCCTGATCAATGTAATGTCACTGAACCCCAAAAAGTGTCATTTGGGGTTAGATTTGTCTGCTGCAATCCCGCTTAAAGTAGCAGATTGCCACCATTACCAGTAAAAAACATAAATAAAAGTTCATAAATCTATCCTGTATTTTGTAGACGCAATAACTTTTGAGCAAACCAATCAATTTACGTCTATTGCTTTTTTTTTTTTACCAAAAATATGTAGAAAAAAAATACATATTGGACTAAACTGATGAAAACATTTTTGTTTATAAATTTTTTTGGATTTATATTATAAACAGAAAGTAAAAAAAAAAATTTTTTTTTCCTCTTTTTTTGTTTATAGCGCAAAAAATAAAAACCACAGAGGTGATCAAATACCACCAAAAGAAAGCTCTATTTGTGGGAAAATAAAGGATTTAAATTTTGTTCCTGTATAACTTTGCATAATCGCGCAATTGTCAGTGAAAGTGACGCAGTGCCGTATTGCAAAAAATGGCCTGATCAAGAAGGGGACAAATCCATCGGGGCTGAAGTGGTGAAAGGTTCAGGTTTTAAAATAAAAAGTAAGAAACAGGTCATACTTACTTGCTCTGTGCCATGGTTTTGCAAAGAGCAGCCCTAACCCTCTTTTTATCGGTTCCCCCGCCTTGACCAGTGCCCCCAATCGCAAGCTGCTTGCTATGTGGGCACTGGTGCGTGTGTGCTCCCAAGCCCCACTCCATAAGACACTCGGAGCCGCAGCTCAGCCACACCCCCTTCTCCTCATTGGCTCACTAGCTTGACAGCAGTGGGAGCCAACGGATCCCGTCGCTGTGTCTCAGCCAATGAGGAGAGAGAGACACCTGGGATAGCCGAGACTTCTGTGCACATCGCTGGATCGAGAGGGGGCTTAGGTGAGTACTAGGGGGGCTGCAAGGGGAGCAGCACACAGAAGATTTGTTAGCTTCATACATAGAATGCATTAAGGTAAAACACTTTCAGCCTTTACAACCACTTTAACATTGTGTATTCTGCCTGTCATGGGCTCTTTAACATACTGTCTAGTTATTCAACAACGCTATAATTTATGCTGGGCAGTTAACAATCCATTGAACCTCTAATGTTTCGAATCCCCAGCAGTGTGCTCTGTTTGCAAATAACCAGGAGCCAAAAAAAAAGGAAAAATTATACCATTCTCCTTCCTAGCAAAGTAATTAAGAATA
Source organism: Glandirana rugosa (assembly GCA_018402905.1). Taxonomy (NCBI): domain Eukaryota; kingdom Metazoa; phylum Chordata; class Amphibia; order Anura; family Ranidae; genus Glandirana; species Glandirana rugosa. Next base: position 430,027 of record BLSH010179463.1, read on the forward strand.
ATGTATGTTTAGAAAGACAAGGACCTTACAATAACCTACAGCTAAAACCACTTACATGCAAGTAAATAACTGCCCTCTTTCATTTCCCTCTTAGGTTAGAATACATTGGTGTGGGCGACGTTAACAATGTTTAACCGTGAAAAATTGTATTTGCCATAAAAATTATTTAAAATCATGAAACTGGTTTTGCATGCCATTTGGGGAAAGGCTCACAGTCGAAGAAATCACTCGCTGTAAGAGGATTACAAATGCAATCACAAAGTCAGCTCTGAAACAAAAGGAGGAGGGTGAATACTTTGTGAAAAGGGCACTTGTTCCCTCCATGTGAGTATTGTAGTCCATTTTAGAAGATACAATGGGGGCCTGTCTGAATATTAAGTCATTACTGAGAATTAACCAGACAGCTAATTTGCAGGTTTAGGAAAACCACCAACTCCAAGAGACAGAGGGGTCGGGCTCAATAGACTTGCAAGCTGTGATCTGTTACAACACAACTCATCTCACTGTAGCCCCTTCTGTGTTAATTAAAGGCCAGGTGCTGTGCAAACCGTTAATCCATCTATTTTAAGAGCATTTGTAGCCCATTAAAAATTAATGAGGACTGCCATATCACAGGTCATAGATGCTGCACCTAAAGCAAACCCTTTCCAAGAGCTGATCAGCACTGAAGCATCCAGCTTGGTACAAAAAATCTCAGATAAGTACCAGGGGAAAGCTTAGAGCATTGTAGGAGCACACACTGAGATGCTATCATGCCACACTGAAGCCTACCAGAGGGCGCTTAGAGCACAGTAGGAGCACTCACTGAGATACTACCTTGTGTACTGATGCCCAGCAGAGAACGATTAGTGCACAGTGAAAGTACACACCGAGATGTTGCCTTGTGGCACTCATGCTATCCCGTAGCACTTACAGCACAACAGTAACATTCACTAGTCCTATCCTACCCTCTCCAACCTTCCTCCTACTTCGCTTCCTAGGACCCTGAAGCGTCTAATATCCCTTGCTGCTGTGCATCCTGAAAGCGCTGCATTCATCATCTACTACATTCACTGATATACCTCCTTGTGATACTCATAGCCACCAAGAGGTGATCAGATCACAGTGAGAACACACTGAGATGCAGCCTTGTGGCATTATGGGGGAACTTAGCCTGATGATATATAGCTTCTTAAAGGCATTCATGACTGCTCCTCTTAAATCAATGAGCCCAACTCCATTCTATCAATACTTTGGGAACATAGAGCAACTTTGTTTATTTATTTTTGTTGTGTTACAATTTCTGGTTGGAAGGTTTCTACATTCGTTCTCCAGGATCCCATTTTTTTGTAGAAGCCTTTGCTCGCTCCTGAGACGGAATAGGGCTATAAGAGAAGTGTGCATGGAGCACATACAACTAACATGTGCTGTTCATTCCAAATAAATGGAATTGAGGGGGAGAAGGAGAGGTCTGGAAGCTCACAGAGCATGTTATAAGGAAACAGAAACAGTGGATGGTAGTGGATTTGTATGGATTAACTTTAAGAATAAACATATAGTTTAGTGACACTATTGGGGCTGATCTACTAAAACTAAAAAAAATTGTACAGATCTTCACAGAAACCAACCAGCTTCCAGATTTTATGGTCAAAGCTTAATTGAACAAGCTGAATTTAGAAGCTGATTGACTACCATGCAGAGCTGCACCAGATTTGCAATCTCGAGTCTTAGCAAATCAACCCCCAAGTTTATTGTTGATGGCTCATCTCTTTAACGGTATTTCTGTCAGATCAGGAACGTATAATATTGTTAATTATTTTAAAATAAGCAGAAAAAACTTTTAAATGAGGACTTTTTATATGTACCTAAAGTTCAATTTTAAAGTGGTTGTAAAGGCTGAATGTTTTTTTTTACCTTCATGCATAGACCTTCTGTGTGCTGCTCCCCCCCCCCCCCCCGGGTCAACCAAAACTCACCTGAGCCCCATATTGATCCAGCAATGTGCACGAGAGCCTCAGCTGACCCGGGACTCCCTGTCCTTATTGGCTGAGACAGTGAGCCACTGAGGAGAGAGCAGACAGTGGGGCTGAGCCACTGCTCTTTGTGTCTTATGGACACAGAGCAGGGATCGGTAGCGAGCATGCACCAGTGCCCCCATAGCACGCGGCTTGCCATTGAGGGCAATGGTTATGGGGGAGGAGCCAGGAGCGCCGGCAGGGGACCAGAGAAGAAGAGGATCGGCCTGCTCTGTGCAAAGCCATTACATAGAGCAGGTTAATATGACTTTTTTTGTTTTGTTTTTTATAAAAAGCTGAACATTTAATACCACTTTAAGGCAATGTTTACCTATAACCTAATCTGCACAAAATCTTCTACTGCATTCACTTGCCCAATGCAGCCCAAGTGTTTTACTGAATCAGCTGTGGACAGCAACTTTGTAAACAATTGGGGGCTGTAATGAATGTAAAAGAAAAACAGGCGCAGGCATGTGTATATCTACATAAGAAGCCCTCTGGGATTCCAAGACAGAGTGACAGTAGTGTTAGAGATGGATGGGCACTAATGAAAAGTGAGATAAAATGAACATACTGGGCTCAGTAGGAAAAATGCTCATCAGCCGGGATAGCAATGTATGGACTGCTCGCAGGACCTTGGTGTTCCCACACGTCATGCACGCTGAAATTCCCCTCTGCAAAGGTTTAAAGCTGCTGAGAATGGCTGGGTTCTGCAGAACAGTGAGCAGGAAACTCAACACCTCCAGTCCAGTGCAGATGTTGGCAAAATTTGCTTGTGCAGGCTGTTCCTGGAGAAAAAAAAAAAAAAAAAAAGTAACCACAATTTTAATACTGGACCATTTAAGGTTGAACATATAAACATATAAATAAATTAAACTTAAACATGCAAGAAGGTAATCGCTAAAGGGCTAGATTTTAAGATCCCCTGAAACAGAACCAATTTCAGATGGTAACTGAAGCCTTCCCGACCCCTGGACAGGGGATACCTGTCGCAGGAGACTGGTGTGTTCTGCCTGCCGACAATCCAGAAAGACAAGAGGATCTGCTCCCACAAGATTGATGTGGCACACCTAGTTGCATAAGACTTTCCTTTATCTCTGGAGGTTATCAGTTGGGATCATTGGTTTGTAGGGGATCTCGTTAAAAGAAAACCATGCTTGTGAGACTAAGACTGACAGTATCGTCCAGCGCAGAAACCAGACAACCCCCCCCCCCCCCATGCAAGAAGGGCTATCGCTCTCTCTCAGTGGTGAATACACAACATTATCTGGATTGAGTCCAAACCAGAAGACCTGACCGAGGTGGGAACCTACAAAGTAGAGGGAACCATTTTGTTCAGGAAGACCAGAATTCAGTCTAGATGAGGATACCCCAAGGAGAAAAGCACCCCGGATACAGGGAGCAGATTCCCTAACAGCCACCTAGGGGAGAGGCTAAGTGGATGCACCGGAGACTACTAGGGGCGAGGCCGAGTGGATGCACCGGAGACTACTAGGGGCGAGGCCGAGTGGATGCACCGGAGACTACTAGGGGCGAGGCCGAGTGGATGCACCGGAGACTACTAGGGGCGAGGCCGAGTGGATGCACCGGAGACTACTAGGAGCGAGGCCAAGTGGATTCACAGGGGACTAATTGGGGCAAGTCTAAGTGGATGCACAGGGGACCACAAGGGGCGAGGCCGAGTGTATGCACCGGGGACTACTAGGGGCCAGGCCAAATGGATGCACCGGGGACTACAAGGGGTCAGGCCGAGTGGATGCAACGGGGACTACTAGGAGCGAGGCTGAGTGGCTGCACCGGGGACTACTAGGGGCGAGGCCGAGTGGATGCACCGGGGACTACTAGGGGCTTAGCCGAGTGGATGCACCGGGGACTACTAGGGGCTTAGCCGAGTGGATGCACCGGGGACTACTAGGGGCGAGGCCGAGTGGATGCACCGGGGACTACTAGGGGCGAGGCCGAGTGGATGCACCGGGGACTACTAGGGGCGAGGCCGAGTGGAGGCACCGGGGACTACTAGGGGCGAGGCTGAGTGGACGCCCCAGGGTCTACTAGGGGTGTGGATGCACAGGGGACTAATTGGGGCGAGGCTAAGTGGATGTACAGGAGACTAATTGGGGCGAGGCTAAGTGGATGCACAAGGGACTACAAGGGGCGAGGCTGAGTGTATGCACTGGGGACTACTAGGGGTGAGGCCGAGTGGATGCACCGGGGACTACCAGGGGCGAGGCCGAGTGGATGCACCGGGGACTACTAGGGGTGAGGCCGAGTGGATGCACCAGGTACTACTAGGGGTGAGGCTGAGTGGATGCACCGGGGACTACTAGGGGCAAAGCTGTATGGATGCACAGGGGACTACTAGGGGCAAAGCTGTATGGATGCACAGGGGACTACAAGGGGCAAAGCTGTATGGATGCACAGGGGACTACTAAGGGCAAAGCTGTATGGATGCACAGGGGATTACTAGGGGCAAAGCTGTATGGATGCACCGGGGACTACTAGGGGTGAGGCTGTGTGGATGCACCGGGGACTACTAGGGGTGAGGCTGTGTGGATCCACGGGGGACTACTAGGGGCGAGGCTGTGTAGATGCACAGGGGACTACTAGGGGCGAGGCTGTGTGGACGCACCGGGGACTACTAGGGGCAAGGCTGAGTAGACGCACCGGGGACTACTAGGGACAAGGCTGAGTAGACGCACCAGGGACTACTAGGGGCAAGGCTGTGTGAATGCACTGGGCACTACTAGGGGAAAGGCTGTGTGGATGCACCGGGGACTACCAGGAGTGAGGCCGAGTGTATACACTGGGTACTACCTGGTCCATTTGGGCAGATATAAATCACAATAGCCGGGAAAGTGGCTAAAAGTAGACCAACGATAAAAGCTAGGAAGACCGATGTCTCACAGAACGGTTTTCCAACACCCGACACTACTGGCAGGGAGGACAGAAGGGTGACTTCCCTGTCTGATGGGGCCAGAGGTAAACATGATGTGGAGCTTTGTAATGAGGAAAAATGGAGGATACCCTTGCCTACATGTAGCGGACAGTTTTCTACCCTGAAACTTGAAGAGGTGTGATCTGGCTGGATCTTGCAGGCATTAGGCTCCTCGGGGAGATGTTGACCACTAGGATTAAGATTGCACTGGCAAAACACAGAAGTCAATGCTCTGACAAGTATCTAATATGCATGACTGACACTGAAAATTGGTGGACAGCTTTACGGCTTTGATTAGTAGGCAGGTGGCAGCCCGAGAGCTATTTATCCAGTGCCGTTTATAAATAGGATGCTGATCCACCGCTTACAAATGTACCTTCGTAGAAAAGAACTTAAGCAAAATCACAAATCTTTTGGCGGGTATAATACTAAAAATACACATTTCAAATATTGTTTAGCCATTTGTCTGGTGTTTCAATTCAGTTAAGAGGCTGTTTATGCCCAGGTAACTCGCTAAGATGGCTCATTGTGATAACAGTTTACTGTTCATCCTTGGGTGCAGATAGTGATCATCACTGATTTAGAGTTTAATTAATCAGCATTTGCTTCAGAACAGGCCTGAATCTCACAATAAAAGAAGAAGAAAAATGTAATTTGAAAGAAAGACTGCTAAACATTGCAATTATAACATCCAATAACGTCACACGAAAAACAGAAAAAGAAAGAAATAATACATGAATTCATATAATGGCCAATTGTTCCTTGAGCATAAAACATTTTCACATGGCTAAATAGCACTTGCTGGAGAAATCAGAGCGGGGATTTGTGCAGCTAATTATAGGGAACTTGTTATGTATGAAAATCAATGGATGAGCAAATGAAATAGCTTGTGATACTTCAAGTCTGACTGGACTTCAGAGGGTGCATGCTAATGCCTGCTGTTCCCAGGTATTTTACTGCTGCAGCAACAGAGGTGAAATCATTGTTTGCCAGGACAATAAAGTTCTGATTTTGTTCCCCAGCCAATGTCTTCCCCTGGAAAATCAGAACCAGCTAATCAGATAAGTCCTGATCCCCCTATCCACTTTACCACAGAGTGGTACATGCGCTGTGCAAAGTGTTATCTGACTTTCAACACTAATAATGAAAGATGAAATAATATAGGGGATGTAAATCCTAACACTTGCAGAGTGCCAACTGAAGATATAAAGGTGTTACTCTTTCTGAAAGAATAGCCGATGTAAGCCGCATGGTGCTCTCATCCACAAAATGGTGATTGGTCAATAGAATGTTTTTGATCATCTTATCTGCATTCATGTTTCCTGTGTCGCAGTCATTATTGTCATCACAATTTTTGGCATGCAATTGTGGTGAAAAGGATTTAATGACCTTCAGGGGCACAGGTGTGGGGTCAAATGCTTACACACTTTGTGCATATTTGCACATAGGTAATTTTGTACCTTTTTATTACACATATGTTCATTTATTTTGTTTGTTTGTTTTATATATGTATTTTTTTAGGGTGGACTGGCCGTGCTACATTGGGGATCAACCCTTTATATTCTCTTTTTTTCCAATTTTACAACATTCATTTCGGTCAGTCTGACCGGTAATTGACTAATTGGATGCAGCATGGGTCATGGCCATGCCCACTCATTTACATTGCTTCTATAGAGTATATATGGGTGTTCATTGTGTGCGACTTCACAGGAAAAAGAAAAGAATCTTTTAAGGCAACCTCCTTTCCTCCCTTCTCTGATTGGCCACAGGCAAAGTTGCCTGCATGGAGGTCGCGTTGTAAGTTGCCCAAAGTCGCGCTGAAGTCGCGTTCAAATCGCCTAGCAAAGTCACCTCTGAAGTCGGATCGCCTAGGTGTGAACCGACCCTAAAGGTTTTTACGACCTTAACGCAACTTTTCTTTCATAAAATGTTGTTAGGAGACCCCAAGTTAATTTTGGCCAAATTCTAAAATTCGCACATGGATGGTAAAAAATGCAACAACATATTGTTTTCATTTAATGCACAGATTGCTGATCTACTTGAAGGGGTGTATTTTTAAAGCAGTGAATCTGACATTCATCAAACATTTGCTGCAGATGAATTTTCTTGGTGCATGTGTTTTATTGACGGTGATCAATTCACCACCAGTGAATTTTTTGTGAAAGTCACATTTATTGCTTTATAAATATACTCTTAATATTAAAGGTGTGTGAAGCAGTCTACTTACAACTGTATTAAGAAGCTTATCAAACCACTGGAGCTTCAGCTCAGATTTGGGCCACATGTCGGCACGCAGCGCAGTTTTCAGAAGGTTGACACAGCGACGAGACAGAAGCTCTCCAGGAGAACCAGCTGTGTTTGAATTGTCATTCACCTACATTAACCGAATACAAGGAAGAAAGGTAAAGCTTGGCAATTTATCACAAAGGTAAAAAGCATAATATATTTTGAGGTTGTGGTAAAAACAGAATTTAAAGGATTTCCACTACAAAATACATTGGAACATTCAATTTCATAAACTGTGTGTCCTAGATACAAAATATTGTAGAATGCCAGGAAAGTGTGCTCCTGGAGGGCCATCACATCTATAACCACTTAAAGCGGAACTACACTACCTCTGAGCACCACAAAGCAAAAACGCTATTTAAACCACTTCAATACAGGACGTTTATACCCCCTTCCTACCCAGACCAATTTTCAGCTTTCAGCGCTCTCACACTTTGAATGACAATTACTCTCTCATGTTACACTGCACCCAAACAAATTTTTTATCATTTTTTTTCACACAAATGGAGCTCTCTTTTGGTGGTATTTAATAACCTCAGGGTTTTTTACTTTTTGCGACATACGTGAAAAAAGTGCGAAAATTTTGAGAAAAAAAAAACCCACTTTTTTTTTAGTTTCTGTGATAAAATTTTGCAAATAAATAATTTTTGTTCATAAATTTGGGTCAAAACTTCTACTGCTACCTATCTTTGGTAAAAACAACCCAAATTAGTGTATATTATTTGGTCTGTGTGAAAGTTAGAGAGTCTACAAGCTATGGTGCCAATCATTTAAAATTGACTGAAAATACTGATGGCCTATCTCATTTCTTGAGGCCCTGAAATGTCAGGAAAGTACAAATACCCCCCCAAATTACCCCCTTTTGAAAAGTAGACATCCCAAGGTATTTAGTAAGAGGCATGGCAAGTTTTTTGAAGTTGTACTTTTTTCCCACAATTCTTGGGAAATCTTGGGAATCTTGGGAAATTTAAGAAATTATTATTTTTATTTTTTTTCTGCACAAAATTGTCATAACAAGTTATTTCTCACACACAGCATATGCATACTTCCAATTACACCCCAAAATACATTCTGCTACTCGCCCCGAGTATGGCGATACCACGTGTGAGACTTTCACAGCCTGGCCACATAGAGAGGTCCAACATGCAGGGAGCACCGTAATGCATTCTAGGAGCAGAATTTTCACATCTAATTTCCTAACGACCTATTACACTTTTGAAGGACCTGGAGCACCAGAACAATGGAATTACCCACAAAATGACCCCATTTTGGAAAGCAAACACCCCAACATATAATCTATGAGGCATTATGAGTCTTTTGGATGGTTCATTTTTTTCCACAAGTCTTCGAAAAACGTGGAAAGAAAATGAAAAAGCTTTTATTTTTACACAAAGTGGTCAATTTATAAGATATTTCTAACACATAGCATGCACATAGCAAAAATGACCCCCCAAAATATATTCTGCTACTCATCCAGAGTATGGGGATACCACATGTTTGAGACTTTTACACAGCCTGGCCACAGAGAGGTCCAACATGCAGGGAGCACCGTCAGGCATTGTAGGAGCAGAAATTTCACATAAAATTTCATTCACACCCATCACACTTTTGAAGGCCCTGGAGCACCAGGACAGTGGAATTACCCCCAAAATGACCACATTTTAGAAAGCAAACACCCGAGGTATATTCTATGAGGCATGGGCTGCAGATAGGTACCCGGGTACTCTGATGGGCTGCAGATAGGTACTCAGGTATTCTGATGGGTTGCAGATAGGTACTCGGGTACTTTGATGGGCTGGAGACAGGTACTCGGGTAATCTGATGGACTGGTAAAAGGTACTTAGGTACTCTGATGGGCTGCAGATAGGTACTCGGTTAATCAGATGGGTTGGTGACAGGTACTCGGGTAATCTGGAGGGCAGGTGACAGGTACTCGGGTACTTTGAGGGACAGGTGACAGGTACTTGGGTACTTTGATGGACAGGTGACAGGTAATCGGGTACCTTGATGGACAGGTGACAGGTACTCTGATGGGCTGTGACAGGTCCTCTTTATTGGGGGGGGGGGGGGGGTGATCAGTGTGCTTGGTGTACACAGTAGGCGGCAACAAGCTGTTACAGCAATATCCCTCTCACACACGATCGATGTGTGACAGGGAGAACCCGGTAACAGCTCGTTACCGCGATTTGTTTACATCACATGACCGGCTGTGATTGACACAGTCGGTCACGTGGTAAAGAGCCAATTCTATTGGTTCTTTACACTGATCAGGGCTGGGCTTTGTCCGAGGGACAAGTCTCAGGCCCGATCGCCACGCTGCGCGCCCCCGGGGGCACGCACGAGCGTCGTGCACGTGGAGGTCGGTAGTGACAGGCTGAGATTGGTCACAGTTGGACACGTGGTAAAGAGCTAATTTTATTGGCTCTTTACCCCGATGGAGGGGGGGGGCTGTGTCCCAAGGGACACGATCGATCCACGATCGCCGCGCTGCGGGCCTCCAGGTCCTCTTTATTGGGGGGGTGATCAGTGTGCTTGGTGTACACAGTAGGCGGCAACAAGCTGTTACAGCAATATCCCTCTCACACACGATCGATGTGTGACAGGGAGAACCCGGTAACAGCTCGTTACCGCGATTTGTTTACATCACATGACCGGCTGTGATTGACACAGTCGGTCACGTGGTAAAGAGCCAATTCTATTGGTTCTTTACACTGATCAGGGCTGGGCTTTGTCCGAGGGACAAGTCTCAGGCCCGATCGCCACGCTGCGCGCCCCCGGGGGCACGCACGAGCGTCGTGCACGTGGAGGTCGGTAGTGACAGGCTGAGATTGGTCACAGTTGGACACGTGGTAAAGAGCTAATTTTATTGGCTCTTTACCCCGATGGAGGGGGGGGCTGTGTCCCAAGGGACACGATCGAACCACGATCGCCGCGCTGCAGGCCTCCAGGGGCACGCAGTAGCGGCAGACGTCATATGATGTCCGCCCAGATCGACGGAGGTTCCCTGCCCACGTCATTTTACAATGACTCGGTAGGGAAGTGGTTAATTCATTTTTAATCTTCAAAGCAAACTGACCCATCCATCCATGTCTTCATGCTTTATTGTGCTGAGAAATCACTTTGAAAAACACCCCCCCCAGCTTTTCTGGCCGTGGCCATCTTGAGTAAGGGTAGAGGATTCATGTAGCATTTACTTCCTGGAATCCATCTACCCTTAACTCAGGCATGCAGGCAGGCAGGCATGCCTAGTTGAGAAAACCCCTCCTGAGGACTCCTGGGATGTAGGACATAATTTGCCTAGGCCTGAAAACCAGGAAAGAACGAAAGAAATGTGGAAAAAAGTTTTAAACAAGTAAATATGATGCAGTATACTTTATCTATTTACTAATGCTAGCAGCATAAGTAGTAAAAGCTAGCTTCACACTATGAATCACCTATGAATCTCACAGCTGTGCAATTCAAATGTGATTCAGTGCTGTACAATTTGAGACCATTTTGAATGGGTTCAAACCACAAAGCACCAGAAGTAGTGCATGCACTAATTTTGAAAACACGCTGCAACTGGATCGCATGGTAGTTTTGTACCATGTGATCCGGTGCAGGCAAAAGCACTGTGTTTGCGACCTGCATTTGGGCACTTGCTGCAGATCACAAGGGCAGTGCGCTTTGAACACGGTGCGGCACACGGATCACGGGTTTCCCACACAGAGTTCTAGTTTGAACCAGGCCTCAAAAGGTACAATGCTAATTCAGGAAGTGAAGTTCCGCTTTAAGATTATTTTCCCAAAATCAATATTGGGAGAAACACTACAAGAGTAGCATGACACTGGCACTTTCTGATGGCTGGGTGGATCATAAGCAGTCATAAATTGAAAAGATGCATGATGCATCAATCAATGCCAGACCCCATCTGAATATGCTAAAATAAACAGCTTTCATGATATTTACAATTACGTAAATCTTAAAGTCCTGCCGAATATCAAATACTATCCAGTGTCTCCTTATGTCTTTACTAGACACAAGAGCCTCTTCCGTGGACCTTCTGATTTAGTGTCATGTTAAAGTGATTGTAAAGGTACGTTTTTTCCTTTTAAATAAACATGTCATACGTACCTGCTCTGTACAAGTGTTTTGCACAAAGTGGACCCCGATCCTCCTTTTCTGGGGTGCGCTGGCAGCACTCCTGGCTCCTCCTCTACATCGGATGCCCCCACAAATAGCCGCTTTCCCTGGGGGCACCCATGTGGGCGCGCTCACAAGTCCCACTGCTGCATCCACTGACACAGACAGCAGGCCACACCCCCGACTCCCGTGTTACTGGAGTTGATCGACAGCAGCAGGAGCCATGAGGACCCGAGACAGCGGCTGGAGCTGCTGGGCTCATGCAAGTCGCTGGAACGATCGGATTCAGGCAAGAAAAAGTAGGGGTCTGGGGGGCAGCTGACCCACTGGTGGTTTTTAACCTTAATGCATAGAATGCATTAAGGTGAAAAACCATGAGACTTTACAACCTCTTTAAGCCTGATTTCTCTGACTGTCAAAGTCCTGCTAAGTTGCCTGCACCTTTTCCAATTAGAGCCCTTCAGACAACATTGACTGCTGGTTAACACCAGTGCAACTTCTGATGCGACTTGAGTCGCACAGAGTCACATGACAAGAGAAAACACAAACACATTATAATTAATGGTGTCCATTCTCTTTAATGCAAATCAGCATTGTGCAACAAAGGAAAGGGTTCCTTTACTACTTTGGTGCAATTTACAATGTGATTTGGCACCGCAGAATACATATTCACACTGAAAATCGCATTGCATCGGTGTAAATCGAGCTTAAGACCACCCTCTTTAAACAGGGTAAAAGAGGAGCTTAGCCCAGAACTGAGCTGCTGAGAGTACTTTAACGCATCTGTTCAGTCGCCTCGTCCTTGGCAAGTTACATTTCTGAATTTATTGGCATCTGCTAAGAGCCGGGTATTGGTACAGCAAACTGAATAGTTTCATTTCACATCTACACAAAACTATTCAATATACTCGATTTCTGTTCCCACATGAGAAATATGACCCTTCATAAAGCTGTGGTTATCACATGTATAGATGAAAGCACGCATACTTTTGCCTAAAATATAAATAACTATAGTAAAAAACAATATGCAACATTCAACATACGCTAAAGTGTACCTGGCATGCGATTCTAATCAGGAAATTGACCACGGTGTCCGTGTGCTGCTTCTCAATGGGTTTAGTAATGACAGCATCTGCCCCAGGGAGGGACTGGCTGCGGCCGAACACCTGCAATGAAAACAGGCATGTAAAATCCGGATCAGGGTTCCAAAACTGGAAATAAATCCCAGGATATTCCAGGTGAAGCCAAACAGATCAACAACAGCAACAAAGGAGTCTCGAGAGAATATAATAAAACTGCAAGTAAAAAAGGCTTACTGTGCTGATTCCCCCTGTGGCTGTTCTGAAACGCTTCACCTCCTGGCTGGCATCGACGGTCATACTCCTCTTCACGCCACCCGCACCTGAGCTGCCACCTTCACCGCTGCCGTTTGCGTCCGTGTCAGAATCAGGCTAAGGAAAGCAGGAATTACAGAGTTATTTAACTTTACTGCCTAAAAAAAAATCTAGGTAAGCACTTAGTATAAAAAACATGGTAGCATGCCAAAATTTAACACATTCTCAACAGGTTGCTAAGGACTTGCTGTATGGTTTTGCCAGAGGTGCTTGCTAAAAATGTTCTCTGCATATCCCTTCCTTCCTACTGTCACACATTAGGCTTATTTTCAGTTAAATTTGCAGGCAAATCTAGACAGGGAAAACAAGAAGTCACTAGTGCTACCAGAACTTCTCTAGCAGCTTGGAGACAGTAAGTAGCTATAATGAACACAGGGGTACAGTATAGGTTGGTAAAAGTATATTAATAATTTTGATATATTCTAACAGCTGAGGTGGTGGTGTTCTAATTCCTTATGGCAAGTTTGTTTCAGTATTTTAATATAAAGGGCTGCTAATATAAAAATTGGACATTTCCTACACTAGCTTTCTATAATAATGAGTCATTCAAGCCCTTCTTGCTTTAAAAAGGTAAGGGAATGGTCAATAAAGTTCACTAAAATTGTCCAGAGACCGATCAAAATTCGGCTGGTGCAGCAGGGACTGGCCAAATTTCAATTGATGTATTATCAGCCTGACATTTTTCTTCCTTCTATCCCTCCCAGCGGCTATATCTGCCGGCAGTGATCAATGTATTCTGATGGTGGGGAAACCTCTCAGCTTCAGAATACAATAGCGCAGCGGAAGGGATTCCCCCATCAACACTGACTATGTTGATGGGGGAAATCAAGCACTTTTCTTTCCTTTAACCCGTGGCTGATGGAAAGAAAATTGCATAATACATGGTCTGCCTAAGTCAGTTATGGCGAACCTTTTTAAGCCGAGTGCCAAAACTAAAACACAAAACCAACTTATTTTTTTCAACGTGCCAAAGCCGCAATTAGTGACTGTCACAGATAATGGCCACAAGGGATTTTCTCCAATCCCAGCGACACAGCAACAACGATTCCTCCTAACAGATGTCCTCTCACTCTCGGTTGCCAGCAGCGACACCCACAACTGGCACTGCAGGGACGGTATCATTGCAGCCGCTTTGTCCCCTGGCTCACAGCGTGCTGTTCCAGTCTCTCTCCCTTTCAGCAATGACTCATCTCTCACTCTCTCGGGTGGTGATGCTGGGCTGGACATTAAAATAGACCCATAGTCTAGCGGGATTACATGTCCCATGGTGCACTTGTCCTGGCTCCTCATTGGTCCTGTAACCACTCAAACTTGCACAGTACAAACACAAGTAAAAGGGCGGCGTTGGATACAGATTTTCAATTAATCAGATTACTACAAGGCAGACTGGCTCCAGTTGATATCCAGTGTGTTATGGGGGCCAAGCAGACTCCCTCTCCATCAGGTCTCAGGAATTCTGACTGTGCTTAAAGTGTTACTAAACCCACAACAGTAAAATCAGTCTGTATACGCAGAATAGCTTGCTTGTTATATTCACTGTGGAATTTAAGGAGTTAATCTTGTGCATTGTGTAAAAAGGCTCTTTGATCTTGTATAGCCAGATACTTTCCTGCTTGCACTGTCTGTGTGTAAGGACATACTACACGCAGGCAGGGTTGTAAGTTTGCACATGCTCTGTTTGGTCTCTCTTATGCGGTGTTGGAGATTTCCTTTTTCAGTTGAGCTTTTCAGGTCACATGGTAGTTACATCACAAATGTGGGTGTGTATACAGATTCTAAATGACTGCCCAGACCCTCTGACCTCCTCCATGCCCAGTATCTAAAAAAAGAACACAGTGAGTGGGATATCATATCTAGAATCATGGAAGATCTGCCTCCCATAAAAGCACATGGACACAGACTTGCAGTGGATTTCTAAAGGCAGTGATTCCATAAATTAGAACACCACTGTACAAGTTTTTGCAGCATCAGTTGCAGCATGCAGCCATACATATTGAGGTTATAGAAATTTCTATACTTTTACTTTTGCAAAAACCCCACCCCCTGACATTCTCATCCTCCTCTTCACCACATCTGAAAAACTGACAGACTTGCCAACACCCCACCCCCGGTTATCCTCTTCTTTATCACACCTGACCATCTACTGCAACTTTGCTAAAACATCACCCCCTGTGTCATCCTCACCACACCTGGCCATCCTCTGCAACCTTGCTAACACCCCACCCCATGTTATCCTAATCATCCTGTTCATCACAAGTGGACATCACACCACCCCCATGTCATCCTCATCCTCCTTTTCATCTCACCTGGCCATCCACTGCAAATATGCTAACACCCCAGTGGATGCCCAGGTGTGAGGAACATGAATATGGCCCGGGGTGGGGTGTTAGCAAGGTTGCCTTGGATGCTCAGGTGTGATGAAGAGGAGGATGAGGATGACAGGGGGTGGGGTGTTAGCAAGGTTGTAGTGGATGTCCAGGTGTGATGAAAAGGAGGAGGAGGAGGATGACAGGGGGCGGGGTGTTAGAAGTATAGAAATATCTATTACCTCAATATGCATGGCTGCAACTGATGCTGCAAAAACATTTACAGTGGTGTCAGCTCATTTATGGAATCACTGCCTTTAGAAATCCGCTGCAGTCTGTGTCCATGTGCTTTTATGGGAGGGGGATCTTCCATGATTCTAGATGTGATATCTTTTTTAGTTACTGGGCATGGAGGAGGAGGGGGGAGGGTCTGGGCAGTCAATTAGAATCTGTATACCCACACACACATTTGTGATTTGTAACTACCATGTGACCTGAAAAACTCAACTGAAACAGGAAATCTCCAACACAGCATAAGAGAGACCAAACAGAGCACGTGCAAACTTATAACCCTGCCTGCGTGTAGTATGGCCTTACACACAGACAGTGCAAGCAGAAAGTATCTGTCCATATAAGATCAAAGAGCCTTTTTACACAATGCAGAGGATTAACCCCCTTAAATTCCACAGTGAGTATAACAGAGCGTCTTAATGACTTAGATGAAGAATAGGAACCTCATTTAGTTTCAGAAACAAATTGCTTATGCAGTATAGGAGTGACCACACACATTTTTTTTATAAAATATATATATATTATATATATATATATATATATATATATATATATGGTACGTTTAAGGGCAAATAAGACTTTGTTTTTTTTTTTGTTTTCTTTACAGCCATAGCCAGCTATACTCTTTACAGTATTCAGTGAAGGTCTGAAAATCCAAAGGGCTCTGCAGGGAAACAAACTGATTTAAATAACCGGGGGGTACTAGTAGATACTTAAAGATTTACCCTTAGTGTTATTTTTCGATTCTCACTTTCTGCAAACATGGTGAAGAAAATGTGTCCGTTTACAGCTTGGCACGATCATCTTATCAACAGGCATATAAGCAAACCCTAATGGGAGTAATGGTTCGCATACTAGTTGGCTGTCCATCATTTTTGATGGGTAACATTACAAACAAAATGTGTGTTGCAAACTAGAGCCTGCAGATAGCTGAATGACAGAGGCTAAATAACCGCTTGTGCTTAACTCTGTTCACAGAGTTCAACCTTAGCTTGTAGCCATTAAAAAACCCTACCTGGAAAACTGCAAATATGTTTCTGGTTTTAGTTTTTATATATTTTTTCATTTCTAAACCTTTGTTTCTATAACTTTTTAAAGTTACTACAATTATTTCTAGCCTAGCCTACTTCTATTAATCTGAATGATGGTACTGTGTGAAGAACCCATGAATTCTGTGACACATATTCACTATGTCCTGCAAGTAGGCACTGCTGTGTGACAGATTTCACAGAGCCTGTACATAATTCACTGCTTGCAGGCAGCAAGGTACCATGGGATTCAGAAATAGTCCTTAGAAATTAAACACAAATGGGAGAGGAAAGGCTGCAAAGTATGCGGGATTCCAGAAAAGTTGTAGAGATAGTCAGCAGACAGGCAGCACTCACAACATGAAAGGAGTAAGCTTATATTGGATTGTCAAAAATAACTATTGTTTGGTTTGCTATTACAATGCTGATATTGTAATGATAAAGTGTTTGCTGTGGTCATAGCTTTCCTCTAATGTTTGACATCACTGCACATCTTTCAAATCACAAACCCACAACACATACCTGATCTTTTAACCTCTGCAGTTCCCATTTGATGACCACCTCTGCAAGATCAACAGCCAGCTTCCTCTGCTCGATAGTAACACTGGGTGTGAAGCCCAGGCGCTGCATTGCACTGACCATATGCTGCACAAGACTATGCCGCACGGGATAGTATACCTGTAAATAAAAGAATCACTCACACCTTACAAAAAATATTTTAAATGCAAGAAACATTTTTATCAATATAGCTGAAAGAAGCAAAGCAGACGCTTGGTTTTGTAAGTTTAGTATTAAAGGCAAAGTTCACCTTTAGCAGCAAGTTAGATGTTACACCCATATTTAGATGTAACATGCTCCTATGTAACAATCTCCCACCACCCGCTGTCACAACTTGAAAACAGCGTGGGCTCCACCTACACATCAGCATCATTCATTCACAGTTTCCTGTGAATTAATTTTACTACAAATTCCAGCAGCCATTGAGGCCGATGGCCTATAGTTCATAATGGTGAGCTCTCTCGTAGTTCATTGATCTTCCTGCAATTCAGTAACTGCCTGCCCATATCAGAGGTATGGGCAGACAGATTACCAAGAGTCGGCAGGATCCTGGCATTGCACCCCTGATCTGCTGATCACGGGTGAAATGCTTTAAAGGCTGCAGAGTAAAAAAAATAAATGCACATTTTTTTTACCTGCAAAAAGAAGTGGATTTTTTTTTTTTTTTTTACAAAAGGTCAACTTATCCTTTGACCTGGCCATGCATTACCATCTTACTGGACACACTGTTTGACCTGTAGAATAAATATACTGCATTTTGACCACTAGCTGACAATTAAAAGTCATGGTGTTAGAGGAAAAACAGAAAATTTGTGCAGGCTGGATGACTGCTTGTGACAGTCATCCAAAGAGTATTTATAAATAGACCCCTTTGTGTTTAAGCACACAGATTTTTTTTCATTTTCCTGATTATCTACTTCTGTTTTTCTAACTTATCAATTTTATCATTTACTCACCTTAAAATGCTGTACAATTAAATGCAGAATGTGCACCAACTGGGGAACAGTGTGTCCTTCCTCGACAATTATCTTCCTTGTCCAGTGTGTCAGCATCTGATGTCCATCCTCCATGCGGGCTGGGACTGCTGGAGTCAGGATGGCCATGGCTTGGCGGACGATCGCTCGTGCCTCCATTGCATGTGCCTTCAGGAGACTGTGAAAAACCTGAAAAAAGGAAAAAAAAAATAACCCATAAGCATACACAATAGAGCTGAAAGATTATTTGTAATAAAATAGTGATCTCCATCACGCATTACTGCCATTTTCAGTGCAGTTAATGGAGTCCGACTTGCGGGGCGACTCTACTGTAAGTAGAAGTCAATACAAGTTGTCTGAAGTCTCCCCAGAAACCTTTTTTTAAATTGAAGAGACTTGAGTCTCTCCTATCTGGGCAGACTGCCAAGTCCGAGATCATTGTTGATAAAAGAAGCAAAAAAGAGATACTATGTTACATTTTTCAGTAAAGGTGAACACTTTAAGAGGAACCCATTGCAGTGTAATATAATTAGATGCTAAAATTGTTAAGAGACTTTGTCCGGTTAACACAGTCCGCGTCTACCCAGGTGTAGGTTGTATCCTGGAGATAGGGCGCTGGCTCCTGATAGAGTGAAGCTTTTTCCCTGTTTTATCATTTTGTTTCCCTCTGGAGTCTAAAAAGGCTTCACTCCCCCCGCACACACACAAAGCTCCTATGCAGCAAGGACAGGAAGAGGACAAATCAGGGCACTGAACATCACATGAACAGCTGACAGATAGTCAGGCCGCTGTTATTAGTTCAGTATGAAGAGACCAGGCTCTTTGCACCCAGACATATATAGGCAATGAGTTGACATACCAGTCAAGTACTTTCTTTACAAGGTCAAGTAAGCAATGTAGAATATGCCACTAATGTCTTTCTTTCATGCAAGTGCCAGTTGAAGGCACAACATTGGAGACAATGCAGCATTAGTTGAGATTTAGATTAACTATTAAGAGTAAGATCCATTCTTCACCTGCAGAACAATTTTCTTGTGTATGGCAAACTTCGAGATGATATGTGCGAGGAGCAGATGGCCGCTGTATTTGCATGCTGGGTCCACACAAGCCTTAGACAGCAGACATGGCCAAGCGAAAGTCATGAGTCGCCTCAGTTTGCTGTTGCGGTTTTTGTTATTGTCATGGATGTGATGAGGAGCATGTTCCACTAGAAGGGTGGCAAACTGCAAGAGGTAAATCCTGAGGGAGTCCAGCATGTCTGTCTGCTTCTCTGGGTCTAACACCTGCAAAGAATAAAAGCACAAAGACCTGAGTGCAATCCATGACCGATATCACATGTACGTGCTATTAAAACACATCACATGTGCACAACACACAGTAACTGCCTGAGGGTACCTTTGTAATAAAAACACTAGTGATGCTCTCCTGGTTATCTCCTTCGGGATTTGGTGGGCCCAAGAGCTGTTCCCCTTCATTTTTCTCAAAACTGTATAGAAATGCTGGATTCAGAATATGCTGTAGAACCTGTGTAAAACAAAGCATTAAGATATTAGGAACAATGGAAACGTCAGAAGTAAAGTCTGGTACACACATGCCTGAGTATTGCCCAGTTTAACAGACATTTGGTCCGGGTGTACAGCAGCCTGTCTAGCTTCTGTCAAATGGGCATGCTAGAAAAACAGCAGCCGATTGGCATCCGATCAGCGCTCGCAGGCAATGGCTGAGAGCGCTGACAGGTGTGTTCTGGCTAGGAGGCAGGCCCCCCCTGTCAGAACACAATAGCTCAGTGGGGAGATCCCTGCACTAACATTGCATAGTTAGTACAGAGAGCTCCTATGGAGCTCCTCAGTTTTTTTTGACATTCAGACAGCTGAGTTGAATGGGAAAAAATTGCCCGTGTGTACCAGGCTTAAGACCTGCCATTGGTTTGCATTGAGAAAGCAGCTATCAATCCAGTAGCAGAGTCAGATTCATGTGTGAAATGTGTATTACAGTGGGACTCCAATTAAAGCTAATTTCGTTAAGTTTTGTGTTAATGGGGCATTAGATAATCACATCTGGAGGCTTTTTTCTGTTGTAGTTTGTAAGCCTTTTAGGAAATTTATCCTTTGTGATTTTAACAGGCTATGATGACAGGACACAAAGGTAAAATTCTAAGTGGCCTGGACAGCAATAAAATGCTGTGAAAGGTTCTATCCTTTCCACCAATGTACTAAAATATGTATTTTTGCTGATGGCCACAGGCATTACTTTCTTACTTTTCTGGAGAAGCTGTCACTAGTACAGAACATAAGGAGAAATATCTCTAGTGGGGACAGACAACTGTGAATATCTGGGACAGCTTCTAACCCTTGCACAACCCTTTAAAAAAAAAAAAAAAAAAAAGCAACTGGACGCAAACAGCATTCAAGGGTCATCAGAGCACAGTAAACATTTTTTGCACTTTTTGAAAGAGTGCAGAATTCAACATCAACAGCAATAGAGAAGGAACCTATGGTAACTAACTAAAAATCAAGTCTAGTTTGAACATTTCAAGTTTCAGAATCTTGTTATGTCTGCACAAAATTGTATTACAAAGCTCAACTCCAGGCTAAATTATTATTGTCGAAACACAACAGACATGTGTAATCAACTTCAAATCTTGGTGTTATTTGTATTTCTTCCAAATCTGTGCAGTAATCCAGTATGAAGCAGCCTCTGTGCATGAGCTTCCTGTAATAAAGGCCAATCAATGCTGCTCTCTTTCCTTGTGCAGGGTGACTGGTCTTGTATCCACCCCCTCAATAATTTTCTGTGTGCGCCCTGCAGTGGTAGGAACTGGTAGGTTGACCAGCTCTGATCTCTGCACAGGCTATGTGGTGCGACTGCTACTTCTACAAGTGAATATCCCAGTCTGAAAGGCATTTTGTGCACACAAAGCTGATTTAAATATCCCAATGAGAAATAACATTTTCAAAAAAAAGTTTTTTTTGCCTGGTGTTCACCTTTAAAAATGTATACTTGTATATCCCTCACTTATAGCTTATATAAAGACTTGGGAAAATCCTGCATATGTTTTGTTCTTTCCCTGATTTTTTTTAGCCTATTCTCTTGGGGCCTAGTTTTATACGCCTGCTGTGTGCCCAAATTAACATTCTGATGCAGTACAAGAAAAAAAAGGAACTTCAATTTTCAGAGTCTTATGGCAAGTCACCTTAGCTTTGAGCTCATCACCAAAGTTGGAATCATTAAACTCAACAAATCGGAAGAAGAGTGCTCTCTTCTGGGCAATGCTGTACGTCTTTGGAATCTCTTCCTCCATATACTCCTTCAGGAAGGTCATGTTGCATAGGAAACGTCCAGTAAAAGCTCGAAGGAGCTGGAAAAGCAGTTCAATGTCCCCAAAGTTGCGTCTGCGCAAATGAAAGACGCACAACCCATTAGACCTGTCAGCACATTATACTGTCAGCTTTATATCATCTTTATCACCACAAATCTGCAGAAGCTTACTTGCAGTAGCTGAGAAGACAGAAGGCCAGAAGTTTGGGTTCTTTCCAGTTTGTTGCCACCATGTTGTCTTTCCTATGTCGCTCTTGAAAAGCATCACTCACCCACACACGTCTTAACTGACTTACCAATGAATGCTGGTTAGCTAACCAGTTTTCATCATTCTTTACTATAATGCTGATTATCTAGAACACAAAAGCAAAGGAAATAAGGAAAAACGGCCTTTATCTGAATGAACTCTAAACAGTACAGGTGAATAGTAAAAAGCCAACATTCACAGCTAACATAGAAGAGTCGGGTTATCCCAACGTGAATCATAAATTATTTATTTATTTTTTAACTAGTCACTCACCATCACTTGATGAAATGCATGGCCTAGCAGCAATGAGGAGTCCAATTTTCACCTATTATTATACCACTAACAGCATCATTGAAATTGTAAGCGGTTTGAATATGAAGTTGGAGTGGCAATACACACTATAAGCAGCTTGTACATTCCCTGTAAAATCTCCTTCACATTTACCAAAACAATGTAATACGAGCACAAACCTATATACTTCATTCCTTTTCTATCTAAAAGCAGAGAGAGGCCCTTACATTATATTTTGCTAGAGCTACATAAGATTGTACAATCGTATTGTGCATGGTAAGCTTTAAATATACCCAACACTCAAACAATCCTAGTTCTCTAGTTATAAACCTTAAAAGGACAAATCAAATCCAGAGGAAAACTGCCAGTAAATTTTCACAGGCAAAAAAATCATAATTATGAATTCTGGTTACCAAAATTAATGATCTGTCGCAAACTCATTCACAAAAATTAATTCAAGGGAACATACATTTGTGATTTAATGCTTTCAAAATTAGCAAATCAATTCACTTAACTTTAGTACTGGCCTTTGAAAGTCCATTCTAACACCTGCCTTAAGTTCACTCGTTACACTTGGGTGTGCAGAGTATTGGCTGAGATTAGCAGTTGTTCTAGACTTATTAACTTTTTTCACCTTCCCTAAAAACCCAGAATTGTTTTTGTCTTATTATTTTTTTGGACATGTAAAAGCTTGGGGCCTTAAAGCATTGATGGGTTGCTAAGAGCAGAAACCACATATCCCATTATAAGAGATATCCTGGAAATCTCCACTTAGTGTTCCTGCAGCTCTTACAAGTTTCCCAACTGAAGTCAATGGTAACAGATATGGGAGATGGGGAAAGGAAGAAAGGAATTTCATACACTAAATGTCCAAATATTCTTTGCCCAAACCTAAATGAATAGCTCTGAGTGGAATATTATATGTGCTTGATATAAAACAGGCTACACTTACCTTGATAGCCTGAAACTGCAAGTCAAGCCGCATTGTTGTAGTACTAGTGCTGGGAGAACCAGGTCTCACCGTGGCTTGTGTCACACCAGGCATTAGAAGGGTAAGAAAACGGTTTGGATTAGCAGCCAGCACATCTCGCAATGGTTTGGCATCTTTGTGCTTTAAGAAGCTCTGTGGAGGAAAGAAGTAACAATTCACCTGGTTATGCCGTGCTCTGAATCGCTACAAACGTTTTTATCTCATATTAGCCACTTGTCCCCAGCCAGGCAGTTGGCACCGCTAACAATAAGGGGGAGCAGAGAAGCAATATCCCATGAGTTCATTCTAGTCTCTCTCGCTGGATTCACTAAGACATTTGTGCAAGATTTAGGATGATGGTCTCTAAAAGTCAGCAGGAACACACATGTAGAGATGGAAAGTACACAATAAAAGATCACAATTCCACCCAGGAGGCAGGTGATAGGTCTGCTAAATGCAGCTGTATTGGATTTATGATGCCCAGATTAAAGATAAAAAGGAAAATGAAAGCTTTTCCTGTACACCACTTTGATCATGGTTTCACATTGTAACTAAGGCCTTCAATGCCTAGAATGTGAGGCCAAACACCACTTACCTTGCCTAATAAGAGTATTCCCTACTGGTTACTAAAGCAGCTATCATTAAGGAATGGAATGAAGGGTGAAGAGGCTTAGCAGCAAGGGAGAGGGCTTAGGCTCAAAGTCAGGAGGTGAAGCCCTCAACGTGAACCCAAGATGAAAAAGATTCCAACACACTATTCTCAATGCATACATTCGTATAGTAATAGCTGTATATATACGGTAAGTGGGTCTTAAGGAGACCACCGGCTGGAACCGTAAATAGAGTGAGAAAATGTCACCCAGTACACCATGCATCTCCAGAATGGGTCCAAAGCTTTGAGTGATAACAACATTACAGCAAATAGCAACAATTTGGAGCCTCACAGGATCTCTTCATCGGGCATGTGACGTCACATGCCAGATGATGGGGTCCTGCGAGGCTCCGAAACGTTGCCAATTGTTGTAAAGATGTGATTGTTGAATAAAGCTTTGGACCCATTCTGGAGATCCATGGTGTGCGTGTGATATTTTCTCACTCTAAGATGAAAGAGTATCTGGCAGATGGCTATAACTTTTAGAGGTTAATTCACACTTCTGTGTCTTAGTACACTGTGAATTGATTTCTATCAAAAAGCACCTTTCAGAAGGATTAATCAAAATACACCTATAGAGCAGAATAATGAACACAACCTCAAAATATTAAAAAGGAATAAAAGTAGATACCAATAGTACTTGCCGGGCAGAGCTATTTAAAGAACCCACATAGAGATCAGGGAAAGCTAAAGTTACCAACAGCAGTGTTTGGTAAAACCATGAACTAGAGCAGTGTGAAGGAGCAGAGCATTTAAAAAGGAAACCAGGAAATAACTTCCCTCAATGCAAAAAAAGAAGAAAAGAAAACTAAATTGGCTTTCAAACATAAAAGAAGCTTGTTTCCACAGGGAAAACTGAAACCTTACCATAAACATTCGACTCCACTGCGGATCATTCAGTGTAGCTTCCATCATGAAAAGCTCTACAGTTTGAGATGGGTGCCTGGTTAAGAACTTTATCAAAGGCTCTCTAAATGGACTTCCAGCCTAAAGATGTGAGAGATTAAATTAAACAACAGGCCACACAAAACAAAAACAACCCCAGACCTCTTGTTTAACCCCATGGAATAGCTTGCTGTCTGATCAGTGCCTGCTGTGGTGTAGCACAACAAGTAGTAAGGTAGATGTGCATTTTTAATGTCAACACTGACATGACCATGCAGTAACAATGACGTTTCTGCTCACTATGTGTCGTAGCCAGTAAAAAAAAATCTGCCCCTGTAATGAAGCAAAAAGATGCAGAATACAACAATATGAATAAGCAACAGATTTCCAGGAGGGAAAAAATGTCTTTCGATGCACAAACGGTTAAAACTATCAGTATCATGGTTTTGATTCTCAGCATTGGGCTTAAAGGGGATCTTCAGCCCCCCCAAAAAAATTAGAACATCCCAATTTGGGTGAAATGCCGCATTAAGGGTCAATGGAATCCAGTGTAGGGTTTTCATTGCAGGTAAGTAAAAATAAGAGCCAAGTCTACATGCTCTGACCTCTTATCCTAATCTCATCTATGGAGAAGAAAGAAAAGTTTTTTGTTTTTTTTTTATTGAACACAATGTACAATCTTCCCTTTCTTCTTCATTTGAAAGTTGTCCAGGCTCAGACCCAGCCTGAATCTGCACCTAATGTGCAATGGAATGAAATGTATGAATCAACAGGAGCAGGTCTTCTATCCAGATTGAAAGCAACTGCGCCAAACCAAGCTTATCTGTAAAACGTTTTTTTACCTATTTAGGTCAAAAACACTCACCTTTCTGTAACAGTGGCAGCCATTTCACTTATTCAGACATTAGATTCTTACCCATGACTACTGAAGCCACAAAACAGCTGCTTTTACCAGTGTGTAGGCAATCAAAAATGTAAAAACCAATATACCTCAATTAGCATAGCCCGTTCAGTCTTCATTACAACCTCCAGCAGTGGCTTAACTAAAGTCTGAGGAGCAGCCGGAATAAGGTGAAAAAGATTGATGATTGCTGAACAAATCTTCATTTCCTGCATGAAAGAAAATAATAACTCAAGATAAAAAAAAAAAAAAAAAAAAAATGCTCCCAAAACACATTTTAAGACAGGTGTGTTTAAAAGAGGAAAAAGTTCCTGCTGTCTACAGCAACCACATTTAAGGTGCATCGTAGGAGAATGGCAGGGGAATTCTCATTACATGCTATGGATTGCAAAAACAATGCTTTGTTTAGTCATTGAAGCCACCATCTTCCTAACAGGTTAAATACGCCACAGTGCTAATATTCAGAATACGTAAAAAAAACTGATAGCTTTGACGTCCATGCAAACCCCTCGGCTGTAAATGTTCTATTCAGCTCAAATTAAGTTTGCAGAAATCTGGCCGCTGATGATGGGATAAGGGAATACAGACTCTCCACTGACCAAAATTGGATTTTGTTAAACAGCTTTCACTAAGGGAGATGGACAATGTTGGAACATGATTAAAATGTATGAAAATTCACCAAGGAAATAAAAAGGAGAAAAACCAAGACAAAATGGTTCAGCGGGCTTCACAAGCAGGAACTTTGGGAAATATCCTGAACTTTCAGGAGGACTGTCAAAGCCAAGTCTACTATTTAGTGTTGGAGGATGCCACTGCCCAACTCCTGTAATCAACACTAGCTCTGGACAGAAGAGTACCCTGGCACAAAACCTTATTAGGAGTCAAGTAGTGACGGCCTTCAACACTGATTTGTAGCCCAACAGCTTTCTAGAATGGTTCTCCTTAATTTATGAGATAAAAAAAATAACAAAAGTAACTTGCTGGAAGTAGAATACAGAAGTTTTTTTCTCAAGTTGGCGTTCAACGTTCATACGTTTTACCAGTCCTCCTAACAGGGATGTACAAATAAAATTTGAAGCCAAAATGGAGCTGCTACCAATTCTAATGTAGAATGAAATACGAGATCTAATTAGTTGCTACAGGCAACAAATTCACTTTCCGTCCAGTTCCAGCTTTCATAAAATGAGCTCAGAGAGTTGGTGTGTTTCTTCCAAATGCAAATCACAAGGGTGTATTTGCTAAGATTTTCATTCACCGATTGCCACAGTAATTTCTTAATTAGAAGATTGTGTATTGCTGGGATTGCCCACCACTGCTGCACTGTGTAATTAATCATGGACAATTGAGAAAGCATGGTGCAATCAGTTGCAAGAAATCATGGTAACACGCAATAATCTAATGTTCGATATTCACTAGCTTTGAGCTACCAGCACATAACCTATGACCACTACATCACAGACAATTTCAACATGAGAAAGATGATCACAGAAAACCTGCCTGTGCAGTTTGGGCTGCTCAACAGTCCTTAAGGACCTGTCCACATCTGCACATGTGCATTTTAACCATCATCAATGTACATTTTACATGCATTTTTATGGGCTTCTATCGATTTCGATTGGCCTCTGAAGTGCATGTCAAACACATTTAAAAAAAAAATAAAACTCACATTTACTTGATTGGCATTTGTATACATAATTTTAAGCATTGGTGTGTGTCAAAGGAACTGCAGAAATCAATTAAGGTGCATATAAAATTGCATAAAGTCAACAAGCGCTAGCTCTGGACGCACACGCTTAGGCCCTTGCAGAACTGTGATTCTGTGAAGAATTGGAAAATGTTTAATAATACCTAAAAAGAACTCATCTCCATTGTTCTTTCAATGGAATTGGAATCTCAGCTTTAAATTACTATAATCACAGGCTTACTTTTGAAAGAATTAGGTCAACCCACTTAATTTAAAGTATAACTAAAGGCAAAACTTTTTTTTAGTTTTGGATAGAATGCAAAGGATTAGAATGCTTTTATTGCTGTCTGTGCCCCCCGTTAGAGAGATTTGCCCTATTTATCCTGTTTACGATTATCATTAGAAGTGAAAGTAAAAGAAATTCCCATATTTTGGGTTGTCCCCAGAAAAGTAATACAGGAGAAATCATCCAATGGGGACACTAGTTCTGGTGACCTGAGAGTCCCCAAGTAATTCCTTTAATTTGCAGGGATTTCCTATAATTTCCTGTTTGGCTATGGGACAGTAAGTGAAGGGAAATCTCCGCAATGAGACACAGATGGTGAAAAAAAAACCTGACGGGTTATAAACTTCCCTTACTCTATCCAAATTGCCTATATTTCTACTTCAAGTTGGCTTAAGGAGTCACCTGAAAGCTGGCAGCTGCTACCGTGTTAATTGCCTTCCATGGCTCCTAGCTCCTGAGACTACATAAGGCTTGATTCACATCTATGAATGTTGCTTTTGAGCGTTTCTGCAGTGCTTTCTGCAGTGTTTTTTTTATCAAATTTTTTCAGTGATTTGTGTTTCTTTATTTTTTTATATTTTTGGGGGGAAAATTTGTTGCTTGGGCTAATTTAAAAATGCAAAATGGCTGTAAAAATGCAGCTACATGTTTTTCTGCAGCTTTTCCACTGAAATCTATTGAGCCAAAAAAAAGCACCTCTTTTTAAAAAAGTCCCTAAAAAAGACCCAAAACCACTGAGGCACAAAAAATGAATTGATGTGAACATGTTCCATAGGAACCCATATTTAAAAAAAAAATGTCCTACCTTTCTGCAAAAAGCATGAAAAAACACATTGGTGTGAATTGAGCCAAACTCTGTATAATAACCAATCTCTGTATTAGATTACATTCATTTTAATTAAAGGCCTCTGTTATATGACACAGTTACACACCAAGCAGATTTTGCGATGTGGTTCACATGGCACACTTTAGGTGACCTTAGAACCTTGACATTCAAGCTGAAGTGTCAGATAGCTAAACAGGAAAATATAAAACTTTCAATAGCAAGCCTTAAATTATAATGGTTTAATGACTAAAAATTCAGATTCTTGCATGAGCCCAATTATGACTGGCTCTTTTTCAAAAGAAAAGTTTGGGAAATGCTGGTGAACAATCATCTGAGATCTACAAAGCTTTTGAAAACCTAGTTGTACAAATAAGCCATGCAGGTTATTAACAGCTATTATTTATTGCAACTGGTGCCACAAACGAACATTAAAATGACTGCACACAACAATAACAATTGAAAGGTACAAAAGCACACAATCTCTTACACAACACAATATATACATTTTGGATCAGTGACCCTTGTACCTGTCCTTGTGCACCCTTAACATGCTTACCAGACCCACTTGTACTATCAAACAAGCAAAGGAAAGAGTTTTAATTAGGTAATTGTTGTTGTTTAGGATAAGGAGGCAAGATGGTTCTAAAGTGTGTCTGTGTTACCCTGCTTTCAGCTTGGTTCATTGTAAGGTGAAGGGGGGTTTAATCAAAGGAATCAGCAGGAAAAAAAAAATCAAGGCTGGAAATACTCTTTACCACTCCCGTGTATAGGCCCTCTCCTTGCAGTTCCCAGATTGCAAGAATTACAGATTACAGCGCCAACTGCTGGATATTTGGAATGTTATTTCCATACAATACAATTACCCTCTATGGGAGCCGGGGAAAGAAGCTCAGCATTTCATGAGTCTACAGTGACTTATCTATGGACTGACTCTTAAATTTAGGAGTTTCATTTCGGTTTCTTGGAACTCAAATACTGCATAATGTAGAAGGGAGCCAGACAAACTCAGATACTAGCATGCAAGTGTAGGTAGTCAGATCATTTGACTCGAACAGAAAAAAAATCAAAAAGCATAAAGCACCGCTTGAATGTTTCACCTCCATTGGCTGTCTGGCTTCTGGATTAATACAACCGAATAATTGAATCCTACGGGGACATTTGGCCAACGAGAGTTCCACCTAAAAGTGGAACATCCGCTTATTTGTTTATACCCCCTCCCCACTTCCAGAGACAGCGCTGTACCTTGGAAGTTCAGCCCCCCTGCTCCTTCCTCCACCGCCAGGCCAATTAGAAAGCTTCACTGACTGTTTCCCTTAGTGCAGATGGCAGCACCCGACAGCTGATCCGAAAATCAGCTGGGGTGCCAACATTGTGGGCTCCCTGGACAGGTAAGTGTCCATATATTAAAAGTCAGCAGCTACAGTATTTGTAGCTGCTGACTTTTACATTTTTTTTCTCCAGGTTGGAACACCTCTGTAAAGTAAAAAAAAAAAAAAATGAGCTATTTACATGCGTTTGGTGCTGAAGCCAGGCATCTGTATATACAGCAGCACTATACACAGGCCTCAATTAACCACAATAGTGACACCAGTTCAGTCCTGATTACCTGCAGTGAACAGAGCTCATGCAAAGTGATTTGGGCACACTGGAGAACACTCATCTTCACTTACCCTTAAAAACACCTTTGTGATTGGGGATCTGGTAAACAGAGTAATTTATAAACTTGAAACAAAAGGAAAAATGAAGCAGTCATCAATAGCAACCATTCAGATGTTGGCTTACAAGTTCTAGCAAACATAAAAAAAGCTGAAACCAGACTGGATGCTATGAGCAATGCCCTCATTTTTCTTCTGGCTAATCCATATGAACAAGCCCAAATGTCAAGGACACCAAGGAACAAGTCTGAGGATACTGTTGGCAATGTCAAAAATACAATAGACCATGACGACACAACTTCTTTACAGCTCCAATTCTCACCTCTACCCCTTCCATGGCAGGCTGGACCAAAAAAAGATGACAGTGAGAATTTAAAGAGTGTGGGTGTGTACTATACACAAACGCACCAGCCTTCAGCCATTGGTTTCTCTCCAAGACACCCACACTTGCATAGAAGCTACAAGTATTTGCTTTTATCATTTTTCCAAGTAACATTTAATAGAACAGATAAAATGACTCCAGAGAGACTCACAGTATATTACAGTAAACCAACATACCACAAAACATACACAAATAATTATCAATAAGCAAGCATTGAGCCATTAGGAAGCTCGAAATGCAATGGTCAGTGGTAACCAATCAAAAGTCATCTGTTAGCCAGGTATAAACCTGACATCTCACTGGTTGATATGGCTTACAGCACTTTGCAATCCCTACCAATTTTTTTACATTGCCTCTGTGTACTATAAGCTTGGAAAGTAGAGTGAGCTGCTGAGATTAAAGAGCAATAATTACATGTGTATAAAACTCATAACAATGTGTTACTTACTGTTTGGAGATGAATTAAAGTAACTGTCACAAACATGGGCCATTCACACTGGTTTTGACAGATACTCGCTTCCACTTTCGGTCGGATCACCGCAGTTAACCCCTCCTTCCCCATCAGCCTTCTGGGACGCATCACAGGTTGCAAAAAGCTGTGGGATCATTCACAAAGCGCAGCTCAGTTTGAGCACGCGCAGTAGGGTGCCGGCTGTGAAGCCGCAAGCAGTCACAGCAGGCTTTGTCAAAGTAAACATGCCAGCGCCTGGACAAGAAGTTGGCCGAAGAGCTATCTCAGGTGAGGACGACGCTGGATACTTGGACAGGTAAGGGTCCTATTATTAAAAGTCAGTAGCCATACCCTTAGTTTTTTGTTTCTAAGTTGAAAAACTGAGGGCTATTACATTAAGAGCTGGTTCACACTGCTGCGACTTGTCAGGCGACTTGAGTCTCCTGACAAGTTGCCTCCATGCATTGCAATAGAAACGTTCTAATAGGAGCGACTCAAGTCGCTCCGACTTAGAAAAAGGTTCCTGTACTACTTTTGGGGGCGACTTGCATTGATTTCTATTACAGAAATCGTTTGCAAGCCATGCTGAAGTCCCGCTGTGCAGGGTCGCACTGAGTCGCCCTGCAAGTCGGATCGCTGTAGTGTGAACCGACTCTAAGCGTTCTTTAATGGGATGGTTGATTGCCCTGACGAAGAGTAAGGACTGAGAGGGTGGATGGGATGGGCCAAGCTCGATATTTTGAATATAATTTGGTCTGCTTACAATAACTGGATCCTCATCACACAACACATAACTGATGTAGGTTTTTTTGTCATGTTCACTGAAAATGTTTTTTTTTTTTTTTTTCATTTTTGCTCAATATGTGCAGTATGAATTGCCCAGATTTGTGAGAGCTTTACTTGGAAGCACGGGTTCTAGGTGTTTAACCCTGATTCCACAAGCCATTCTTCCTTTTGTAATGCTACTAGCTCGCCTCTAAGATAGATCAGTAGGTGAACATTGTAGCATACACAGAAAACAGGCCCAGAATTGATGGCTTTGTTGAGCTTTTTCTTTCCATTATGTGACCTAATACAGAACGTCTAGTCATAAACATATAGACAAGCTAATGAAAGAAGTCATCACAAAACTATACATTTATTGTGTAATGAAGCAAACTAAAAATATGGCACAGCATGAAGAACTTTACATAGAAATAAGCATTTAATATAAAACAACTAAACAAGTTTGCGTTCTGCCAGCAAGCAACTTAATCAGCATTTTTGTAGGTCATAATTTATGTAGTGAGAGCGCCCCTTACTGAAAGTTCAGGTAACCGAAAACACGGGATACAAGAGCATGTAACATAGAAATGGCAGCATTTTAACAAAGGGGAATTTTTTTTTAAGGGCCACTCAAGTTAAAGTATAAGGCCTCATACACACCAATGTTTTGTTAAAACGAGCTGTAACGTCGGGTCCAACACCAGGGGGGAAAAAAAAAAAACGGCGTTCAACGCGCGATTTAGACAGCGTTTTGCATCAGCGTTAATGTGCATTATTGAGCATCAGCCCTACATCACGTTTGGTTTAAAAAAAAAAATCTCTCTGCTATTTTTGGACATTTTAAAACGGAAAATACCAGATCTAAAAATGGCGGTTAACATCACTATGGCGCGTTAGTGAACGTTTTGCTGGCTCAGCGTCAAAAACGCCATAACGCTGCAGCTTCGGAACGCGAAGGTCCTGCGTTAGATTTACAGCTTAAGAACGCCAATGCCATCTACAGCTCTAATATGTCAACATGTCTATGAGGCCATAGAATAACATGATGTGGCGTTCTTTAAGAGGAAGTAAACCCAGATTGGGTATACTTCCTCAATATAACCCTGTAAAGTAAAAGCATAATGGGCTACTATGCATCGCATAGTAGCCCATTATGTGCCACTTACCTGGAAATGAAGCCTGCGGCCCCCAGCGATGTCCTCGCTCCAGGCCGCGTCCATCTTCTGCCCCTCTTCCTTCCGGGGCCAGTTACAGAGCCGGAGTCGCGGGAGCCGCCAGTCACGGCACAGGGTCAGTGGAGAAACGGCACAGAGGCCGTTTCTTCACTGCGCATGTGCCGACATGACGTTGGCACATGCAAAACACTGCATATCTCCTGAAACATGCAGGTTTGGGAGATATGCAGGGTACATACAGGTAAGCCTTATTCTAGGCTTACTTGTAGGTTAAAGTGGTTATCACAGGTTGACAACCACTTTAAGCTGTAAAAACAGCTCAAAACCGCAATGTTAACACCCGTGTGTATGAGGCCTAAGAGGAAGAATAAGGCAAAAAACTTTTCTTTTAGTTTTGGACAGAGAAGAGATGGATTAGAACACCTATTAGGTTCTTATTGCTGTCTGCGTAGCCATTAAATCAACCTCTGTATTTGTCCCGTTTGCCATTATTATTGAAAGTAAAAGAAAATCTTTGGGTTTTGTCCCCAGAAAAGTAATATGTGGGGAAATCTTCCAATGGGCATACTGGTTCTGGTGATCTGGGGGCAATGGGACAAGTAGTAAAGGTAAATCTCCGTAATGGGACTCCGATAGAAAAAAAAAAAAAAATCTAACAGGGGTTAGAATCCTCCCTTGGTCTACCCAAAATGAAAAAAAAGTTACTTCTAGTTCTACTTTAGGCCCCTTTCACACTTGTTCGACTTGTCCTGTGACTTGGGACTGCAAAGTCGCATGACAAGTTGTACCCCATGGTTTCCAATGAGTACCACTCATAACTGTGCAACTTCAAGTTGCAGTGACTTCAAATTAGTCTCTGCACTACTTTGGTCCAACTTTGATGCGATTTGAGTTCCATAGGACTTCAAGATTACACAGGCATTGCTTAAAGTCGCATCAAAATCGCAGAAAAAAATTTTGTCAAAATCGTGCGACTTTTCAGGTCGCACAAGTGTGAAAAGGGCCTTAAGCTTATAAAAATGTTTGACTATACAAACACATATGGGCACATACTTTTGACAGTTACAACAGCTAATGGAGAAGAGATGAATCTTTATAATGAGGTTTCGAAGTTAAAATTACAGCCACTTTAAAGTGGCTGTTAAGTCACATTATTATATTATATTATTACTATTACATTTTTTTTTCTGCTATGTTTTAGGAACCTACGAAATACAGTGTGTGTTTTTTTTTTTTTTTAATTATAAAGCTAAATACCTTATTTACCCAGCTCTGCTGTGTGGTTAAATGTCCTCCCTCTGCTCCTTTTCTTGCTCTAAGGCTACTTTCACCCTGAGGCGCTTTACAGATGCCATTTAGCTAAAAATAGCGTCTGTAAAGCGCCTCAAACATCTCCCCCAATGTGAAAGCCTGAGTGCTTTCACACTGGTGCGGTGCACTTGCAGGACATTACAAAAAGTCCTGCAAGCAGCATCTTTGGGGCGGTGAGGGGGAGCGGTGTATATACCGCTGCTCTACCGTCCCTGCCATTGAAATGAATGGCAAGAGCTTCCGAAGCTGCTGCACACTGCCTCGGAACCGTGGAGCGCGGGCACTTTTAACCCCATTTTAACTGCTTGTGGGCAGTTAAAAGCGCTGCGCTCCCACCGACTGAAAAGAGGCGCTGCAGCGCCCATAAAACCCTGCTAAACCTAGCGGGGTTTTACTGTGGCCGCAGTGTGAAAGTAGCCTTAGGAGTGCAGTGGGAGAGACTGAGGTTCCCCTCTAACGTATGCAAGGCTAGCAGAGGGAGGACATGTGACCACTCAGCAGCCCTGAGCAAAGAAGGTATTTAGCATTATAATTTTAAAAAACACACACACTGTACATAATATGTTCCTGAGAGGATAAAAGCATATAACAGATGTTACTTTACCAAAGAGGAGGAGCAGCTGCAGCAGAATACTCAATCAAGGGAGGAGGAGAGGGAAGGGATGGGGAGGAGATTAGACTCTCAGTTCTGACACAGACTACGGAAATGACGGGGGGGGGTACAAAGGTGCTGGATACACAAGCAGGACGACGGAGGCAAGTAATCTGACCATGCGATCAGGGATCAGCAGCCATAGTAAGCGTGATCAGTACACTCAGGGGAACACAGGAACAGGCAGGATCAACCAGGTATTGTAGAACATAGAAAGGGACAATTGACATAGCAATTGTACTGTGCTACATCCTGTGCCTTAAAGGAACAGGAGAATTTTTTTTAGGGCTACACCCACTTTAACTGAAGAATCACAATTACAATGAGGTTTCTGAAAGTGTTTAAACAAACAAACAGAAGCAACAGGCAAATTTTCGGCTCTTCCATGAGAGAATACTGCTAACGCTAATCAAATGCAAGATGGTGTTTTCAAAATACTAGTCTGAAATACCTAGGTAAAAGATGCAGTAGATGCTCAAGTTTAGCAGTGTAGGACACGGACTTTAGGGGGGTTACCAGGTCACTTTGGGTACCTAGACCTACAGGGTTTTTTATTTTTTAGCCTAAAGTGATCTATAAATAGAGTAGGGTGGTGTGGGGCACCGCAGTAAAGCCTAGATTAAAAATTAATTTCAATGCAGACCATTTCACTGCTTTGGTTTTATTTTGGACTGGAGGAGTAAATGTACACACATGGTGCCCTAATTGTCTTTAGATGTCATTAACACACACAAGACGAATAGCTGGATAGATATACTCTTTAAAGAAAATCCTGTCAGTTGCCTGGTAGAGAAGGTAGTTACCAATGTGAGATGATTGCACTCATGTCTACCCACCAGAGACTGGAAAGCTAAAGGAGGAGCCCTGTGCCAGGACGTATGTACATTTATGAAAAGTGGTTCAAAGAAGGTGGCTCTGCCACGAAAGTTCAATGTAACAGGCAGATTCAAAGTCTAGTAATTTAGTGAATACGCATTTCAGAAGCCCTAAGGAGTTTCATATGTCTACCAAAATAAAATCAAGACACATCAGGGACAGTGCTGTTACAGCCAGGAATCTTAACACATGAGCAGAGCTAACACACTTCAATAACATTCATTCTTAATTATTGAGACAGCAAAAAGAACAAAAGATCAGAAGCCATGTGCAGCAATTTATTCTAACCAGATTTCATGGTACCAAAGTGGGTGAAAAGCTACCAAGAGTTTGCATTCTTTATAAAGCCTATGTGTAAATATATAATAAAGAGACTGTCAATGCCCATCAACTTAAAGCAGGTCAGGGTGTGGGCTGTCAGGAGACTCCTGTTTCTTTAAACATTTGCCCATCAACTGTAAGGCAAACAGCCTGTGCACTTTGCAGAGTGCAGTTGCCCCAGAGCTCAGTAAACGAGGTAAAGCTTCACTCTGCAAAGAATACCCAATCCTGTGAAAGGAAATGTTTTAAAAAAAAATGCATTTTTGCTTGCATATGATTGGATGATGTAAGTCAACACACAGCTTCTGCTCATTTAATAAGCTCTGGAGCAACTGCACTTTGCAAAGGGCAGTCTAT
Source organism: Glandirana rugosa (assembly GCA_018402905.1). Taxonomy (NCBI): domain Eukaryota; kingdom Metazoa; phylum Chordata; class Amphibia; order Anura; family Ranidae; genus Glandirana; species Glandirana rugosa. The sequence continues at coordinate 465,920 of BLSH010179463.1, forward strand.
TTGCCTTTAGTAAATCAACCCCATTGAGTCAACGACCCAGAGTAAGAATGTAGAACAGGGAAAGTCAGAAGTGTTAGCAGTTCATTTCTGCATACTCATGCCAGGTAAGAGACTCAAAGTATTGAAGTAAGGAGGTTAAAGCTGAAAGCGAGGCAATTATCTTTAAGAAGTAGAACTCAGCACTAAAAAAAAACTCTCTTTTAAAGCAAACAGAAGTGGATGGGTCATCATCAGTAATGCCCGAAGATGATGAGAAAAGAAAATAAGGTTAGATTTGCAAAGATGCTGCATTTACCTAGATATATCAAACGAGCTAATGTGCTTTAAAACTGCACTCATCCTTTAAAGCCTGACAGTATTAATGTCCCCAATCAAGAGTGCAGATAACGCCATTCCCATTCATTAGCTCCTTGTCTGAAGTTTCCATGCCCACAACCTAAACACCTCTAATGACAAACTTTGTTCTCTTTCGAAAGTAGCAAAAATCAATTACTGAGTGTATTTTTATTCCCTTTCCTCTAGGCAAGAGCTCTCTCTCAGTACAGGATGGAAGAGATAATACAACTCTTAAATTGCACTGCCAATAAGTTATATCACTTTGAAGCAGACAACGATAGGAGAGAATATAGCAGAAATGCTGGACAAAAAGTCAGCATGTCCTGTACTTACATTGCCTTCGCTCCTTTGTCCTCCTTTGTGGGTGATCACTACAACTTCCATCCATTTACGCAGGTGTTGCTGTGAGGACAAAGAGCAATTCTGGAGATTAGGCGAGTTCTTTAAAACTCACTAATGTGAAACCCAATGGCAAGTCTGCCTAAGCTCCTTGAAAAGTTTAATGATTCTCTTATATACACTATACATTGGACGTACCATTAATACATCACATAACTATTAGGGGCAGATCCCAAATAAAATAAGTGCAAACCTAGGCAGAAACTGTATTGAAAGGCCAAGCTGTTCAAATAGGTATTTTGGGGAGTGGATTGTAGGTTGTTTTAACTATCATCATCTTATGTGCCTCCGGTCTCCAGTAATAAGAGTAGTCCTTTAGAGATCCCAGATATGCACAATTTGTTTTTAAATAAAAGTATATAAGGATTATGAAATGTGTCTAGCTGTTATAGTTGTGTCCCCACTGGGAGGCAGCTTGGCCTTCTTTTATTTTTTGTGGCAATAAAGTTGTTGAATTTCCCAACAATGTCCAAAATTCCAAACTAAAAAGATAAGCCTTTATACCTCAATACACAATACCCGTAAATTGTTGAACAGTTTATTATATCCAAGAAATTAAAGTCAAGGACCATTACAGGTAGCAATCATAATCAAAACTTATGTAAGAAAAAAAAAATAACTTCCCCCTTACCATCATCTGATCACAAAATTTATCATTGAAGGAGTTAGGGAACAGCCGGGTGACAGAAGTCAAACGGTTTACAACATTAAGGGTCAAGCTGCGATAGTCTCCAAGCATCATCAGTAGAGGCCTCATGTGGGTATGAATCTGATCTACCTCTATGGTGGCTCCCTCCAAAAACTGCAATGAAAAAAAAAAAACAACAACTTGGTTGAAATGGTCAAAAACTTTTAAACATCCATCTTGAAGATACAATTACTACCAGTTCAAGTAAAATAGATACAATTCCCCATTTCAATTGTCAAAATAATGGAATTCACAATTCAGGTGGATTAATTTCATGCAAGAGTACTGTGAAAAGCAGACTCATCCTATAGATAATGCTAAGTAATTGAGACAGCCCCCAATGTTCAGCCTGACCAGCCTATTCAATAAATGAGTCTTCAGAGACAGGGCAAGTGCTGAGGCAATGCCAGCGAATCTGGACCTCACAGCAGATGTTACCAGAAAGCACCCAATAAAAAGCCCAGGGCCTGAAGACCACTTCCTGGACAATGTTCAATCCAGACACAGTACTCTAAAGTCCAGGCTAATGATAATCATGCCAGAGAGCTGCAATGGAAAAGCAAAAACCCCATCAGCGATGTAGAGAAGAGTCTTGATTGAAGAAAAAGAATTGCAGAAGAAAACAGAGTGCTGACAATAAATACATCCAATCTTATGAAGCAACACTTACAATACAGCCATCCTCCTAGGACAGTGTTTCTCAACCTTACCCTAGAAGAACCCTTACCATAAAGTGTGAGATCTCAGGGAACCCTTAAAAAAATTCAGATCTATAGCTCTATAACATTTAAAGGAGAACAGCGCACATAGAAATCAATGGTTTTCCTAATCTCCTTGCAAAAACCTACGTTAGAAAAATGCACGGCTCTGCGCATGGTGTGAACAAGCCCAAAATATTCTATGCATGTCAAATCTGCACATATTTTGCATCATTTTGTATGCTCATATGCTGTGAATGAGGCCTTGCTGAACTTGAACAAGAGCATTCTGATTGTAAAGAACATGTTTGATGTTCTTTATAGGTTCTTTCTGTGGGGTTATAGTCCTCCTGTGACACACTGATATCCCTACTGCAGGAATTTTTGGCTTCTGCACTGACACAGATTTTCCTGGTTTGACATCTAGGGTAAGAACAGCCTTTCAGGCAACTCATAAGGATTCTGCTGTGTATGATTTGATTATGTATGAAAATAGATAATAGGGCTATATGGCCTTATGGGATGTTGTTTCTAAATGCATATTTTCCTCCGTTTATAGTGATTATCCTGCACACTAATTCAAAATTCTCCTGAAGAAGCCATCTTCTCATGAAACATGTTGAAAAAAAATCACTGTACTGCATACCTGGATCGCATGTGGTCTATATCCAAATTTTATGAGAAAAATACATTTTCAAATGTATTCAATAAAATTTAATATGGATTTTAAAATATGATTAAGTTTATTTCATTTATCTGGCACCTCAAAAATCCCTGTGCTTTGTTCTATATGTTATTTCTCCCTTTTGTAATGCATTGCACTCTGGTATGCCTTAAATGGTATACCGTTTGTCTTATGTTTAAATGTTAGAGTTTTCTACTCTCTTTGAAATACTTATTAAAAACTATTGGAAAAGAAAATGGTGCTATATCCTTACCCCACTCTTGGTTTTCAGAACTTACTTATGTAAATGAGGAATCCAGTGAGCAGGTAATACAAATGGGGTCCCCATGCGAAATTAACCTTAATACTCCTTAGCTCCACTTTCATGGCAAACTCCATTAAGTGATTGTCTAGCACTTTTAAAAGGCATTGCGTAAACAGACAGCCCCTTTAAAAAACACAATCAACTTCTTTCAGTCTTTTTACCTTCCTCATACATGCTTCCCCGGCTTCCTGCAGCTCATTGTTTGTAGAGTTCAGGGCTTTGAAGAGAGCTGCAATGATTTTCTCTCTAGACTGCGGCAAGTAGTTGCAAGCTGCTAAGGCATCTGTTCAGACAAGACAAAATCCATTTTTACTTATGATCATACTATTACTAGAAAAGTTCAGTCCATTTACTTTCAAAGGCCACATAACAACAGAAGAAAGCTATAAACAATGAAGAAAGCAACGGACTTACTTAAAGCCGCTATACGCAATGGGACAAGTGAAGAAAGGCTTTTATAACACGGAAGTTTCATTAGGGTGGCATCTTCTGCTTCACATAGGTTCAGGAGCTGTACCATAAAATAAAAGGAAACTTTTTCAATCAAAAGTAATGCATTTGTGAAATAAGGGAGGCCGGTCACTAATTTTATATTACACATATTTCACCCTGCTTTCAGTCTAGTTTATCCAACCCTTTTAGCTATACAAAACATAAAAGCTACCTCTACAAAGCCAGACTCCAGTCATTTCTGTGTATATTAAAAATCAGGAGCTACAAAAAGTGTAGCTGCCGACTTTTAATAAACAGACACTCACCTGTCCCACGACATGCTCACCCAAGCCGCCCCTTCCCTCAGTCTTCTCTCCCCGACACTGGCATTTCAACTGTGGGCACCCGGCTGTGACAGCTTGCGGCTTAACAGCCGGGTGCCCAGCACGCTGCACATTGTGACTGGTCCCGCGGTCTTCTGGGACCTGCAATGTGTCCCAGATGACTGCGGGGAGGGAGAGGAGAACTTCTGGTAAGATCATCTAGGCGATCTGAGCGGAAGTGGGAGCAGGTACCTGTCAAAAAAAGTGTCATTTGGAGAAGAGGAGGCCTTAAAGCAGAACTTCCCCTTTTGTGCGTAGCTCTGCTTTAAAGTGATATTGAAGTCCATTTTTAAAAAAACAATAAACATATTATACTTCCCTGCTCTGTGCAGTGGTTTTACACAGAGCAGCCCTGATCCTCCTCTTCTCAGGTCCTCTGCTGGCACTCCTGTCCCCCCCCCCCCCTGCCAAGTGCCCCCAGAGCAAGCAGCTTGCAATGGGAGCACCCAAATGGGCTTGCTCCTGAGCCACGGCTCTGCATGTCCATTCACACACAGCCGTGGCTTGGTCCTGCCCCTCTCTCTCTCTCATTGGCTCACTGGCTGTGATTGACAGCAGAGGGAGCCATTGTCTTAACCAATGAGGATTGAGAGCTCTTCTGCACATCGCTGGAAGAATAAGATCGGGCTCAGGCAAGTATTGGGGGGCTGCTACACACAGCAGGATTTTTACCTTCATGCATAGAATGCCTTTACAACCACTAAGTGCTCAGGAAACACAAAGGGCGGTGTGATGTTCTAAATTACACTAAAACCTTTACAACTTAAAAAATTGTGAAGCACACAGTTTGCTTGTGTGTATCAGGTTTACTTAATTTACTGCTATACATATACAAACTAGAAAAGGAGCCTCTGATCTTTTTAAAATGATCTACAGCATACTATAAATGACTTGAAAGGGAACGTGTATTGATTTCAAAGATTTCAAATGAGTAAAAATTATTGTCTTCATGTATAAAATACACACATTTTATGTACAAGTTATAATTCTATATGTAGATGGAGGTAGCTATATTCTGTCGCAATATATACAGTCAATGCCATCCTGCTTTTCAGTGCTACACAATTGTTGTATCTTACTGCATTTTTAATGTCTAAGAGTTAGTCGACTCAATGAAAACGATGCTCTCCCCGTATGGCTAATATTTAATCTTATCAATTGTTAAATACAAAGTTCCCTTTAGTGGTTCAGCTAGAAATAAAATATATTTTAAAGACGTAGGGCTAAACCTCTTTTGGCAATTTTTCTCCTGAGGATCACACTTAGTTGCACTCCTGTGACCCATTTTCAGCCGACAGCAGACTAAAGTCCGCTGTTGGCTGACATCACTCAGCAGGTTCAGGCGCAGGGTTAATCCCACCTTTAAATGTCAAGTCCCACCCAGATGCCTGAACCAGCAGCTGGCTCAGCCTCTCAGCAAGCTGCTGTGAGATTGAGCCAGCCTCTCTTGCAGAGCCCAGCCCTCCACTGAACACTGGAGGAAAAGGGCAGAGACCTACTGACTGACAGCCACTGGCTCTGTGCTCACTAAACACTGAGAACTGAGCGATCAGTGGTCTTTGACTGCTCAGTTCTTGGTCTTAGGAGGAGAAGGACACTGATGTTGTATCCGCCTAGGTGAGTATGATTGTGTTTTTTTTATTACATTTCCATACTTCTCTTTTAACCACTTGCCGACCACCGACTGACGGTGACAGAGTGGCTCGTTATCGTAAACCTCCGTCATATGACGGCAGCTGCGATAACTAGTGCTGTGAGCGTGGGTGTGCCGCCGGAGAAGTAAACACGGACCTCCGTTCTGTGAGAGGGGGAAGGGCGGTGATCACAGGCTTCCTGTATAGGGAAGCCGTGATCATCCCCTTTCCCCAGCCAGGGCAGCCCACACACAGTTAGAACACGCCCAGGGTACACAGTTAACCCTTAGAGCGCCCCCTGCAGGTTAACCCCTTCATTGCCAATGGCATTTACACAGTAATCAGTGCATTTTTATAGCACTGATCGCTGTATAATTGCCAATGGTCACAAAAAGTGTCAAAATGGTCCGACATGTCCGCTGCAATATCGCAGTACCACTAAAAATCGCAGATCGCCGCCATTACTAGTAAAAAATAAAAAATAAATTAAAACCCCAGAAATTAATTCTCATCGTCCATAAACGTGGCAACTTTTGCACAAACCAATCAATAAACACAGATTGGGATTTTTTACCAAAAATATGAGGAAGAATATAAATTGGCCAATGCCGATGGAAAAAAATGTTTTTTTAATATTTTTTTTTTGGATTTGTATTTGAGCAAAAAGTAAGAAATTCGTTTTTTTTTTTGCAAAATTGTCACTCTTTTGTTTATAGCGGCGATCAGAAATGACGCAGAGGTGATCAAATACCACCAAAAGAAAGCTCTATTTGTGGGGGGAAAAAAGGACACAAACTTTGTTTGGGTGCAACGTCGCACAACCGCGCAATTGTCAGTTAAAATGACGCAGTGCCGAATCGCAAAAAGTGCTGTGGTCCTAACCTGGGAAATCCTTCCGGGGCTGAAGTGGTTAAGTTAGAAATTCACTGCCACAGTAAACAAATCAAATGACAAGTGTCCATCTATTCAGACGGGAAAAGATGACTGAACACATTCTCTATATAGATTTGTGCACTTTTTTCTTTTACCGCATTCTGTGGTTGTTTGCATTGTGTTAGCAAGGCTATAGGTGAGCGTATAAGGTCATAGTCTCTGCCTGGAATAAATGCTCACTACCATTAATGTACACATGTGGCTCATTCCCTGACTGGGAATCTACATGACAGCACTTCCTCTTTGCCCTTATCCCATCAATCACAGGGTGTAAGGTGGCTAAGCGACATCATGAGTTGCATGGTGTCACTGAGAATAGCTGGCCGTATCAATTACTTGAAAAGCAAACAGAATCCAGACATAGCACTATACATTTACCAAGGCACATGTGGTATACTGATGTTTAGTTGTTAATTGAGAACTTCTAGTGTCAATTTCCACTTTAAACTGCCCGCTCCTAAATAAATATATACTTTTACATAGCCACTAGGGTGACAGAATGAATGTACCCGAGATTTGGGCCTTTTCATTATCAGAGCTTTTCAAACAAAAAAACTTCCCATTTTGCCACTTAGCAACAAAATAAAATATTTTCTCACATTGTAATTTTTCAGTGTAGATCTGAATCTGACTGCTTTGAATCAGCACTAATGTTTTCTGTGTTATAAATTAGGCCTACTGCAGTGGTTCTCAACTCCTGTGCTCGGGACCCACTAACAGGCCAGATTTTAAGTATTACCTTGGGGAGATGCAGACTAGAATACTGCAATCACTGAGCAGCAAATGATATCACCTGTGGTGTATTTCAGTTATCCTGCAAACCTGGCCTGTTAGTGGGTCCCGAGGACCGGAGTTGAGAACCACTGGCCTAGTGCATCTTTTTAGTCAGTTTACTATTATACTGCGAATACGATACCTCAGAGTAAAAAACTTTATGTTCTACAACATTGAGATCCATCGTGAAGAGTCTTGGCTGCAGGGTGGTACAGAAAGTGTTGCCTTCCATTAGCCCAATCTGAGCATTTGCAGGCTGATGTCGCAGTAGATGCTTCTTTGGAGGGACCATGTCCTGCAGGACCTACAGAACAAGCAACAATCTGAATCAAAGTGCTAAAAGGAATCAACTGGAGAAAAGAATTCATAAAAATGTATTCTTTCATAAATGTATCACCCTAAGTGAGCAGAAAATTACAAGTATTATACAATAAAGCCCTTTTTTATTGTTTTTTTTCTATGCATTACTGTCAACACAGCACAGAAATGCTAACATTTTAAAATGTTAATGCTTAAGCACAATTTTGCAACTTTGACATGTATTCGTAAAACTGTAGATATCACCACAACTGTGTTGTCTATCCAGGTGGATTACACCTTGTTTTATTCAAGGCAAATTGGGCTTTTATTGGCATTTTGGCAGGAAATTGTAATGGATATCTTTTGGGTTTTTTGTTTTTTTTTATATATTTTTTTTTTAATTTAGCTTGTCATTTCTTGCTATTGCCATACTTTACCATCTAAGAACAACCTAAAATAAATTCTCCTGCTCCTGACGATCACAGTGATACGATATGTACATATGTTAACTGTTGTGTGCACCCATAGTGCAGCCCACAAATAATGGTGCATATTTTGCTTTTTTTTTTTTATCCTGCTTAGGCCTCATACACACGGACGTTTTTTGACGCCGGCGCTTTCTGGCGTTTTTTGCAGCTCTCCATGTTAGTCATGTTTAAAAAATGCCTATTGACGGCGACGCTCACTAACGCTCAAAAACGCTCAAATACGCCAATGCATAACTCCGAACAACGTTGACTTTTTTCCTTGACGTCGGGCCGACGTTTAGTTTATTTTTTTAGATACGCCCGTGTGTATGAGGCCTTAAAGCACGCGGACACTAACTGACAATGATACGAATTTAAGAAATATTAAGAAACCTTGGCCTTTACACAAACTCTTGATCTAGTTTTTTTTTCCTTTACCTTTTATTCTTTTTTTTTTTTTTTTCATTTTCCACGTTTGTTTATATCTATCTTCCTCCTCTGAAAGAAGAGAACGATACAATGTATCTTTCTCTTCATTCAGAAGAGGAAGTAAACACACCGTTTAGGAGATACCATCTAGTGAGCAGCAGCCAGTGACATCACCGACGCATGCACTCTGAAGGGCATACCCGTGCCCTTCCTTCAGAGCTGTGTGCCGTGCCCTAGACTCCCGCGTGAATGCACAGAAATTACATCACTGTGGCTCAGCCATTCAAGCTGCAGCAATTTGCAAACCCAGAAGGAAGATAGGGTGAAGATGGAAGCCTCTGCAGGGATGACAGCACGTCGTTGGAGCTTCGTTTCAAGGCAAGTTTCTCATAATGTGCTAGTATGCAGTGCATACTAGCACATATGATATGGCCTTGCAGAAAGTAATCTTTTTTTTTTTTATACAAGAGTTTATACTACCACTTTAAGTACATATTTGGAGATTATGAAGGATTAAAGCAAACCGGTTTCTCTTTCCTGAATGGGCAACAAAAAATGTTTGCTCTAGGCATCCTTTCATCCAAGCATGCAATGAGATGAAGAATGAGGATGCCCAAATACAAACACGGGTAAAACAAAATGTCAGCTTTGCCTGATTTAGCACCATAAGAAAGCTTCAGACTGTAGAACTCACCCTTGAACGACACTACAGAGTCTACAGAGCTATGGGCAGAAACCCTCACCTGAGGGAGTACTCATGGCAAGACCAATATTTCTGTACCTTTGTGTATAAGCCCAGGCAAAATGAGGTAAAAAAAAAAAAAAGACCTACCGCATTGGATTCAGAATCATAGATCTGGTAATAAAAAAATCTCAGTTTATGGATCCCAGCAACTTCATACCTCTTTATGGGGTTCCATAATCATGGTGACCCCCTTGCCAGTGACTTGTGCCAGGACCTGCAGAGAGTGCATTGCTTGCTTCCTGACGGTAGGGTTTGGTGAGGTCACTTCTCGCACAAGATCATGCGTCACCAGATGGAAGGACTTTTCCTGGGCATTTGTGATCTCTTCCATTTTCTCCTCATCCTTCAATGGAGTTGCGCATCGGATTAAAAGCTGCTCTAGAGTAGTCTTCGCCATGGCGACAGCTCCATTAGAAACCTGCGACATGGCAGAGGAAGGGATTTTAGAACAAAAAAAAAAAATATTTTAAAAAGCATAATTCCTTCCAAGATTCATGCTGTACATTCTAACCTGATTATTTCATGCTGAGTTCAAAGATTTCAGAATGTTATGCTTTCTTAATTTGAATGTTTTAAAAGATTTAAGTAGTTAGGTTTCAATTCAAAGGGTACATTAAATTTTTTTTGCCTATATTTCATTGGGGTTACGCAAGGTAATCGTTCTACATAAAAGTGCTGCTTTGTGGCATTCTTTATTCTTTTTTCAAAGAAGCCCAAATGTTTCCTTAGAAATCATATCACTGTAATAAAAGAAACAATAAACAGCAACATAAAAAGAGAGTAAAACGTGTCCCTGAATACAGTGTGAACAAAAGTGATGCAAATTAAATGCTGAAGGCTCCATTTTTCCAGGCTTTTCAATGGCTGCTGTGCAGGATACTGCTTCTCTGCATGTCATCTACATGCCGAATAATTACACGACTCTCAAAACTGAAAGAGTGCTAACGACAAACATGCATTGATGTATGTATTGAAGAAATACCTCTCCAGTCAAGTCCATCATGACAAAAAGAAGGGCTTTCAGGAACGTTTGTTGATTCTGAAGCACCCAAATCAGGGGAAGGCGTTCCATCAGGAACTTAATGGAGACTACACCACCAAGCTTGGCATACCAGGCCTGCTCATAGCAGCAGGCACATAGACGTTCCACGATATAAGAAAACAATGGCAACTGGCACGCCTGCAATAAACAAAATAGAGCAAAAGATTTCACTATCAGCAACAATAAACCATACAACAAACTAACCAATGTCATTTAAAGGGATCATGTCACAATAGAGGACACAGGAGTACTTGGCTATGACGGTTCTGCGTATTCTGGCAGTCTCATTGTACTTTGTGCCTACCTCTACCCAGGAGAAAAGTTTTAAAAAAAAAACCCAGATAGAGCCTGCTATATATGGATTCAGGAGAGGAAAGTCACTCAGTAAAACTATAACAAATGTGCATGAAAACTAAACCTTTAGGTTTAAAACATCAGAGTACACCTCCTCTTTCAATTCTTAAAGTGAACCTGTGCCCAGAGTTCCACAAGTTCCACATTCACCCCTGCATCTACAAGCATTGTGGAGCGATTCAGTTTCAAAATTCACTACATGGGAACTATAATCAGAAATAGACTTTAGAGTCTTTGTTGTGATCTTCGAGAATGAATAACTTCACATTAAAAGAGGTCAGAGATGGCTTGTTTTAAAGCTATTTTCTGCTTGTTAAGAATATGTAGGTAGTTTAATCTCTATAGTATATGTGAACCCCCATCATGTAAAACAACCAATTCCATTTAAAACAGAAATGAAAAGTTAAACATTTCTATCTATTAATCTAATCTGGTCTATCCATCCAGCCACACGCACTCATTATATATACCCTATTTTTTCTTTTTATTTAATAAATGATCACATAATCTCTGTTCTCAGCTGCATAAAAAAAAAGCTTAGCAAGCTGAGGGTGGAGAAGCACAGTATACTGATCTTCCCAGTGAATGGATGTGTGGTAGATGGCGTCCCAGGACAGCGAGAGTACTGACCACGCTGGGAAGGATGTGCTCTCATGCCATGGTCAGTTTGAAATAGGAAAGTAGGGGTCCTCACAAAGGAAGCAATACAAAGAGAAAATGGTTTTGTTATTTATTTATTTTTTTTTTTAAGTACATGGTGCAACAGGCACATATCAGGAATGTGGAATGTTGGGGTAACATACAGTGGAGAAAATATTTGATCTGCTGCAGATTTTGTAAGTTTGCCCACTTCAGAAAAATGTCGACTATGACCCTAAGAACACCATCCCTACTGTCAAGCACGGAGATAGAAATATGGTGCTTTGGGGCGGTTTCTTTGCTAAAGGTGCAGACCGACTTTGCCGCATTTAGGGACCAGTGGATGGGGCCATGTATTGTAAAATCTTGAAGGAGAACCTTCTTCCCTCCACACGAACACTGAAGATGGGTCGTGGATGACAAAAATTATAGACCCTTCATTTCTTTGTAAGTGGGCAAACTTACAAAATCTGCAGGGGATCAAATAATTATTTCCCCACTGTACTCTTTAAAGTAGGACTTTGGGCCCCCATGGGAGTTTTCAAAAAACACATGTTGAGCCTACCAGTGAAATCCACCATATGCAGCTTCCTGTGATGGTGTGGAAATGATGCAGCACAGCTTCTGAATTCAATAGCAAAGCTGTCACTCTCATATAGGCTGTACCTGCTTGCTCTGCAGTGGGATGATAATATGCTGCGGGAGGCATCGCTTTCACCAATGTTACTGCTAATTTACAAGCACAAAAGGAGGAGGATTTGGCTTTGGAAATGTAAAAGAAGTTTTTGGTTTAGGTTATGAGGCTTGTGCATCACATAAAAAGTGGATGTAGCACTTGCTTGGCCTGTCATACAGGAACCTTTAGTTGTATTTTAAAGCACACCTTGCAGATAGATAGCGTGGTCTACTTATTTATCTAGTTATGCCCCTCACCCACCATCTCAAATTGCTTTAAAAAGGAAGAAAAAAAAAAACTTATAGTTATAGTGATTGTAAAGTCTCTGTAAAAAAAAAAAAAAAAAAAAAAAAAAAAAAAAAAAACATTTATACTTACCTGCTCTGTGCAGTTGGCTTTGTACAGAGCAGCCTGGACCCCCCCCCCCCTGGGGTCCCTTTTCACTGCTCCTGGCCCCTCCCTCCTGTTGATTGCCCCTACAGCAAGCAGATTGCTATGGGGGCACCCAAGCCAAGTCACAGCTCCCTGTGTCCATTCAGACACGGAGCCCCAACCTGCCCCCTCTCTACTCTGATTGGCTAACTGACTTTGACTGACAGCAGTGGAAGCCAATAGCACCACTGCTGTGTCTCAGCCAATCAGGAGGAGAGTCCCAGATGGCTAAGACACTTGTGGACATCACTGAAGGGGCTAAGGTAAGCAATTAGTGGGTGCTGGGGAGGCTGCTACACATAGAATGCATTAAGATAAAAAACCTTCTGCCTTTACAACTTCTTTAAACAATACAATTATGCCCTCCCTGCTACCCCAGCTGACTGGACAGGGATGGAGCAGCAAAAGATTGAGGAGATCACCTTTTTGCTCTCTCCTGTTCATTGTCAGCACATGTGACTGTAGGACACTTGGTTGACCCGTCATGCTAATCCACACATTGCCAGTATAAGTACTGCTCTACAGGAATAGCAAAATGTGGAAAACAAGTCAATTTCAGGTACATACCACTAGTTGCATTTTATCTGACTGGAGTTCAGCTTTTAAAAAGAGCAACCCATATAAAAAGGTGGGTATATAAAGAAAAGGACAAATGAAGTATGCTTACCCTTTCTTTTGATCCCAAAATAATGCTGGCAACATCAAATATCACAGCCAGGGCCACCTCCCCTATCTTGCACAGTTCCTTTTCCTCATAGGCCATGCAAATTGCAATGGCATCAATCAGCACAAGTGGGTCCATGCCTTTTGAGCCATTTTCCTCGCTGTGAAACATGGCAGTGCTGGGCTGGCTGCCAACCTGGTAGCACTGCAAGAGGAATGGACCTAGAAAGGATAAAAGTACAACAAAGCTCAAGATTGCATGAAGCCCAACTTAAGTCCCTCACCTTCAAATGTCTTTAAAGGCACTGCAATTGCAATTATTCCACTGTTCTGAAAAACAAACTATGGGAAAGGCAAGTTGTTCGATGTTCTATACATAAAGGTCCGCAACAAATGTAATTTTGGGTTTTCTAAGTGAATTTAAAAAAAGGAACACATTTCTTTTTTTTTATGCATTATAGGTACTTATATAGCGTCATCAATTTACGCATATTTCGTAATTGCTACACCAGGTATTCAATAACCTAAAAAGAGAAGAAATAACAGATGCACATTTTTGCTAAATAGGTCAAAGCATTTATTTATTTTTTTAAATGGTGGCATTCTTATTTAATAGCACCCGCTATGTAACAATCTTTGATTTTCTAAAACTGTGCTTAAATTTTTTTTTTTTTTTTTAAATCTACGACAAAACTACCCGAGGACTTGCATTTGCACGAAAGGCGTTGGAAGGAGCCTACATGTTGACGTCATGCTGCCGTTTCCGGTTCGGTGGCCATCTTACTTATTCATTGCAGCACTTCAAATTATATAGGGAAGTCACAAATCGGATTACGAAGAGATCTAGTAGATCTTTCATTAATATGAGGATTGTGACATGCGCATACATAAATGTATTTCTGGTGAGTGCATATACGGTGGCGGAGATACAGCAGCAGTTGATCTTCATGTGGCGGATTTTAAAGATTTCTCACAGGACTAATGTAAATTATAATGTGATGAACTCAGATGGGTGGTGGATAAGTGGCACTTTTTTTCACATATTGGACTTTCTTTGATCTTTAGAGGATTATCAGTGATTACATTTCACCAGTTTTAGCTGTTTACCAGCTTTGCATTATATTTTCTTTAGACTTTTACTGGGAGTCACTTATACTTTAGCGCTCCACTTTGTTCTTATGCAGAATTTATAAGCCTGTCTGAGAATTCAGAAAAAAGGGGACGGAGGGCTGAAGTTGCACTCTGCAGAGCTCAGTGAGGAGAGCTCCAAAAGCTGATTGGAGGGAAGGGACGGACAACCCCCCCTCCCCCCGCCCCCTTCACACAGCAACAGAGCTGAGGCTGTCAATCAAGCTGTGTGCTGGAGCGCTTTTCACTGTCACCTTTTTTCTCTTGGTGTCAGGAAAACATGTCAGAAGTGGTTCATCCAGATATCAGAGGAAAGAGTCAACATACAGAAAATTACAATTAATTGACTCTTAATTGAGAAAAGTACACACTATAGAGGGATATGCTTTGTTCATATATCATGCCTGAGGTTTACAACCACTTTAAGCATACAATGTAGTAACCTTATAACAAGCTGGAGCCTTTTTTAATCACATGACTACTTACCACACTGCTGGGCTACAGCTACCATAGTGTAATGGCGGATGAGGCTGGCAACAAAGGGAAGTGCACTGGGCCTCAAGTCCTTGATGACGGCCGACATGAAGGCCCCAGTCAAGGCCTGCTCAAAGGTCTTGCGAGCTGGAGTGTCCTGAGCTTTGTACCGATGTGAAATGATGACACTAGGTATAGACTTTTCTGTGAAACTAGAAAGGAAAAAAACCATTAGCACTGTGGCAAAGAAAAAAAAGAAAAGGATAAAAACATGCTATTAGCAGCAGAGCATGAATGCCATAAATTCTGATTATAAAGGAGTTTCTCTGCCCCTCCATTCTCCACACAGGACAGGTCTGATCCAACTCATCTACTTCAATTTCATTTTGTCACCTATTAGGCGGAATCAAGACGGATGGCTCAATCTGACACAGAGTATTTAAAGGCTTCAGTCCAGGGAGGCAGGCAGACTCCATAAAAACACTGAGCAATAGCACAGAGTAAAAGGCCATTAAGAAGCTGGCCTTTATTAATCTAAAATAGGAGGGCTGGTATTCACTTAGAAAAGCTAGGGAATGAACAGCTAAACCGTGGGATCAAATGTTTACAGGTCCCTTTACATTTCTATGCAAGGATATCACAATCAACTTCAGCAATTAAATAATCTTATTCGAACATAAGAGAGATCATGCAACAAACACTCAATCAGTAATGTTGTATGTGCAGATATTAGGAACTGCAAAACATTCCTGTAAAGCAGAGACCTTCAAACTTGGGTCACTATTCATCCCACTGATATGATACACTATTCTGGCCCCTGACACCAAAAATGGGGCATAATTCTAGCCACGGACATCAAATATGGGGTACCATTTCTCCCACTGGCACCAACAATGGGGCACTATTCCTCCCCCCAATACCAAAGATGGGGCACTGTTTATTCCCACTGATGCCAGAAAAAAATGTATCTTCCCGCTGGCCACAGTCCGGCCCCTCTAAAGTCTGAGGGACAGTAAACTGGCCCTTTACTTCATCACAAGTCAAAGCCTGCCGGCTTTGATTTGTGATTATCAATAACAGCTGGTATAGCCGCTAGCAATAATCACGGTTTTCTCCCGGCGGGGCAGCTTCCCTCACCAGGAGAATACAATGGCTCTGCAGGAAGGATCCCCACATCAACACTGTCTATGTTGATGGGTGAAATCGAGTGAATTTCTTTCCTGCAACCAAGTGTATGGCCTTAATTTCGGTCTGCTCAGAGAAAGGATCATTCTTTGGAAATGCAAACACTTGTTATTTGTAGTAAATATTATTCAGCAAGCTGTGAAGTTATCCAGGATTCTGTCCAAAGCAAAAATTGCTTGCGTTATCACTTTAACACCAATCTGTTATGGCTAGAGATATTTCATCTCATTATTAGAGAAAAATCAAGCTTTGTACAGTAAGCCTAATTCATTTAAGTGAACACCGCTTTTAAAAAGAGTTAACAATTTGCAAAACCTCAACCTATCTGGTTGATATTTGGCAGCTTAATCCTCTCAGTAAAACCGTATTTAAGTACTTTGCTTCCCATTTAGAGGGGCACGTCGTTGAGGCTTTAAAATGTTATTGAGAATCTATTTACTAGGGATTTATTAGAATATTTAATAGACTAACATTTACTTTTACTGTGGTGACAGATGGAGACGGTGTTCTCTCCAGTGTTCCCCAGGTAGTGGTGTCACTGTTACTGCTGTGTCCTCTACAATGTACCTGTCACTGTACATCCTGTTCTCGCTCTTGACTAACAAATTGTGTTTCAATATGCTGCATTCCCCTCTGGCATTAAAGCAAGCAGGGAACCTTATCCTTCAAGCAGTAGGAGACAAACCAGTTGTGAATGATATACCTAGCGCTTGCAGAAACCACATAACACCTCCTGTTTAAAAACCCCACACCCAGATGTCACCCTAAATGTAATCCAGTAGTCAAAAGCTAGGGTGGATATGCCTATCATACTTGGGATAGGCTTTGAAGTTCTAGACCTAGGCACGGTCACACATGCCACTTTCAAATCAGATAACTAAAAAGGTACAATTTTTTACTGATTTGCTTTGTCACAGGAAACTTTGCTGATGAATCCCTGCTAGATAGCCAAACATTACATGTTAAGCATAGGTCCAATTTAAAGCAGGACTAAACTGTATCCAAGCATCCTCCATTACTTAAAGCGGAGCTCCACCCAAAAGGGGAAGCTCCGCTCATTTGCTTCCTCCCCTGCCAGATTTGGCACCTTTGGGGGGGTTACTTCTTTTTGACAGGTACCCTCTTCCCCACCTCCGGGTGACCTCATCAGAGCAGGCTCCCCTGGAATTTTGGCCCCCCTCCTTACTCCGCCACCAGGTCATTCACAAAGCAGCAAGGCTTCACTGCCAGGTTTCCCTTACAAGGAATGGCGGCAGCAGCAGCACCCAAGAGCCGAATTAAAAATCGGCTGGGGTGCCGACATTGCAGGATCCCTGGACAGGTAAGTATCCTAATATTAAAGTCAACAGCTACAGTATTTGTAGCTGCTGACTGAATTTGGGGGGGCCGGAGGTCTCTGCTTTAAACTAGGAATTAGGCTGGGGTTTCTCCATCCTTGTGATTCTCCCTAGCGTGCTTACTGCCTCCTTTCTCCCGCTGCCCATAATTTCTTCTGTTTCATCCTTCCCTTCACTATCCCCCCCCACCCGTTTTTTATCTTCACTCTCTGCCCTAAAGCCAAACAGGAAGAAAGAGGAAATTCCTGCAAATTAAAGTGGTAGTAAAGTCATAATAAATTTAACAAATGGGCCCCCTTCAGGTTTAAGTCATAATGTACTTGTATGCATTACACTGCATACTAGTACATTACAACAGACTTGCCTACATATGGAGCCCTCCAGCGCTGTGCTGTCACAGCTCTCCCTGGTGCTTCCATCTTTGCCCGGTCTTACTTCAGGGCTCCGTATCTTCGGCTGCTTGAATGGCCGGGCCGAGGTGACATTAATCCCGCGCATATGCATAAAAGTCACATCACCACGGCACAAAGAGTGGGCCGCAAATGTGGTCTGAGCTGCACATGGGTGGCTCAGATCACATTACCCGCTAACAGGCAGGGGGAGCATTTATGACAGAAGAAAAAACACTGCATGTCAAGGGATTTTGACAATCTTGATTTTACTACCACTTTAACCACTTGTCTACTTGGCACTTATACCCTCTTCCTGACCAGGTCATTTTTCAGATTTCAGCGCTCTCGCACTTTGAATGAAAATTGTGCGGTCATACAACTCTGTACACATTAAATTTTTATAATTTTTTTTCAGACAAATAGAATTTCTTTTGGTGGTATTTAGTCACCACTGGGTTTTCTATTTTTTGTTAAATGAAAAAAAAACCAGAAAATCTTGAAAAAAAATAAATAAATAAAAACTAAAATGTTTTTTATATTTTGTTATAAAATTTTTCTCCTTCACTGATCGCCACTGATGAGGTGGCACTGATAGGTGGCACTGATCGAGGCTGCACTGAAGAGTGCCACGGAGAGGTGGCACTGGTGGGCCCCGATCAGAAGGCACTTATTGGCAGCACTAATGAGCACTGATTAGCAGTACTGGTGGGCAATGATAGGTGGCACTGGAGGGCACTGAGGTGACCAATGTCTCTGTAACATAAGCCGGTTAACGGCTTTCTTTTTTTTCATACTGACTGCGTGAAGAAACATAAAAAAGACGGAAACCGGCTTCTGTTTACTTCCATGATTAGCTGTCATTGGCTGACAGCGGACCACGTGGTAAAGGGCCGGCTGTGATTGGCCCTTCACCCTGCTCTGTGATCAGCCAAGTCCCAAGGACTCATCGATGATAGAGCAGGCGGCGCGTTAACGGGAGGACGTCCATGTACACCCTCCTGGCATCTAAGCCCACGCTGTAGCTGTCTTTTGGCTATAGTGCGGGAGCAAAGTGGTTAGGAGAATTCCTTGGGGACCCCCAGGCATCAGAACTAGTGTCCCCATTGGAAGATTTCCCCTCTATTACTTTTCTGGGGACAACCCAAAATTTGGGTTTTTCTTTTACTTTCACTTTCAATGATAATGGTAAACAAGACAAATAGAGAGGGTGACTCACTAATGGGGCCACAGACAACAATAAAAACTGACAGAGGTTCTAATCCCTCTCCACTCTATCCAAAACTAAAGAAAAGGTTTTGCCTCTCATTATACTTTTATCAATCTTGTGGGTTTTTGGTCTTGTGGAGACTGTAATGGCAAAATCTACTGGTATGTGGGTGAATGTTCAAGTCTGCACATCTGCAATGGCCTTTATTGGAGAACACAACTCTCCTCCACGGATTTGGAAGTGTGCCTCCTCTTAAAGTCAGTACCAGGAGAAATGCAGAGGCTGCCAAGGCTAAACTCCTAAAAATTGAACTGCCTGGTCATCTCTGATGAGGAGTAACTTTAATTTTCATTCTCTTGCAGAGCTTTGGCTGCCATTGGTATCTCAAACTTCCATGTGTTTTGCATGCTACATCCCCTTTGCTGCATGCTGTGATTCCACCTGCCTGTTGCTACATAAATACAGGACACATTAGTGACATAGCAGCTGGCAGGGAGAGGCCTTATCACACAGAGGGGGATGTCACACCTGGGAGGAGTCGGACCCCAATGGCTGTTTTAGCTCTACAAGAGGTGGAGCTCTGGGGTCAGCTAGCAGCATGCTTTCTGCACTACTATACTAATAGGAATGTGTAATGTTCTGGTCAAATCTGTTCAGTTTTGTATGGAGTATCAAGAACAAGGACCAAAATAGTGCCATGGAAGAACCCTGTAATGATTTTTTTCTAAAATGAAAAGTTTTCAGAAGTAATGAAACAAGTGGCTTTAAAATATCTGCTTATTTCTCCAAATAAACCAACAAAACTGACCAAAAACCATTCTAGCTTCTGTAAAGCCTCTTGGACTCATACATCGAGCATGCCAAATAAATAATTTCTTACTTGGGATGTGCCAGCAGCTGATACAAGGCATGTTTATTATCATCCAAACTCATCATTGCCACCAGGAAGCATTTGATCACCTCCCAAGCCTGTCTTCGATAGTAAGGCTCGGTGTTTGCACTCTTCAAACAATCCAAGGCTGTCTCAATGGCCTAAAGTGAACAAACAATAATTAAATCAGAGACAAAAAACACACACAGTGCGCAGACTGAGTCTCCTGGGAAATCTGTTTAAAGAACAAAACTTTCCACATAAAACTTTCACTACCTCCCAGGCCTGCAGTGTAAAGTGTGAGCCTACCTTTCTTATAAATGCAATACAGAAAGGCAAGTCGCAGCACATAAAACTTACAACAGAATTTGGTTTCTGAATGGAAAGTCCTGCATCTCCATGGGCCACTTGTAGTGAAGTCTAGAAAAGCAGGCCATAGGTGATGCAATTTTTTCTGCAACCATGGGTTGCAGGAAAGAATAGGTTCCCAAATCAACACACTGCAGAGGGAGAAGTCTCTGCCAGGAGAACACAGTGATTACTGCTAGCGGTTAGAGCCATTGGAAATAATTGCATGTAAAAATTCAACATGCTGGTTGTATTATTATTATACAGGATTTATATAGCGCCAACAGTTTGTGCAGCGCTTTACAAAATGAAGGCAGACAGTACAGTTACATCACAATTTGGTACAAGAGAAATCAGAGGGCCCTGCTCGTTAGAGCTTACAATCTAATTGTACCCAAATCAATTGATGAATCGACTTAGGTGAAATCTCGGCTGCTCCCTGCTGAACCGGCGGAGATTCGAACCATCTATGGCCGGCTTAATAGTTGAAGCTGGACTTTAAAAGGACTTTGTAATAAAAACAGGACCTTCTACCAACCCGCTTCTGACCAATGCATGTACTAATATAAACTCCATTGCTTCATATTCTGAAAGTCTGGTCATGCAGTGATCACAAAAAGCTCCCGTATCTCAGTTAAGCCACAAGACCAGATTTCAGCAGGTGTTACCGCAAGAAAACTCATGGCTCTAGTCAAAGCCTAGGAAATGTGGGAGATGGACTATATTACAATGATGGAATAGAATTAGATGTTGGAACAGCAAATAAAGAAGAACCCCACTAAGAACTATCTGCAGACCATATAACCTTAAAGTGAGTTTAGAAAAAAAACACTCTTGCTGTGAAAACTGCATACTGAGGCCAGAGTCTTAGGGTTATGCACATGTGATAAAGTTTAGGAACTATGTGTGGCCAACCCTCCTCTTTGGCATGTGATAGCGGTCTAAAGTTGGGATGCACATTATGGCTTCCACTAAGTCCTAATGACTGTCAATCTGGGTGGGCACAGGCAACATAATTCTGGTTATATTTTTATACTTAAGTGATACTAAAGGAAAAATGGGGGGAAAAAAAAAAAACATACATGCCATTACTTACCTGCTCTATGCAATGGTTTTGCACAGAGCAGCCCTTAACCCCTTCTTCTCGGGTCCCCCACCGGTTCTCTGGGGGCTCTGCCTCCTGCTGAGTGCCCCCATAGCAAGCCACATGCTATGGGGGCACTCGTGCATGCTTGCCCCTGAGCCTCACTCTGTGTGTCTATTGACACACAGAACGGGACACAGCCCCACGTCCTACACCCTCCTCATTGGCTGTGATTGACTGCTGTGGGAGCCAATGGCCCCGCTGTTGTGTCTGAGCCAATGAAGAGGGAGAGAGCTGGGAGAGCAGAGGCTCAAGAGCAAGCATGCACAAGTGCCCCCATAACAAGTGGCTTGCTATAGGGCCACTCAGCAGGGGGTGGAGCCCAAAGCGCCAGCGGGGGACCCCAGAAGAGGATTGGACTGCTCTTGTAATACCATTGCACAGAGCAGGTAAGTATTGCATGTTTTATTTTTTTTTTTTAGTTTTCCTTCAGTATCACTTAATTACAAATATAACCAGAATTGTGTGTTAAATGTGCTAAAATCTAGAAAACCACTTTAATTCAGTTCCATTTGCTCAGCTATAACTAAAATGGGTAAGCTCCCCTTAAAAAAAAATTGGAAACGGTGTGCATTATCACTACAGTACAAATGGGGCTGAACTAAATCCAATTGAGAAACGTCAAGACATTTAGAATGTTCACTGCTTGAATTTCATACCTGATTAAATCATAATTAATGTGAACTAAAACTGACCTTTAAAGTTCACAACAAAACAAAATATCACTGTGTGCCTCTGGGGTACTATCATATGAAGCCTTTTAAACAGTTTAGAGAGAATTAAACCCTTGCTTCGTAACAGAATTCAAGACTGTACTGTCATTTCCAATTTAGGCTTCCTAAACTTCCCCCGGAACAACTCAACTTGACAGCTTGAAACTGACGTTTATAAACGTCCGTTTAGCCACGTTTGCATGCCGCAATTAGCTGCGTTTGCGTCTAGAAGCTTTTTGTTTTGTTAAATGAAAAAAGTCTTTAAAACGAAACGCTCCTAAACGCGAGTTACCACGCTTAGAAGCTGTTACAAGCATTTGCCCTTTCAAATGCCTCTGAACATCCGTCCCGAACGCATTTTTTTACTTTCCAACAAATGCCTCTAAACTCAACTGCGTAGAAACGACTATAAAAAACGACCTTGTGTACATGTACTGCTAACAGAAGAGAGTTCAGGGGCAGCTGAAAAAAACGCCCAACTGCCCCTAAACGTCCATTTACCAGCAGCAGTGTACAAGAGGCCTTTAAGTGAATCTGTACTCACATCAACTAATGTAAAATGGAAATCAGAATATCAGTGCGGTCACCTAGAGGTTCAATCTTCTCCTCTATAGTGACAGAACAAGAAAGCACTTCATGTAAATTGGTTCAGAGCACCAATACTAGGCAAGATGGCCCTGATCTTAATCTGCAGAGCAAAAGCATCATCAAGGGTTTAAAAGCCTGTGATGTCACCATAAATGGGGTCCTAAACTTGATGTACAGTCACAGAGGTAGCTTGTCTGTGATAAAACCCCAATGCAAAGTCTATCAACCTACTATTATTATAGGGTTAATTTACTAATACGGGAGTGCGCAAAATCGGGTGCAGCTCTGCAAAGAAACCAATCAGCTTCCAGGTTGTCAAAGCTTAATTAAACAAGCTGAAGTTATAAGCTGATTGGCTACCATGCACAGCTGCACCAGATTGAGTGTTCCAGTTTTAGTAAATCTACTCCTGTGTCAATTCACTCTCCCAACTGCCTTCTCCATTTATTCCACAATACAGAAAATCCTGTAGAACAGTGTTTCCCAACCCAGTCCTCAAGGCACACAAACAGGTCATGTCTTCAGGATTTCCATTATTTTGCACAGGTGATTTGATCAGTTTCACTGCCTTAGTAATTACCACAGCTGTTTCATCTGAGGGAAATCCTGAAAACATGACCTGTTGGTGTGCCTTGAGGACTGGGTTGGGAAACACTGCTGTAGAAGAAATCGCTCTTGCTTGGTTTTACTTATGTTGTAGGGGAAAGGAGAGGTTCTGCAGTCCAGCAGGGGGAGAAAAGCTGGCCAATATTGCTTAAGATGTCAGTATAGCAGAAGCAAAGTTAGGAGCTCAATGGATTTCTTGCAGCATCAACAGGTATTTTTCAGTACTTGTTTTTAAAAAGACAAAAAACATAGGGAAATGTGAATGTATAGACAAAAAAAAAAAAAAAAAAAAAAAAAAAAAAAA
>BLSH010179463.1:490009-507057 GCA_018402905.1 Glandirana rugosa
GTCTGTTCGATGGAGACACTGACATGTAGTTCAAATCCTGGGGTAAATACCACTGTAGTGTCCGAAAATTTGGAGAACTACTACGAAAACGAGACGTCTAAATCTAGTCCCCGTAGAACGGATCATAACCACGAGACTTGGTTAAATGTACTTCACGAAAGAACAAGACAGTGATATCTCCTCTTCTAACTAGGAGATCCACTGGCGTGACTATAAGACTAAAGGTAAAATGTAATCAACTACACTCATGTCTAAGTGAATTTCCGGAGAACATGTGACGACGACCATTTATGTACATGTACTGCTAACAGAAGAGAGTTCAGGGGCAGCTGAAAAAAACGCCCAACTGCCCCTAAACGTCCATTTACCAGCAGCAGTGTACAAGAGGCCTTTAAGTGAATCTGTACTCACATCAACTAATGTAAAATGGAAATCAGAATATCAGTGCGGTCACCTAGAGGATCAATCTTCTCCTCTATAGTGACAGAACAAGAAAGCACTTCATGTAAATTGGTTCAGAGCACCAATACTAGGCAAGATGCCCCTGATCTAAATCTGCAGAGCAAAAGCATCATCAAGAGGTTTAAAAGCCTGTGATGTCACCATAAATGGGGTCCTAAACTTGATGTACAGTCACAGAGGTAGCTTGTCTGTGTGAAACCCCAATGCAAAGTCTATCAACCTACTATTATTATAGGGTTAATTTACTAATACGGGAGAGTGCAAAATGGGGTGCAGCTCTGCAAAGAAACCAATCAGCTTCCAGGTTGTCAAAGCTTAATTAAACAAGCTGAAGTTATAAGCTGATTGGCAACCATGCACAGCTGCACCAGATTCTGAGTGCTCCAGTTTTAGTAAATCTACTCCTGTGTCAATTCACTCTCCCCACTGCCTTCTCCATTTATTCCACAATACAGAAAATTCTGTAGAACAGTGTTTCCCAACCCAGTCCTCAAGGCACACCAGCAGGTCATGTCTTCAGGATTTCCATTATTTTGCACGGGTGATTTGATCAGTTTCACTGCCTTAGTAATTACCACAGCTGTTTCATCTGAGGGAAATCCTGAAAACATGACCTGTTGGTGTGCCTTGAGGACTGGGTTGGGAAACACTGCTGTAGAAGAAATCGCTCTTGCTTGGTTTTACTTATGTTGTAGCGGAAAGGAGAGGTTCTGCAGTCCAGCAGGGGGAGAAAAGCTGGTCAATATTGCTTAAGATGTCAGTATAGCAGAAGCAAAGAGCAAGTTAGGAGCTCAATGGATTTCTTGCAGCATCAACAGGTATTTTTCAGTACTTGTTTTTAAAAAGACAAAAAACATAGGGAAATGTGAATGTATAGCAAAAAAAAAAAAGGGGGGGGGGGTGGTTTTGCCTACATGGTCTCTGTGTCTCTATGCATGCCTTCATAGCTGTTGCAGAAGGATCAGTTACAGAATTAAAGGGGGTAGATACTGATTTCTATGGCTCTTTGTGCATTGTAAAAACTATGGCTTCAGTTGGTGTTAAAGGAACTGAATAAAAATAGACGTAATCATTCTTTTTTAACCAAAAGGTTTGAAGTGGAATTCCAGTTAACTATCAAAGCCTGCCCTGCTTAGGCAGGCCCTAGATTTTGCAATTTTCTTTCCTTCGACCATGGATTGAAGGAAAGAAAATTGCTTGATCTCCCCATCACCATAGTCGGTGTTGATGGGGGAATGCATCCCACAGCACTGTTGTGTTTTGCAGGCGGGGAGCCTTCCCCACTGGCAGAATACAATGATCACTGCTGCCAGCTATAGCCACCGGCTATGATCGGGCGAAAAAAACCCGACAGGCTGGTTGTAGTGAAGTCAATAAATGGATCGACTTCAGTACAACCAGCCTGCCCATAGATAGATCAAAATTTAGCCTGTTCCTGCTAAACTTGCCAAATTTCGATCCGTCTATGGCCGGCTTAATATGTGTAATAACCAAAATTTTATATTATGCATTACTTGTTCATGGTCCACATTAGAAACAACAGTCTAATCTAGACAACCAGCAAACTCCTAAGCTTTACCAACAATGGTGTGCCTATGCAGCCGAATGCAGCTGCCCAAAGGCACTTCCATAAACAGTTATCGGTATCTGTGTAATCATTACAGCACAGCTCAGCGTAGCCCCTTCCTCGAACATCAGTATCATCAGCCAGCTAGGTACATCACACCACTAAGAACCAGTAGATAATGTCCAACAGCCACCCTGCATGAATAAAGCGATGGGGTTTGCAGTCACGCAACTGGAGCTATTTTAAAGCAAAAAAAGATAGAAAAAAAACCCATATTTTTAGATTTTTTTTTCTAGAAAGTTTTAATATTGTTGGGGTGTATGGTTGCAGGAGGATGAATGAAAGCAAGTCTTTCCCTGCACTTTAAAGGAGAACTAAGTTATTGACAGAAAATACGAACACACAATGGACTGCTGTAACAAAGTATGAAACATCACCTTTTCCATTGGAAGCTGAATGGAAGCCTTACAGTCTGCAAACTCCGTTGTAATGCTGGGTCCTTGTATCTCAGTCACAACATATTGAAGCTTTTGCGACTCTTTTAACATTTTCCGATTGCTGCCACCAAATTTTCCCAGGACTCTGTATGCCACATGAGAAATGCTATCTGCAGGGTTACGAAGGGTCCTCCACAAGGCCTAGAATAACAGAAACATTTTCCTTTGAAACGGCCATCTTCAAACCAAAATCAAAATTACCAGCATTAGAATGCATTAAGATATAAAAAACCTTCTATGTGTAGCAGCCCTCCCAGCACCCCTAATACTTACCTGAGCTCCATCTCTCTCCAGTGATGTCACGAGTGTCTTAGCTGTCTAGGACACTCCTTCTGATTGGCTGACACACAGCAGAGGCGCCACTGGCTCCCGCGGCTGTCAAAGTCAGTCAGCCAATCAGGGGAGAGAGGGGGCGGGGCCAGGTCAGGGCTCCATGCCTGAATGGATACATGGAGCTCTGACTCGGCCTTGGGTGCCCCCTGTAGCAAGCTGCTGGCTTAGGGGGCACTTGATAGTATTAGAGGCCAGGAGAATTATTTTTTTTTTTTTTAATAACAAACAAGCCTTTACAATCACTTTAACTTAAAATGATCTTTTACAAGAAGGTTGAAGTGAAATTTCAGCTTCCCCCTAACTAGCCTTTAAACATTCCCCTCCCCCTTCTAACACTTATGATTACTAACCTGTGCAAGAAAGGATGTATATACTTACCCGTTTTTCAGGCCACTTTGGTCACGTGATCCGGCTCCCCTGTGTCAGCCAACAAGGCTTAAGGGGAAAGAAGGAAGTGCCAACAATGGATGGGCCATTGAAGCCTATGGGTGACGTCAGGCTTTACCAGCACTCAGTCCTCTTCCCTGCAGCTGCCACTGGCCGACACGTGAAAATAGGAAAGCATATAGATCTCTCTTACACAGGTTAGTTAGCATAGGTGTTAGAAGAGGGGTGGAGACTGTTTTAAGGCTAATTAGGGGGAAGCAAACATGCCACTTTAAATTGTAACTAATCTTCTCAAGCAAATTACCCAACCCCTGCCATCTTGTTGAGTGTTTGCAAATTCCAGAGCCTTAACGGTTTTAAAATACCATACTTATTACAAATGTTAGTTTGCTGACAGAGATTACAATGAATTGAGGCAAGAGGGTAAACTGGAACAAGCATGCAAATAAAGAGGTCTGACTTTACAGATACACATACTTGTTCCAGGGTCAGTGGTTCAACCCTTACTAAACCCAGCTGGATAAAGCAATAGCCAGGCAAATTGCTTTAAAAAGGGAGCTGCCAAACAGCTTCTGGTGTCTTTTCTTTTTGCTTTATAGAATTTGTAAAAAAAAAAAAAAAAGAAGTTTCAAAATACTGGTAAGAAACCAATATAAAAATGTACTGGTCAGAACAGTGGCTAGGCACTTCTGCCTAGCAGCACTACAGTCATTGGATCGAATCACAACCACGGCACTACCTGCCTGGAGTTTGCATGTTTTCCCTGTGCCTCCACGTACTTCGGTTTCCTCCCACACTCCAAAAACATCCTGGTAGGTCAATTGGCTCCTGTCTAAATTGGCTGTACTATGTGTATGTATGAATGGGAGTCAGGGGCCTTAGATTGTAAATTCCTTGAGGACAACGACTGATATATATGTAAAGTGCTGCATAAATTGATGGCACTATATAAGTACCTGTAATAAATAAATGTAAACTTAAAAAAAGAACTGCAGTTTCCTTTTAATAGGCTTCTACAACCAGCTCCCCTGCTTTTTAATAATTTAGCATTTATGAGCTCTCTTTGATTTTAGGAGTCCTAAGACACAACCACACATGGAAGTAGAATGAGTTAAGTATGTGACCACTGCCATCACTAACTGTCAGTACATGGTGATGAATATTAGAGAGATGGAGATAATATGATCCCCCAGATTTTTTTTCTTGCATTAGGAGATAAATTTGTGAAATATACATTTTTTATCTGAGATATAATCCGTGTTCGGGAAGTTGTTTAAAATTCACTGGGTGGTTCATTAACAGAAAATGTCTCAGTGTTTTCTGTAATACTCTGCATGCTGTTCTGATGAAGAAACAATGCACAGAAAATGCCATTTAAGTCACCCCAGACACAAGACTGAAATGTCTCCTCAACTGGGAATACAGACCAATTTCTGTTTAATAAACAGCTGCTTTTCATGAACCAATACTGCCCCCTGGTGATAAAAGTCCACATTACCTGCATAAGCTCAGCACGGACAGGCTGAATGTGATCGTAGAGAAAGTCAGGCTGCAGGTTATCCACACACAACTCCAGAGTCCTTAGACCCTGGCTGACAAGCGTCTGAGAGCCATTCAGAGCGGAGACTAAAGGATCCATCAACATAGGAAGATATGGCAACAGGGAGCTCAGACGAACAGGAACAGTGAGACATAGTTCCACAAACAGATCCTTCATGTGTTGTTTATGTAGGCCACTTTGTAACATGTTCAAGCCTGAAAAAAAAACAGATATTGTTACAGAAACAGGCTTTGTGGAAGCAATGCAGACAGGGAAACAAGACTTTTGAAATTTCTGTATTAGGATCTGCAGAAATAGAACTTGAATACACACAGGGTCGCCATTAGAAATCATAGGGCCCCTCCATACTGGAGGCAAGTAGAAGAGAGATTTAGACTGAAGCTTTGCTGTTCTCTTGCACTCTGCTGAAATTATGCTGCTCTAGTGATGCACTTAGGCAGCCTCTGCTGGTCCTGTGCCCCCTGCTCACCCATTAGGGAACAGCTCGGATACGGAAGTGCTGTCTGTAACCCCCATCATCAGGCTTGAGCACTGCATTTTGCTATAATTACAACAGTGTACAGAGAGAGAATTATTTTAGTTCTGTGCATTGATATAATGGCATTACAGCACACAAAGAGAGGCACATCACCATGCACCGATATAATACAGCACAATGCACAGGTGCATATTATAGCAGAGTGCACTATATTAGTTCTACAGTACAGTGCACAGCACACTGATATATCACTATCAACGCAGAGAAAGCTATATTACAGTACATTGATAAAATGATATTACAACATAATGTACAGAGGCATATTAAAGCATGCTGCACTGATATACTGGTATTAAAACACAATCCACAATGTATTATAATATATATCACTGATATAATGATCTTCCAGCACAGGTCACAGGAGCATATAATAGCACAGTGCACTGATTTTCTATTATAGCACAGTGCATGGACATAGTGCTATTACAGCATAGGGCACACATATATATATATATATATATATACACACTGCAAACCAGTACACTGATATAATGGTTTTGCAGGACAGCACACAAAGGGTATTATAGAGGAGGTATATCATAGTACAGTGCACGTATATCATCCTATAACAGTACTGGGCTCTGTTATTAGGTATCTGATAGTACAGTACACTATTTTACCGTACGGGGTGAGGTACATGAAGGTTTAGAGCCCCGTTAAAAAGGGATTTTATTAAAACTTACCGTAAAATCCTTTTCTCTGAGTTCACTGACAGAGGCAGCTCTCCATTGACATGTGGGTTATATGCAGATCCTATTAGGAGTTAACTAGGCAAAGACAGAAAGCAAGCTGGCCCCTCCCAGGGGGCTGTCCTCTCTTTCCCATATAATCCCCCTACTCTGCTCAGTACATCAGTTCGTAACAAGCCGTACCGAAAAAAAAAACGCAGAGGGGTGGGTGCTGCGCATGTCAGTGAATTTAGAGAAAAGGATTTTACGGTAAGTTTTAATAAAACCCCTTTTTCTCCTACGTTCACTGACAGACGCAGCTCTCCATTGACATGTGGGGATGTCCCAAAGCTGTGTCATTAAGAGGGGTGGGCAAACGACAACAACTGTACCCAACAGAACCTCTGAAGAGGCGCCAGACGTGCCTACACTGCCGCCTGTAAAACTTTATGGCCAAAATCAGCATCCGAAGATGCAGACACATCAACTTTATAAAACTTAGTAAACGTGTGCACTGAGGCCCAAGTGGCCGCCTTGCACACCTGTGACACCGAGGCCTGGTGTCTGAAAGCCCAGGAAGTGCTAACATCCCTGGTAGAATGAGCCGTGACTGGAAAAGGAGGCACTTTACCCCGAACAGAATACGCATGAGTCACAGTCTGTCTGATCCAACGAGAGACAGTAGCCGACGAGGCCGCCATTCCTTTGTGCGGACCATCCGTCAAGACAAAATGCGTCAGACCGCTGAGTCTGTAGCCGCCAAATACACCCGCAAAGCCCGTACGACATCCAAGGAATGCAACTCAATCCCCTTAGGATGTGAAGGGTGCGGACACAACAAAGGGAGAACAATATCTTCGTTAATATAAAAAGAAGAAACCACCTTCGGCAAAAAAGAAGGCGATGGGCGCAAGACCGCCTTGTCCCTGTGCAGGACCAAGTAAGGAGACCTGCAGGACAACGCTGCCAACTAAGACACCCACCTAGCGGATGTAATGGCCACCAAGAAAGCCACTTTCTGCGACAACAGTTGTAAGGGAATATCCCTGATCTTCTCATATGGTGGCTTCTGA
Organism: Glandirana rugosa; assembly: GCA_018402905.1. Lineage (NCBI taxonomy): Eukaryota > Metazoa > Chordata > Amphibia > Anura > Ranidae > Glandirana > Glandirana rugosa. The sequence goes on from BLSH010179463.1 coordinate 497,096, forward strand.
AGCACTGAAAGCACCAAATTCGAAATCCACGGTGCCATAGGCGACCGCACCTGAGGAGCCACATGGCGCACACCTTGTACAAATGTACGAATCAATGAATGTGAGACCAGAGGGCGTTGAAAAAGAATCGCCAAAGCAGATATCTGGCCCTTGAGAGTACTCAAGGCCAATTGTTTATTCAGTAGATAAGTAGATTCGCGGTTCTCAATCAGGGTTGGTTTAGTGACAAGTGACAAAACTGGTGCTCCAAAGGGTGGTCAAACGAAAAGGTGAAGTGTATGTGCTTACCAGAAGCTGGTAATCAGCCAGCAGAGGTGATTGGGAATCCAAAGGTGTAGATGGATTGGAGTGGTTCCTGCTGAAGTTCCTTGGTCGTTTTCTAGTGGTCATCCTCCTCTGGGGTGTTTATCCGGATCTTGGAGGATGAGGGTGCCGTCCCCCTGTCTCACTGCATTTTGGATCTTTTTATACATTTTGAGCTCAATTTTATCTTTTAAACGTAAGTGTATTGAACCACATTGTCAATAAATTTTTATATATTGGATTACGCTATGGAGCACTTTTTTTCTTCATCCCTTAAATACCCCCCTGCGTGACTACCCTCATCCTCCTAGATCCGAATAAACACCCCAGAGGAGGACGACCACTAGAAAACGACCAAGGAACTTCAGCAGGAACCACTCCAATCCATCTACACCTTTGGAATCCCAATCACCTCTGCTGGCTGATTACCAGCTTCTGGTAAGCACATTTACTTCACCTTTTCGTTTGACCACCCTTTGGAGCACCAATTTTGTCACTTGTCACTAAACCAACCCTGATTGAGAACCGCAAATCTACTTATCTACTGCTGGTGCCTTACCAGCTTCCGGTAAGTGCACCCACTCACTATTACTGGATATCATCTCACCGCTTGTCACTTGGAGCACTGAGCACATAAAGTGTTATTCTGAGAAGGAATTTCATCATAATAACCCCAATAGAGACCTTTATTGTGGACATTTACTTTATATTTCTGGACAGAAATCAATTCATGTTTTCTATGTACATTCCATGCACATTTCTTTGTACTTGATTTCTATACCATAAGCACCGCACTTTTCGTTTTTAACATAGTTTTCCAATTCTGGTGATTGTCGTGCTGGCAGCTATAACATACATATTTGGGTAGCGCGGTATTCTTACCTCTCAATTGTTTATTCAGGCCCTGTTGTAAAAAAGTCAGGACCCTGGATACCACATAAAAGAGGGAAGGTTCCAACCCCCAGCCTCACACCAGGCAATATATGCCTTCCAGGTGCGATGATAAATCTTGCGCGAAGTACACTTGCACGCTTTCAGCATGGTAGGGACCAGTGAGTCGTCTACACCCCTGTCCCTCAGCACCTGGGAATCAATAGCCAGGCCGTCAAAGCCAGCGAGTGTAAAGCAGGGTGCAATATGGGCCCCTGAGACAACAGATCGTCTAGCAGCGAGAGACGCCAGGGAGCGTCTGCCACCATTCTTACCACGTCGGCGTACCACGGACGCCGAGGCCAATCCGGAGCCACCAGAATCATCGGAATTCCCTCCGCTTCTTCCCTGCACAGTAAAACGCGGGAGAAGTTTTAGGGGAGGATAGACGTACAGAAGAGGATACCGACCCCAAGGTGCCACAAGCGCGTCTGTGGCCACCGCCAACGGGTCTCTTGTCCTGATACAGCTTCTGGCGACTGAGGAAGTCCGCCTGCCAATTTTCTACGCCTGGAATGTAGATGGCGGAGATTGCCGGTACGTGAAGTTCTGCCCAACGCAGAATGAGAGCTGCTTCCACAGCCGCACTCCTCGTTCCGCCCTGATGGTTCACATACGCCACCGCTGTAGCATTGTCCGACTGAACCCGAATAGGGAGCCCTTGCAACCTCGCTGTCCAGCGGGATAGGCAGAGTCTGATCGCTCTTAGCTCCAGCACATTGATCGGAAGGCGAGATTCCTGCGCCGGACAACGGCCCTGGGTCGACAGATGTCCCAGGACGCCCGCTCCCCCCCCCCCCCAGCCCGACAGGCTGGTGTCCGTCGTAATTATCGAGCACATCAGGGGAAGAAACGATTTTCCCCGCGTCAAGACTGGGGCCCAGAGGCCCTGGTCTTGATGATCCAAGTGGACCAACTGGTCCAGAGACAGTGGGGATCTGTCCCACCCATACAGAATCGCTCACTGAAGTAGCCGAGTGTGGCTTTGAGCGTAAGGTACCGCCTCAAAGGCCGACACCATGAGCCCCAGCACCCGCATACAGAACCGTAATGACTGCCGTTGAGACAGTAAGGTTCGCACTGCTGATTGCAGGGACCGCAGCTTGGCCGGAGGCAAGAACACCTTCGCCTGCTCCGTGTCCATAATCAGACCCAGATATTCCAGGCGATAAGACGGGGTCAATGTCGACTTCTGCAGATTGATCAGCCAACTAAAGTCCTTTAATGAGGCCATGATGATAGCTACGCTCTCCTCCAGGGCTGAGGAAGACTCTGCTTTCAGGAGCAAGTCGTCAAGGTAAGCTACCAGCGAAATGCCCCTCTGCCTCAGTAGCGCCAGCACTGGGGCCACAAACTTGGTGAAGACCCGAGGCCAGACCGAAGGGCAGTGCCACAAATTGGTAATGGAGACCTCCCACCGCAAAGCGTAGGAAGCGCTGGTGTCGGAGACAAATGGGAACATGGAGATACGCGTCCCTGATGTCCAGGGACGCCAGAAAGTCCCCCTGATGTAGGGTGGCCACGACCGAGCGGACAGATTCCATCCGGAATTTTCACACTTTTACATAAAAGTTTAGCGCCTTCAGTTCCAAAACTGGCCTTACCCCCCCCCCCCCACCTTTTTTGGGGACCACAAACAGGTTCGAGTAGAAACTGTGAAACCTCTCTGACTGAGGCACCGGCATGATCACCCCCTGGTCTGATAGTGCCTGAAACGCCCTGAAAAGGGCCTCCTGACGTTGATGCGGGAGTCTTAAGTTCGATGGGAAGAACCTGTCTGGGGGTAGAGTGCTGAACTCTATCCTGTACCCGGAGGACACCACTTCCTGCACCCACCGGTCAGAAATGCAGGCAGTCCACCTGTCTGCGATCCCCAGAAGACGTCCCCCCACCCGATCTTCGGGTGGGGGCAACCCATCATGCAGAGGAGGGCTTATCCGCTGCTTTTTAGTTTTTGCGCTGCCAGGGTCTTTTTCCAGCCCCGTAGCAGCCTTGCCGGCTCGCGGGCCCTTGCCCGCTGCGCCAGGGGCACGAAAAAAACCTCTTCTGACCCGAGGAGACAGGCCCCTGCTTGCAGCGAAATTTCGCCGCCTGGGTTCCAGAAGAAATGTACTCTTCCCGCCAGTGAAATCCTTAATGATTTTATCCAACTGAGGCCCAAAGAGATGGCCACCCTGAAAAGGGAGGTCCGCTAGACCTTTTTAGGATGCGTAGTCACTCGACCACGAACGCAACCAGGAGGACCCGTCTGATAATGACTGCAAAAACAGACAGACATTTTGGACAACATAGGGAGCAGGTCTAGAGCTGCATTACACAGGTATTTGATACCGTGAAACACGTGTTCTGCTTTTTGCGACGCCTCAAGCGTTCTGCCGCAGTCCAGATCATTCTGCAGCTCCGCCGTACATTCAGACAGATATTGCGCCGCCATGGCAGATGCCAGGGCCGGTCTCAAGGCCGATCCTGCCAAAATGAAAAGTTCCTTAGACACCGCCTCCGTCCTCCTATCATCAGGATTCTTAAACGACGGCGACCCCTCCAGGGGAATAGTCGTCGCCTTGTTCAGGCGCGCCACCGGGGGGGTCCACCGAGGGGGACGCCCACTTCTTTATGAAATTATCCTCAAAAGGATACCGGATAGCGAAACGCTTTGGCATGGCGAAGGAATGCTGCGGATGCTGCCATTCCTGATAGATCAGATGATCAAAAAATGTATCATAAGGGTAAGCTCTGGGTGACCTAGGAGGCCTGGCAGTCCCGCAGACATAAGTAGACGTCTGCGACTCGCCATCTTGGTCCAGTCGCAAAGACGCACGGATGCCAGATATTATTGCAGACACCAGCGCCTTTTCACACACTGCCTTAGCCCCTTGGTCTTCCTCATCATCCAAGGGGTTAAGTTCACCCTCAGAAAGCTCCACGGGGGTCCCCGTGACCCCCGAAGCCACTTCCGGTTCGGAATCCTCCCCTGAGGAACAAGGGGGAGGAGGGCGCTTCTTAGGGACCCCCGGGGCCTTGTTCGGCCCCGCCCTGGGAAGAAATTCCCCAAACACCGCCCTCAGCTGTTCTAGTACAAGGAAAAAGGTGCATGGCAACATATCCTCTAATATACTTACAAACCATGGGGAGGGAAGGGGAAATGACTATAGCAAAGTCAAAAGTCTATATCAAAAAGATGTAGGTAGTCCACAATCAGAAGCTGCACTCCAATGGAGAAGCCACAGGCCACTGCAGAAACAAAACAAGGAAAGAGGCGCTTCTAAGAGTAGACTGTAAGTCCGGTTTAATAAAAGTATAAAAATGAAATGGCAACTCACAAACAAGCATTGATAAGCACGTGTAGAATATGTATCCCATTGATGGGAGAGGTCAGCAGCTCGCCAACCAGATCGTGTGCTGGCATTCAAGTCCAGTGAAGATGTGACACGGCGTCTGTAGCCGGCATAGACGCCAGACCGAGGCTTGGAAGGCACAACAGCAGGTCACAGCGGCGTGACGTCACCACAGTGCAACGCGTTTCTGAGTGTTCGGTCTGCAGGGAGAAACGACCGCGCTCTTTCTTCAGGCACAAGAGGATACACTTTCAGCCATCTTTATGTAGCCCAACGAATACAGGGAAAACTCTCCCTCCTCCGAGAAAAAGTGGGCCTGACTTTAACCAGAAATTCTATTAAGATGCTGGAGTGGCTGTTATTAAGAATGTGCAAAACACAATAAAATGACAAATACATGACAACCTTAAACAATTGTTATACTATGTCACGTGCAGAAAGGAGAAGGAAAGAAGGAAACACAAGGGGAATACATGTATGTATGTATGTATGTATGTATGTATGTATGTATGTGTATATCAATGGCTAAAAATCCACCTTTTGTGAATATTAGTACCCACATATAGTAAATATATACAGAATTTTTTTTTAAATAAATATATTGTTATCTGGCGTCTATGCCGGCTACAGACGCCGTGTCACATCTTCACTGGACTTGAATACCAGCACACAATCTGGATGGCGAGCTGCTGACCTCGCCCATCAATGGGATACATATTCTACACGTGCTTACCAATGCTGGTTTGTGAATTGACATTTCATTTTTATACTTTTATTAAACCAGACTTACAGTCTACTCTTAGAAGCGCCTCTTTCCTTGTTTTGTCTCAGCTGTTATAGGGACACCATGGATCCCAACGCAGGTTGCACTGTCACTGATTCCTCTTCAGAGGGCCCTGCAGGGTCATCTGCCATCACTCCACTCACACTGAACACACACAGTGAGGACAACAACTAGCGGCACCCCCACACTGTAACCACACCACCGCCCCTCAGAACGCCAGGGAGACCCAGGAGGACTGCACCCACCGCCACCAGCACCCCCAAGAAGCCAGCTATACTTGCTGTTTTTTGCCACTGAAAAACATCCTGAGGACCGCCAGAGAGCTTGCGCCGTCAGCAGCCAGCCACACTGTCCCAGCAAAGTGAAAGTAAAAATGGCAGCAGCACGTTTTCTCAGCATGCAGGGACTCCAATATGGCCACCGAGGACATCCACTAGAGGCCAAAGGGCTGCTGAGGACCGAGGCTCCGGCAAAATGGCCGCCACAGCACTGGAGGGAAAATCCCATGAAAAATGGCCGCGGCTACGGCAAAATGGCGGCCTAGGCTGTATGCACACAGTGCCAAACGGGGTGCGGTGCGGGGGGGAAGGGGTAAGAGGAAAGGACGAAGGGACCCAGGAGAGCCCCAGCAACCAGCCTCTACCGGCGGCTAACGAAGACAGAGATGCCAAAAATCCCCCCCCCCCCCCCCCAGAGGAGCAGAGGGGGGCTCACTCAGCACTCCTGACGGGCGCAGCGGGTAGCCACCCGGTCGCAGACTTTTCTCCCCAGCTGGGGAGGGATGCTGCTGGCCACAAGCCCCTGGACAGGATCAAATCCAGACACTGGGCACAAGTGGGGATCACCCACTGGCCGCCCGCACGGAACGGGCACGATGCGGCAGGACCCACTATAGCCTGGGACTAGCTCACATTGGTTGGCCATGCTGGGGAAGGTACAGGATTTTTAAGGAACCCTCTATGCCCCAGCCAGCTTCTTGGATAGTAGTCTTCATTACCTTGATGAAAAATAAAAAAGCGGTAGCAAAAATCTAAACCGCAGGTCCCATAAGGGAGCCAGGTCAACTCCTTGCACTAGGCATGTTAAAACTGATGTACTGAGCAGAGTAGGGGGATTATATGGGAAAGAGGACAGCCCCCTGGGAGGGGCCAGCTTGCTTTCTTTCTTTGCCTAGTTAACTCCTAATAGGATCTGCATATAACCCACATGTCAATGGAGAGCTGTGTCTGTCAGCGCACGTAGGAGAAAGGTAGATTACTATAGGTGTCAGTGGTGTATTAGTGTATAATATTAGTTGGCACTCTCACCACTTTTAGGACTTCCCACGGCCAGCTTGCTCTCCCCCACTGCCTGCTCCGCTCTTCGCTAGGTCACCCAGTTGGAGCGGGGAAAGATAACACTGCTTAGCAGCAAGCAAGCTAGTAACACAGGAGAGGAACCCCTTCATGCCCCCACCCTTTGGAGATGCATGTTTTTTGAAGCCACAGCTACACTACCTTGATAGTACTCTATTACCTGACCATCCACGGAGGACCAAGGCTAGGTTCAGCACCATAATCGGATTACTTTAGTGATGTGGGAAATGTCAAAGCTGCAGGGGCCTCCTCCTGACCAGATGGGGACCTAGGCCCGGTAGAGGAGTGCCCTTGCATACACCGAGAAATGACAATATTAAACTACACAACCATTGTTGCCCTTCAAGAACAAAATGACTTTTGGATAGTCTATAAGGAAGGGAATATTCTACTTTTTACAAGAGATAGTATTCATTAAAAGTTTGTACTTTGACTGACCTTGCAGTAGGTTAGGTAGCAAAGGCAGAAACTCCTGGTACAGGAGATCATGGCTACCTCCTCCTATAGATCTGAAGAGCGCTCGGAGCAGCAAGAAATAGTTGTATGGTTCCTTGGCAGTCTGAGCCAACTCCATCGAACTGTTTACAATTTTGTGCAAATGGGGCTGCAAAAAAAAAAAAAGGAGAAATTTAAAAACAAATTTGAGGAGCAACAATTAAATAATCATGTCTTAAATAAAATATGATGCATTTATGCAGATCCTTGTATACCATTCTAATCAGCTAGTCATTGACCATATAATTGAGCTCTTACATAGCTACTCCAGGCAAAAAGGGATACGAGTCAGCTGCTAATAAAATCCAGCAAACATGACTATGATGTGTAAAAAGTCCAGTTTATTTCCAAACCAGTCACTGCAGCCAGATGCCAGATTCCAGACAGCCTCTCACAAGTGTAGTGAGTGGAGCTGGCTCCTGATACTTGGATGTTGCAAGTTTGTATAACATTCTTTCTTGAGGCAAGAGCAATCAAATTTAAATTACCAAGCAAGCGATTGGTGGCAATGATAAAAGTAACTTCTTTTAACTTCGTAATAGTGCTCACACCTGGATTGTGATAGATCAACACCACCAATAATCCTGCAGTGGGACTGGGTATGTTAGGAAATCTCTCTCTCTGAAATTGCACACAGGTAAACAGAAGGGGCTCCCAGACCACCCAATTACAAACAAAAAAGCAGCGTGGTGGACTAGGGCCCTGCAGCTTACTTAGATGAAAACCTCTTTTAACAGGTGGGATGTGTTCCCCATAAGCATAGGTGGAACTTTTTCCCAAAAGAAAGTTAGTTCTGATTAAACAAACCCAGCAAATAAAAAAAAAAAAAAAAAAATGTTCATCTGGCCCCACCGGTCATCCCCATTCCAGTCTAGGACAGAAGGATGTGTACCGGTCCTGCAGCCTCCTGGGATATTTACATCAAATCTCCCAAGAAGCTCAGAATCAGGAACACAGCACAGCTGAGGGGGTGGGCCCAGCGCAGCATCAGTAGAGGCAGCTGTCAAGATAGCAGTGTGGCATACTAGATGTGTCACCTAAACAATGGATTGCAGGAGGACAAAGCTGGATTCACTGTGCAGGCGAGCATGTGTTTTGAAGAGAAAGCAGCAAGACAGAAGAAATAACAGCAGAGTCTTTAGAGCTTTGGTCTACAGACTTCAGTAGACAATGGAGAAAGTATGGTGGAAAGAGTTATTCACTCTTGATCTCCTCCTCTTCTCAGATCGCAGGCAATCCCGTTTTAAAGTGATTGTAAACCCTTACATATACCCAATGAAGGGACTGACCTCAGGTGATACACAGAGATTAAAGAAGTCCTCTTGCATAAGTTGTACCTGTTTCTCTGCAGTCTCCTCTTCTCTACAGCCGTTGAAAGTGCAGAATTTATTATGTTTGTCTAAGCTTTCAGAGAGTAAGGGTTGGGGAGTTGAAGTTGCACTCAATGAAGAGACTGAGAACTCATTGGAGGGGAGGGACACTGCCCCCCCTTCACACAGGAATAGAGCTAAGGCTGTCAATCACAGGCTGTGATTGACAGTGCTGGAGATCCCTCCCGTATCACCTTTTTATCTTTTGGTGTCAGGAAAACGTGTCAGAAGTAACTCAAGCAGATAGAGGAACGAGGCAGAAGACAGAAATTATACTTAGTGCTCTTAATTAAGACAAGTACACATTATAGAGGGATTTATTTTGTTCATATTTATTGTCTGAGGTTTACAGCCACTTTAAGCTTTATATCAACTGTCATCTGATGACCAAAGAACAAAAAACTACAGATCAAATCAAGAAATTAAAAAAAAACATTTAAACATAAATATATGGCATAGATGTCTATTCTTAAATTTGCCAGGAGTTTATCAATAAAAGACTCAGTGGAATGGGTGACAATTTATCATCTCACCTTAAGCATTTGCTCGTTATCTGCAGCAAACAGAGAGACAGAGCCAAACACTAGCTTGAACAGCTTGAGATACAAATTGGACAGCTCAACGTTGGATCCCATCTCCGGAAGTCTTTCCAGCAAATACTCCACCAGGATGGTAGCAAACAGGGCTGACGTAGTGGGGTTCGCCAAGAAGGAATTGGCAACAATCTAGAAAAACAAGCCGCTCAATCAAATTAAACATCAGTTAACACAAAAAAGGTCCCTGGTGCCCAGTGGTGGCCACCGTTAAATCTGTATAAATATCTGCTAGGAACAAAATTGATTCAATACCAGAGATTTCATTCATAATGCAACCTGCTAATGTTTTTTAGATGAATTTCACTTTTAGTGGCCTACCACCCACTTCTGCAAAAAATCATGGAGAGAACTGAGTATTAACCTATGCAAGTTTATTTGCATAGTATTAGTATTTCTTTATAACCTTCTCTCCTGCAGTTGTAATGAGACTAGTGGAACTGCATGCAGAAGGGTCAACTAGGTTCTACAACTTTTGAGATCCAATAAATGGTCACATTCTCCAAGCTTCAATGTAAAAACATATTTTGAGTTATTTTTTTCCTGTTTGTCTTAACCAGTTCCCTTCTAGAGCACCTCTTTTTTGCACACGTTAAAATCTGAATTTTGGCTATAAAATGACTTTAAACCCCCAAAACATTAGATATCTAAACATAGAGACCCTGCTGAATATGTTTTTTGCTTTCCCCTGGATCAACTGTGGGTATAGAACTTGCAATATTTTATGTCGTATGAAAGTGACACAGCTGTTTATCAAATCTACATTGTCAAAAAAAAAAAAAAAAAAAAAAAAAAAA
>BLSH010179463.1:515126-532525 GCA_018402905.1 Glandirana rugosa
AGAGGAGAGCGAGAGAGAGAGAGCGAGCGCGAGAGAGAGAGAGCGAGAGAGAGAGGAGAGCAAGAGAGAGGAGAGGGAGAGAGCGAGAGTGAGAGGGCGAAAGAGGGGAGAGAGAGGAGAGCGAGCGAGAGAGAGGAGAGAGGAGAGCGAGCAAGAGAGGAGAGCGAGCAAGAGAGGAGAGCGAGCAAGAGAGGAGAGCGAGCAAGAGAGGAGAGCGACAGAGAGAGAGGAGAGCGACAGAGAGAGAGGAGAGCGAAAGAAAGAAAGAAAGAAAGAAAGAAAGAAAGAAAGAAAGAAAGAAAGAAAGAAAAGAGATGGAAAAAGGGGGGGGGGGGAAAGGAGAGGGAAGAAGGGGGGAAAGGAGAGGGAAGAAGGGGGGAAAGGAGAGGGAAGAAGGGGGGAAAGGAGAGGGAAGAAGGGGGGAAAGGAGAGGGAAGAAGGGGGGAAAGGAGAGGGAAGAAGGGGAAGGAGAAAGAGAGAAAGGGGGAAAGAGGACGAGGAGAAAGATATTGAGATCCCCCATGCCATTTGTATGAACGGTATTGTTTTATTTTTCAAATTAAACATTCTGTATATACATAGTAAAAAAACAAGCTATAAACCACTTTACAAACAACATTTAAAGATATGCATTTGAGTGTATCATCTCTGTCTGTCAAAACAAAAGGACCATATCATGTACATATATCCCAAGCCAAGTAGGCCCCCAGTGACTAGGAAAATAGACGTTTATTAAAACGTTGTTTCCAGAAGTACACATTACCTGGTAGATGTCTAGGGCCTGCATGGCATACTTCACAAGCTTGATATAAATCTGGGTCTCCTTGGGCTGCAGTTGCTTGTTTGGGACAAACTGAGCTTCTGTAAATGAATAGGATAGGGTATTATAAGAAAACAGAAGTGACCGAAATATAGCACACATCTATGACAAAAAAGAAAGTGACAACCTGCTTAGCAATATGGTCTTACATATTTTTTTTACATGTGTTAGGTTTACTGCTGGTTTAAAACTCTCCCTACAGTAAGAATGTATATGTCTTTGTCACTATAAGCATATCAAAGCAGCGTTTCGTGCCCCCCAAAAAAGACAAGTGGAGCGTCCCCTTTTGGGCGGAGCTTCGCTTCAAATTGCGTGCATCTATGAGGCAGAAAAATATATCAATTGTCCTATGCACTCTGCAAAGTGCTGCATAACACATAATATGTAGATGTGGTGGCAGCATTTATTTTCTTTTTTGGGGGGCTTTCCCCTTTTATTTTCAGACACACACAAAAAAATATTTTCTTTCAGTTCAGCTCAGAGGAAGTGACAAGGACACTGCATTTATGGCAAGATCAATAGGAATTTACAGTAGTTACTAAAAATGTTCTGAACCTGAAAAATAGAAAATACTGCAGCAACTTTTGCTCTTGGGTTATGTATCCTTTTAACCAGGAACATTTACCCCCTTCCTGCCCAGGCCAATTTTCAGCATTAAGCACTGTCACACTTTGAATGACAATTGCGCGGTCATGCAACACTGTACCCATAAGCAATTTTTTTCAAACTAGAGCTTTCTTTTGGTGATATTTAATCACCACTGGGTTTTTTATTTTTTGCTAAATGAAATAAAGATTGAAAACAATTTTGAAAAAAAAAAAAAAAAAGTTGCTTTGTTAAAAAATATTGCAAATAAATTATCAGTCTTCATAAATTTAGACCAAAAAGTGCTCTGCTACATTTTTTGGTGAAAATAACCGAAATCACTGTATATTATTTAGTCTGTAGGAAAGTTATACAGTCAACAAAACTATGGCATATATCTGAAAATTGATTAATCCTAATGTACTACTGACACCCTATCTCCTTTCTTGAGGCCTGAAAACATCAGGACAGGACAAAATGTCCCCCAGATTACCCCTTTTTGGAAAGTAGAAAGTCCAGGGTATATGGTAACAAGCATGGCAAGTTTTTTTAAGTTGAATTTTTTGTCACTTTTTTTGGAAAATGAAGACATTTAAAAAAAAACATTCTTACATACTGTCACCAGTGCAGTACAATGTTGTCATATAACCGGTGCGGCAGTGAAACAATTTTTTTTCAAACTTTTTCTCTTTTTTATTACATTTTTTACAATTTCACATGGTACGGGCAAGCTGGCCAGTACACTGATCAGTCATCGGCTGTGTCCAATGGACACAGCCAGTGAGAGATCGCACTACCGCAGCACAGCCTTGATCCAGGAAGACATCATATGACATCCACCCAGATCGACGAAAGTCCCAACTCAGTCGTCATCTTGCTATATGCTGAGCGGGAACTGGTTAAGCACTTATGCACACTGAGGTTGATTTACTAAAATTGGAGGGTGTAAAATCTGGTGCAGCTGTATATGGTAGCCAATCAGCTTCTAATTTCAGCTTGTTCTATTAACCTGGAAGCCGATTGGTTTCTTTGCAGAGCTGCACCAGATTTTGCACTCTCCAGTTTTATTAAATCAACTTCAATGTGTACCTATGAGCTGTACAGGAGCTATATGCACCACCAAATCATGCTGGCCAGCATCTGGCAAGGGATTGCTAGGAGTTGTAGTCTCAGAACCGCTGCCCTAGTACGGATAGGAATGTTACCTCCAGGTGCTTTGCATGATGTAATTCCCCAAGTGATGGTCTTTACACCACACACCAGGGTCTTTACCAAGCTGCGACAATCAGTCACTTGAAAGGTTTGCTTGTCCTCTTTATCTTTTTCTCCTTGCTTGTCAAAGACCAGAAGTGGAACCTGCGTAAGCGGCGTGGAGGGGGCAGCAGGCAAAGCATTGGCAGGAGCAGTTGGCGGGACACTGGCTAAGATGGCATCAGCTGCACAAAGCTCAGACTGGGGCTTGCACTTCTTGAAGATTGCTGACAACTGGTAGCGGGCGATGGTGTGGAACTTTAGGACAAACACCTAGGTTAAAATATAATAAGAACACTGGATGTTTAATGTTGTATACAAATATAAAAAAAAAAAAAAAAAAAAAAAAAAGAGATTTTAGCTTACACTAAGACTTCTCTGGCTTCCAAATGATCTCTATCTCAACCCAGACACAGGTGGGCTGACTTACTAAAACTGAAAAGTGCAAAATCTGGTGCAGTTCTGCACAGAAACCAATCAGCTTTGTTTTGTCTGTCAAAGCTTAATTGAACAACCTGAAGTTAAAAGCCGATTGGCTACCATGCACAACTGCACCACATTTTGCACTCTCCGGTTTTAGTAAATCAACTCCGGGTTGTCTACTAAAGGGCTTATGTACTCTACCAACGGATTTATCCAATCATGTTTTTCATGTCATCATTCACTCAAAACAGACTCCTCACCTTTAGTTTGATTTCATCTGCCAGCAAGGGGCAGGCAATTAAAATAAATATATTTGTGCTAAGCTCTATTTCTGAAAAATCTTTCAGCACCAAGTCATTAAACCAAACAAGTGATGAGATAAAAAAAAATCTGACTGAGGGCTCTTTCATACATGCAGGGTCTGTTTTGACGCGCTCCTCTTTGGGGGATTGGATGAAAACGGATCCGCCTGTCCGTTTTCATCTGATACGCCAGATGGATGGAAAATAGGGTGTCCATCTATTAGTATGGTAACTCTGAGACCAAGGTCCCCCCACCTGCTGAGAGTAAGGCCTCATACACACGGGCGTATATAAAAAAAATAAACAAAACGTCGGGCCCGACGTCAAGGAAAAAAAGGAGACGTTTTTCGGCGTTATGTATTGACGTTTTTCGGCGTTAGTGAGCGTCGGCGTCAATAGGCGTTTTTTAAAACAAAATCATCCCTCTGCTATTTTTCAACCTAAAAACGTCGGCGTCAAAAAACGCCGGAAAACGCCGGTATAATAATAGGTGGCATATGGTGGCATATGTTGGCGTTTCTTGGCATATTGTGGCGTCGGCGTCAAAAAATGTGAAAATGTTACAGCCTCAGAACGCGATGGCCATGGGTTCTACTTTCTGCTCACTAACGCCGACGCCACCTACAGCTCAGAAACGCCGACGTTTTTATGGGGCCATTGACTAACATGGAGAGCTGCAAAAAACGCCAGAAAACGCCGGCGTCAAAAAACGTCCGTGTGTATGAGGCCTTAAAGTGATTGTAAAGTAATGTTTGTTTTTTTTAATAACATGTTAGTGAGTGCCCCAACAGCAAGCAGCTTGCTATGGGGGCACCCGAGCCTGTCCATTCAGACACAGAGCCCCGACCGGCCCCGCCCCCTCTCTCTTCTGATTGGCTGACTTTGATTGACAGCCGTGGGTGCCAATGGTGCCGCTGCTGTGTCTCAGCCAATCGGGAGGAGAGTCCCGGATGGCTAAGGCACTCATGGATATCGCTGGAGAGAAATGGGGCTCAGGTAAGTAATTAGGGGGTGCTGGGGTGGCTGCTACACACAGAAGTTTTTTTTATTGTAATGCATAGAATGCATTAAGAAAAAAAAAAAAAAAAAAACCTTCTGCCTTTACAACACAGACTAGTAATGACTCAATCAATGCTAGCACACAGAATAAGGGCTGTGAACTCTGGTTGTAGTTGGTGTGTACAGATTGGGACAGGCCTAATGATGCCAAAACCAATACAAATACATTATCTATAATTGTACTTAGAAGGCTTTGCAGTTTAATCTCTTTAACCCCCTATATATCACAATGTGCAATTTATACTAAATGTTGCCCTATCTGAACAGAATAAACATTTACAATGATGCAATTGGCAAATCTTCTCCTTTTTATGGAACAATCAACATTTTGTGATTTGTTGCACACCTAAGACAGGTAATAAATATGGCAGATTAGAATGTACTAAAGCTCAGTTGAACCCTCTGAATATATTACTATAATGCAGGCAGGCTGCTTAAGCCAGCTATAGATGGATCGAAATTTGGCAGGTTCAGCAGGGACTGACTGAATTTCGCTCCATCTATGGGCAGACTAGTTGTACAGAAGTCGACCTCTCAATCGACTTTTATACAAGCAGCCTGGTGGGCCTTTTTTTCACTTGATCAGTGCCGCCGACTATTGCCGGCAACACTGATTACTGCATTCTAGCAGCAGGAACCCTCCTCACTGTCAGAATACAATAGCTCTGCAGGATGTATTCTCCCATTCTCCCAACACCAAATGTGTTGATGGGGGAAATCAATCTTTTTTTTTCGTTCAAACAGTTGATTGAATAAAAAAATGCATCACCTATGGCTTGCCTTACACTGTAATCATTTTAAATCAACAAAATGAAAAAAATAAAAATTAAATAAAAAAATAAAAATTAAAAAAACAGCCCTGTGCTGCCAGCACACTGAAGAGTCAGAATGCAGCTTTCACACACTAGCTCTCTTGTGGCAATACATCCAGGCATGTACTGGCCATCGGGACTGCAGGGAGTTTCCCGGAGGGCCGATGGCTCAGTGGGCCGGTTTTTATGTAGAGTTCAGCAGCGGGAGCATAGCAGCAAACAGTGGCAGGGATTCAGGGAAGGTGGCCAGCGATGTGAGAGCGCGGGAGAGAGACGAGCTTCACCCCCTCCCTGACCACCAAAGAGACGAACAGGAGCAGGCGCATCCAACCTGGCGCTCCCAAAGCCTAAATTCCTCCACCTCTTCTCTGCTCTAAAAACAGTGCAGCTCAAGCCGGAGGACAGGCTGACTGGGGGCCTAGATGGGAGGCGGAGGCTGCCAAGGAGCCGCTGGCAGGAGCAGAGCAGCAAGAGCACCTCCGGATCAAGAGGGACACTCTTCACTACCGCTGCTGGCCATCAGGTACCCGCATCCTGCACATAGCTGCCCGGTGGAGGTCGGGGGTTTGCAGAGGAGAGACTGCAGATAGGGACAGCGCTATGTGGTCTGTCTCAGCCCCCCCTCTGCCTCTGTAAGCCCCCGCCCCCTCTGTCACCCAGACCCCCCCGTCTCTCAGCCCCTTCTCTCTCACACTCACCCCATCTCTCTTAGGCCCCTTTCACACTTGAGCGAGTTGTCCTGCGATTTGGGACTGCAAAGTTGCATGACAAGTCGTTCCCCATTATTTTAAATGAGTACCATTCATATCTGTAGGACTTTTAAGTCGTGCCGACTTCAAAGTAGTCCGTGCATTACTTTGGTCCAACTTTGTTGCAACTTGAGATCCATAGAACTCAATGTTAAACCCTCAAAGTCTCATGCAAATCGCACCTGAATAATATAGATGTGATTTCTGTACGACTTTGTAATGTGTTTTCAATGAGCCAAAGTTGCAACAAAGTCGGACCAAAGTCGTACTGATCCCAAATCGCTTCAAAATCGTGACAAACTCAGGTCGCACAAATGTGAAAGGGGCCTTACACTCACCTCCTCTCTCTTACACGCACCCCGTCCCTATCTCTCACTTCCACCTCTCTCTCACCCTCTCATGATATACAATAATGGATGTGGGGGCCTTTTGGATTGGAGGGCGTGATTTTTTTTCTTTGTGGGGGGGGCAGCATTCTATTCAATTAAAGTGGGCCGGTCTGGATGAAGTCCAGGGCCAAATTTTTTTCCCTGTCTAGCCCTGCATACACCCCACTGAACACTGCTCTAATCAAAACTGCTCTCACAATACTTGTGTGTCAGTCTGCAGCGTCAGTCCAATTCTCCTAGTGCTGCCAGGTCAGTAAAGGGTTTTTAAAATAATGAATTATTCTGTATGCAGCCAGATTACAGTAATAAATTAAAATGATTCAATTAGGCTTTAAGGAAGAGGGCAGTTCTGATATGAACAGCACAAAGCCTATTCTGTCTAGAGACCACATGCATATCTTGCAGTGAAAAGAGAAGAAATTTGCAGCTTTTTGGAGATCCTATATCAGGTGCTGATCACATTTAAAAACTATTTAGCAAGAATGCTATAATACATTTTCCTCCATTACCTCCAACATTCTCATGAGAATATCGCGGCCATTCCCATTTTCCTGCTCGCTCTTGGAGCGAATACAATCCACCAAGTTCAGTAGTAGTTTGCAGGACATGGTCTGGATGCTGCTGGGTATGGACTCATCATCAATGTTCTTAGCAAATAGCTGGACTGCCAGAGATAAGTCATTTAATGGAAGATGTTGTCGTACATGGTGTACAAGATCTGCTAATGTGCTGTATGCCAATGGTCTGTGAGGAAAGAAGAAATATCAAAATTCACGCTCTGCCAAGGTGTCATTATTAGGAATTTTGTAAGAGTATAAAAGTGAATCGGACCTGGCTTAAAACTTTTTCATGGTATGAGGCATTGGTAGGCAGGATTGTGGATGGTGTATATAGGTTACCTAGGTTTCTCCCATAACCACGGTGAGGGGCTCAAGGGTTTATGACCAATATTGAGAAAACAAACTTTTTTGTTTTTAATAAATCGTAATAAGTTCTGTTGTGGGTCTCAGAGCCCAGGAGGCTTTGCAGAGATGAGAATGGGATAAAGCCTATTCTTGGGTCCACATCGTATTTGTTAACATGACCACATAATTCGTTTTAGCTGTCCTTATGCCATATAAAAAATGTGCACTGAAAGATGCTCAGGGCTCGCTCTCTTTGCTGTTTGTTTTAGGGAGCCCATTAGGGGACACTCTGTTAGTTAGGAACTCACCTGGGTTCAGTTAGTACCTCGGACAAACAAACATTTTCTTTTAGGTTATGGACTTGCAATGCAAGGCCCTCTTGCATCAAAACTGTATTTATATGCTGCCTTGATGAATAAAGGTGGAGAACAAACCTGCTTGGACAGTTCCTAGGTGTGCCTGTCTCATGCATGGTTTAATGCTGCCAACACCAGTTGAGCATGTGCTTTCCCCAAAACAGATGCCACATAAACCCTGCAAGTGGTCATGTTGATTGAAACCTTATTCTCCTACTGGTGGTAAGTCCCACTACTCCAGTCCCAGTTGAATGACTGGGGGTAGGACATCAAAATAAGAACACAGGGATGGCTTGAAGATTAACAAAGGTATTTTCAGGTGCCAATTGTGCCAGCTCTTCAAAGCTGTTTTGGCAAGTGTGGCATGCCAGGTTCACTTTACAAGCAGCCATGGTTGATAATCCAAAGAGAACATCATACTTCCTTGCCTCTGAAATCTTGTGAAATTCAGGGCCTGAATATTATGAACCATTTTATGTCCTTTTAGGCTGGGTTCCCACATGCCGCAGATGCGGCTCACAGCAGGGGGTCCGGTGCGTCCCCATTCACCAATTCAGGTGCAAATCAGGTCTGAATTTTTGCCTGTATTTGTACCGGAATCGGAAACAAAGACGCATAGCACCCCTTTTAAGTGCGGGCCGCGGCCTTCCCAGAGCTGTGTGAACTGGCTCCATTGAGAACCGTTCACACTCTCCTGTCATGCGAATTGGATGCAGGAAAACCTGCATCCAATTTGCATATGTGTGAACCCGGCCTAAGTGGGATCAAATTCATTATAAATTGCAGAGGTGATGCTCTAACATGCTTGGACTTAGAGCAGTATAAAACGCTAAAACAAACATTTGTTATATTGCAGCTTACCAATACTTAGATATGATGGTTGCATTCGTTTTCTTTTTTATGCTCTCTTTTATTTTTACTTGGTGATCTAACAAGAAAGTCTGTTGTTTAACAGAACAAGATGTCCTGCAGATCTAGCAGAGGGTTGAGGCAAACCATTAATCACGGACAGAATGTTCAGCTTTTATTAATTTATGTAAAATCTTTATCCCACATGGAAGCTGTAACTGCTTAAAAACATGTTAGCTGGAACTGGACTTCAATTTGGTAGTGTTTCTAAATCAACTAGTACATCAAACACTCCCCTCCACCCCAGACTCAATACAGCTGTGCAAAGGTGTGTCTGCTGCTGCTTCATCCAGAGTGTGGGCACTCTAATACAGGAGGGTTTGTCACTCACCATAAAACAGACGGAAAAGGCCTAAAAAAAAAAAAAAAAAAAAAAATGCAACCGCCGCATCTAATGACTGGTAAGCTGCAATATATTACATTTTTTGTTTTTGGGTCTAAAAGTGCTTTAAAATGTTGCTTTTTTTCATACCTTTAAAATAATCATATCAGAGCTGTACGATTAATCATAAAAGAATTGTGATCTTGATTCTCCCCCCCAACATTACCGCAATTCTTAGTGCAGTCATAATGGAGACAGAGACACTAGCAAAAGCGGTCAGTTCAGGAGGAGATAAGAAGCTTCACACTGGGACACTTGGCTGCACTGGGCGATCCGATTTGCAAGCGACTTCTGTATTAATATAAGTCAATGCAAGTCGCCTGAAGTCTCCCAAGGAACTTTTTTCTAAGTCAGAGCAACCTGAGTTTCAGACATTTGTTGCTTACAAGTAAAAATCCAGTATTTTCTACTAGAAAATTACGTAGGACCCCCAAACATATTTTTTTAAAAGAGGCCCTAGAGAATAAAATAGCGGTTGTTACAATATTTTATGTCTCACAGTGTTTATGCAGCGGTCTTTCAAACACAATTTTTTAAAAGTGCCATGTGCTAACAAAAGTCCCTGCTGCCCAACATGTTTCGCCTTCAAAAAGGCTTCACCAGGGAAAGCGCTGTAGAAAGATTGCGTTTAGTTCAAATCTCAAAACATGTATAAAACAGAGAGCATACCTGAGAGTCTCCCGGGCTGTGTAACCAGAACCAATGAGGATAGATTCATCAAAGAGTTTGTCCATGCAAGGGATGAACTCTACAAATACAATAATGAAAACTCTTAGCCAGCCATAGGTTGGAAATACGACTGGTTCAGCAGGATCTATTGATCAATTTCAGTACAGTCAGCCTATTTTTTTTTCATCCGATCACTGCAGGCGGCTAGAGCCGGGCAGCAGCAATAATTGTATTCTGCCGGAGGGTAAGGCTCCCTTCGCTCCCTGCCAGCATAACACAATAGCGCTGCAGGAGGGATTCCCCCATCAACACTGACCATGTTTGATGAGGGAATCAAGCTATTTTCTTCCTTCAACCTGTAGATGAAGGAAAGAAAATTGCATAATGTATAGCCTGCTATAGGAATATTATTCACCATGTTCATCTTTAAACAGATTTGGTTAGTCATGTACCTCAATATAATCCTTGTATATCCTTGAATGGATGACAGAAACCAGAAGAGCTTTACCGCATTTACTAAGGCCGGCCATACACGGAGCAAATTTGCTCGATTCCCCATCAACAGACAATGTTGATGCAGGAATCCCTCCTGTCGGGCCATTGTCTTCTCCCACCTGGGGAGGCTGGGGGAAGCCGTTCCCACTGGGAGAAGACAATGATTATCGCTAGCGGCTGCTATATAGCCAGTGGGATAATCGCAAGAGAATTCAGCAGGCTGATTGTACCAAAGTTGATCGATCAATCAACTTGGTACATTCAGCCTGCTTATTAACGTTTCGAATCTGAACCATCCGAGATTCAAAACGTGTATGGCCGGCCTAAGAGCTGTCGAAAATTAAAGCAACTGCACTTGCAAAGCGCAGTCTATTTGCGTTTAGTAAATCCACCCTATAGAGTTATATCATTAAAGACGAAGGTAGGAGCACACTTCATGTGGCACATCAATAGTTTTTACTTTAGGTCAGCTTTAAGCCCCTTTCACACTTGTGCGACTTGTCCTGACGCCTGGGACTGCAAAGTCGCATGACAAGTTGTACCCCATGATTTTCAATGATAACCAGTCATCTGTGCAACTTGAAGTCGCATCAACGTCAAAAGTAATCCCTACACTACTTTGGTCCGACTTTGATGTGACTTGAAGTCCATAGACCTTAGGATTACACATACATGGCTTCAAGTCCCATGAAAACTGCGGTAAAATTGTGCAACTTATAAGTCGCACAAGTATGAAAGGGGCCTTAATTGTATTTTGTGTCGCTAAACAGTCTTGCCCAGGTTTGCATTATCATCATCTTTATGGCTATTCCAATGGATGTTCCCCCCCAACCAAAGGAATCCATGTTCAATAAGAACACTCTCCTCCCTAAAAAGGCCACAAATCAGATAGACAGACAAACTATCCCCACTGTTGAGAACCCATCATGCCCCCTCGGGTGGCTGCCACTGGAACCTGATGCTAGAGCAAAAACTTACTCTCACAAACTTGTCCTGCATAGAAATCTGCTGCCAAGTATTCCATACAATGAACATACAACCAATACAACCTCCCACACATTCAGGAACACAACTTTATGAAAGGTCACAAAATAAGCAGGCAATCATAAAAGAGCAAAAACAGCAAAATATTTTGGGAGGAAAACATAATATTGAAAGATCAAATCAGTAGTTGGTATGCAAGCGTGACTGTTCTCATAGGAGATTTTTAAAATTGAACTTCATTCAAAAGGAAAAACCTAAATCATAAATTCATTACGTACGGCTTCTTAAATCTGTGCTGAGGATATGCTTTGCAGCAATGAGCAGCTCTTTCCGGAGGTGAGCCGTTTCCGGTGGGCAGTTGGTAAGAAGCTGCAGCATGCCTTTAACCATTTGTTGGGAATGCTTTGCCACGGTGTCCTGCACAAGAAAAACAACACAAGAATATCTGAATATGGCCACTGCAACAACATGCAAAAGATATACAGTTAAAGCAGTTGTAAAGGCAGAAGTTTTTTTTTTATCTTAATGCATTCTATATATTAAGATAAAAAGCCTTCTGTGTGTAGCAGCCTCCCCAGCACCCCCTAATACTTACCTGAGCCCCATCTCTGTCCAGCAATGCCCATGAGCCCCTCGGCCATCCGAGACTCTCCCTCCTGATTGGCTGAGACACAGCAGCAGCGCCACTGGCTCCCGTGGATGTCCATCAAAGTCAGTTAGTCAATCACGAGAGAGAGAGGAGGTGGGGCCTAATTGCAGCTCCGTGTCTGAATGGACACACAAAGCTCCATCTCGGCTCGGGTGCCCCCATAGCAAGCTGCTTGCTGTGAAGGAACTTGACAGGAGGGAGGGGCCAGAAGCACAGAAGAGGGACCCGAGAAGAGGAGGATCCAGGCTGCTCTGTGCAAATTCACTGCAATAGAGCAGGTAAGTATAACAGGTTTGTTATTTAAAACGACAACAAAAAAAAAAGACTTTACAACCACTTTAAGATTATACTCATAAGCCATCATACCTGATAGATTCTAATGATGTAAGCCAAAAATGATAATGTTTTGATCTGGGCAGCAATAAAATCAGCATAGAGTTCTTTGTTGTACAACTTGTGCTGCCTAAAAATTAAAAACAATAAAAATACTTAATTCATAGTTTTCTATTTGACAACAAATTATAAAAAAGCAAAACACATTTTATTCCTGAACAGACATTAGGCTCAATATAATGAGCTATGAAACGCATAATGATTGTGATTTTTTTAGCTGCTAGTATTATTTTATGCTCTTCTTGCTAAAAATATTGCTTATGGCAGATACACAAGTTATTTCCCTAGTAGAATTCAAGCCATATATCCAAAAGACAATATTTTTATAAAAATATTTAAACTTTTCCCATGTTTATGCTGTACTGACATTACACAAAAATTTACAGGCTACAAGGACGTAAGGAGGTACAAATACCTGGCAGTGGCGGAAACTTGGGTTACAATTGTGTTCATGATCAAAGGGACAAATTCTGACACCATGTTATGAATGTTAAGCTTGTAGAGCTGCAGGTAAAAAAACAATAACAAAAATTAGAATAAAAAAAAAAAACAAAAAAAACAAACAAACAAACAAACACACACCTTAATGTAAACCTATAAGCAAAACTTTTTTTTTTCCCGCCATCTGTTTTCCATTGCAAGGAGATTTCCCTTCCCTTCCGGCCCCATAGCCACACAGGAAGTGAGAGGAAATTCCTGAAAATTAGGGGAATTCATTGGGGACCCCCAGTTCACCAGAATCAGTGTACCAATTGTAAGATTCCCCCTCTATTACTTTTCTGGGAACAACCCAAAATTTGGGATTTTCTTTTACTTTCAATGATAATAGTAAACAGGACAAATAGATTGGGTGAATCTCCTTAACAGGGGCACAGACAGCAATAAAAACTGACAAGCATTTTAATCCATCTGCACTCTGTCCAAAACTTTTTTAAAAAAAAGGTTTTGGCTTTAGTTATACTTTAATAAACACTAGTGGCTAATTTTGACAGGTGTCCTTCTCAAACACTGTGTTTTCCATTTAAATTCAGCTGCATGTATTTGAATGGAAAAGGTAGTGTTTGACAAGAAAAAGGATGCATTTGACGTGCTTTATATATCGGCTGTAGCATTATTTAGGGCACTTAACTGGAAAATTTACATTACGAGCAGGGACGTGGCGATTGCTGTGTCCCGCCAACCAGTTTGAAATTTAGTTCCCCATTTCAGGCATTTTTAAACTGGCATTTTTGCCCAGTCAAGGGATCTCATAACTGCTGTATTCAAGACATTAGAACGGAGTACTACTTTTGGTTTTAAACTGTGAAAACCAGAATTGGACAGACCCCAAAGCATGCTTTTCATAAACACATTAGAAAAGTATATATGTAAAAAAAATGTCCTATTAATAATACTCCCAAATGTTGATTTTTGTATATGTTCCTAAAATTGCGATAGCTAAGTCATGGAAAAATAGTAGATTTATCTTATATGAAATGAAAATTCACATGGATATGGTTAGAATATTAAAGGACACACACAGGGCCTGGAATAAATGGATACTTTGTATACAATCTTTTTCCTGAGAGCAGATACTGAAGTGGCAGTAGAGATGGACACCCAGATCTCCTTATCTTTCTCTTCCTTTTTTCATCTTTCCTATCCTATTTGAGTGTCACATAAAGCGGAGTTTAACTCAAAAGGGAAACTTCCGCTTAACCATCTCTTCCCCCCCTTCGATGCCACATTTGCCACCTTTCAGGGGGGAGGGTGGGGAACAGGGACCCGTTCTTGACAGGTACCATTCCCCACTTTCAGGAGACGGGGCCGCGGCCCATCTTTCGGAAGTTTGGTCCCCCTCCTCCTTCCTCTGCCACCAGACCAATTAGAAAGCGCAGCACACTTCGCACATGCGCAGTAGGGAACCAGCTGTGAAGCCGAAAGGTTCCACTGCAGGGTTCCCTTACCAAGAAGGGCAGCGGCAGCACCCGACAGCCAATGCCAAGATCAGCTGGGGTGCTGACATTACGGGCTCGATGGACAGGTAAAGCCCCGTACACACAGTTCGACGATCGCACGTACGACCGTGTCGAATCGTATGTTGGCTGTTGTATGTAGCATATTGACTGCACTACACGATCGTACAAGCACAGAAAAACCGTTCAGGTGCATGTAATTAGCATCCAGCCATTCCTGACTTTGGAGCATGCGTGTTTTGCACAATACAACTTCGTTGTACCAACTGCTCTGTACACACGATACAACGGTCGTATGAGAGCTTGTTGGTACGACCAAGTTTTCTAGTCTGCTCATACAACTCCCTTGTACGACCGTCGTATGTTCGACTGTTCAAATCGCGCATACGAACGATCGATTTCGCATAAAACGGTCGTGAGTACGACCTGTTGTATGCGATCGTCGAACCGTGTGTACTGGGCTTTAGTCTCTATATATTAAAAGTCAGCAGCTGCAATATATGTTGCTGCCAACTTTTAATTTATCGTGGGGGGCTGGACCTTATCTTTTAGAAATCCTTCCATTCTATACACTAGGATTGCACCGATACCAATACTAGTATCGGTGCCGATACTGAGCATTTGCACGAGTACTTGTACCTCCAGCGCTCCTCCAGGAATGAAGAGACATCGCGCAAGGGAGTTGGAGGTGACACTTGCTCATTGCCATAAGTCAGTGGGAGGAGAGAAGACAGAGGGAGTCAGCGTGAACATGGTGGCAGCTGGCAGGTAAGCTGGCCAGGTCATGGGCGTAGTCCCTATGTTTTCCCAGGTTAAATATGTCAGACAGTGTTTCAGATTCAGTAACAGAAGTGAAATTCTGTCAGATTCAAGACACCGTAGCACCGATATTGGTACACCCCACACTCGGCTGCAGTAAGCCTGCAGTCAGAAGGCGGCAGCGGATATCTTGCTACACCCAGCCCATATAGTGAAATACAGTCAGTAACCCTACCATTTTAAAATCCGTGAGCCTTTTTTGAGGTTAAATTAAAAGCAGCAGAAAGTCTGCTGAACTGACAGGTTTGCTAATCTGACAGAACACTACTGCTTTTACAATTCAACATCAAACCAGTCTCACCGATTTTAAAATACTGTATTTCACTATATAAGCTCTGTTTACTGCTAAAATAGGTCTGAAATTCAAGACTTGGCTGGGTGTAACAAGAAGTCCGTTGCCGTCTTCTGACTGCAGGCTTACTGCGGGCAAGTGCACGGTGTACTAAGATAGCCATCATGGTGTTCTGACGGAACGTCGCTTCCATTACCTAAAAAAAAAAAAAATATTGGTAAACGGTATCAGCGAGTACTTGGACGGGGGGGGGGGCTGGGAATATGTCATGTACTTGTAGTTGGTCTTAAAAAATGGCATCGGTGCAACCCTACTATACAAAATTACAGGTGTTGTGGAAAGACATGCAAGCAATCTCTTTCCAAGTGATGTGTGAATGTTTACTTGCCCAAAATAATGCTAGCTTATCATGGATGTAACCTTATTTCTTTGATGTTACATACTACATGGAATTAGAAATAATCTTGAATAGTTATCATTTAGATTCATTACATATTACTTCAGGGAATGATAATTGTTGGAAAATGTCTTTACTTTTACTTGTACTATGCTAATATGCTTAAGGACTCATGTACACTAGATGTTTTTCCTGCTGCTAATAGGAGGAGTCATCCGGGTTTTTTTTTCCCCTCTAAACTACCCTGCATATTAGCTTATGTGACCATGCACATAGGCTTTTAGCAGTGCTTTGTGGCAGGCAGAAAAAAATAACCCACTGCCAGTGCGTCCAGAAGCAGCAGAGTTTTAGCAGAAAACACGAATGACGCATGTTAACGCTAGGTGTGTTTAGTGCTTGGGGTTTAATTCATTTCAATAGCCGGAATAAATTATTATTATTCAGGCCATTGAACTGAACACTTAAGCGCTTGGCGCCTGTAAAAACGCTGACATTTTTTTGCTAAAACACTGCTGCCAGGTGGAAAGGCTTCTAGGAGAGTTTGCAAAATGTCCTGTGTGCACGAGGCCTTATACTTTCTATGGATCATTTAAATGTTTTGTATCACTTTTATGAAAAATTAAATAAACATTATTGAAAAAGAAAAAAAAAAAAATATGAACATCCCAATGTTTTCATGGGTATCTAATCCAGGAGTTGTGTCATACAAAAAAAAATAAAGACACACAAACTCAGATTCTAAACTATCACGGTGTTAAAAGGTGTTCAGACTGTTTATCACTATTGATATCAAATTATTATACGGAGAAACAGACTTACTTGGTACATAAGAACTACTATGATTGGCAACTCCGCCAGCACCTTCAGGGAGAGAGAGCCTTTAGGGATGATTGTGTGCTGTAAAAAAACAAACAAAATCAGCCAATGGGAGTTGAAGATGTAAGTTACATGTAGAAAGCACAATTCAAAATGGTCACATATGAACAGATTACTGATCAAGAAATATTTTGCTAATCTTAGGTTTGATTTGTTTCAAACATAGCAGAATGGGAAAAAGGTAGCAAAACATTCCACTTACTGTTCTTGTCTCACTGTCTTCTCGCTCTGGATTTACTTTGACAACAATGGTGGAAATCATGCCAACCATTTCGGGTGCAGGAACAGTGTTTTCAGCAATCACAGGAGGGTTTTCAAAGTAGCGATTCTTTATTTTAAAAGAGCAAAACAAATGTTAGAGAATTCTATATTATATGTGTATATATATATATATATATATATATATATATATAAAAATATTACACACACACACACACACACACACACACACACACACACACACACACACACACACCAATCATCCATAACATGGCCACTGGCAGGTAAAGTGAATTTCATGGATTATCCCATTACAGTGACATCAGAAAGTGGGTGGGATATACTAGAAGCAAGTGAACATGTTCTCCCTGACGTTTATGTGTTGAAAGCATAAGGATTTGAGCGATTTTCACCAGGGCCAAACTTGTAATGACTAGACAACTGGGTCAGAGCATCTCCAAAACGATAGCTCTTGTGGAATACTCCACCATACTACCACCACAGGTCAGGACCCACCAAAAGAGGTGCAAGGAAGGAAAAACAGTTAGCCAACGAACATGTAATGCACTGCTAAGGCTCACTGATGCACATGAGGAGAGAAGGCTGGCCGGTGTAGTTTGATCCAATAGAAGAGCTACTGTCTGTAACTCAAATTGCTGGAAAAGTTAATGGTTCTGATAGAAAGGGGTGTGTACGTATGTGTATATAT
>BLSH010179463.1:536600-548928 GCA_018402905.1 Glandirana rugosa
TAATTTTTTCAGACTGAGTCACGCTCACAGTGGCTCTGTATCGCGGCCGCCGTCGTATGACGGCGATTCGCGTTACAGAGCCACATTGTCGCCGTCAATTGCCGATCAGCCGTCGGCAAGCGGTTAAGTAATGTTCCATTCATTTTATTAACACCGGTATACTATAGTTTGTTTATTCTTACTCTCCTTATATGCGGCAGTATGTACAACAGTCCAAGCTTGGCTTATTAATGAAACCCACCAGCTTAGATACCTTAGATCAGGGGTGCCCAACCAGTGGCCCAGGGGCCACATGTGGCCCACGGAGACCTCTGATGTGGCCCGCAACCTGCTGCTCTGGGATGAAATAGAATATAATACTGTTAATTTAATATTTAAGGTAAGTTTATTACTGAAATTACAGTGTATATATGGGCATATCTGTACTGCAGTGATTACCGGGCTGCTTTCAAACTGATCCGCAGGTCCAGAGCAGTGCACCTGCGGGTTACCTGCACTGAGTCAGACTTTTTTAATTACCTGCGAGTTTGGTCCACTTTCCGAAAGTGCACCACAACTGCAGGTTATAATAGAAGTATATGGCAAAGTGTAACTAACCTGCAGGAAACCCACAGGTGCACTGCACCGGCAGTGCATCAGTGTGAAAGCAGTCTTGGGCCACTTTCACTTGGTCAGTCTGATCCAAATTAGACTCTCCAATCACCTCTAAGGACTGGCATATGTAAACGGACTTATGTCCGTTTACAACCGCCTACCTCCAATCTGAACCGCAAAAACAAAAACAAAAAACACAGTAGAGTGGGCCGTTTTCGTGTCTGCAGAGTGGACATGGACCTGCCATCTGCCCGCTCCGCTTGTTGTGGCCCGTGACCGGTTACCAAGTCGCTTAAGTGACCCTCGCTCTTCAAAAGGTTGGACATCCCTGCCTTAGAGTATCCTGTTTAAATGCGATCATTAGGCCAATGAAAGGACAAAGTCCATGAAACACGCTCTGGACGACAGCACTCATTGGCATGCCGGGCCATTAGCAGAGCTTGCAGATGGGGATGTTGCGAGGAGGACACTGCAGAAGTAACTGGATCACTAAGTGCCCAACCTCATACTCCTTAACTGCCCGAGTCAGAGGTCTGTGGCCACAAGTAGCTAACACAGGAGTCAGAAACTACTGCCTATAGGCTTGCTGTACAAAAAGTGCAAAACGTGAAACTTTACATACACTATTAGGGCTCTTTCACACATGCGTTCAGGTCCCTCTGTCTGTTTTTCTGGCGGACCTGGACGGACGCTCCATGCACCTCTATGGAGCGACAAATGTCAGCAGTGACATGTCCGCTGACATTCGATCCGCTATATCCAGACGGATGTAAACCCTATTTTCCATCCGTCTGGCCGTTCGGATGAAAAATGGACAGGCGGATCCATTTTCATCTGATCCCCCATACAGGAGAGCGGGGCACTGACATGTCCATCTCTGCATAGAGAGCAGAGACTAACCTGTCATCCACCGGCTCAGCAGGGATCAACGGATCGATCCCCGCTGAGAAAGCGAAGTCCGTGTAAACTAACAAACCTGTGAAAGAGACTTTTAAGAAAATAAATCTACACTGAGCTGATGTGCTTTGCCTTTTCGGTTTGAATTTTCTTTTTTTTTTAAAGCTGAGCTGCAAGGACAAAGTGCATTGGAATCCACTCAGTGGATGGGCTAAGACAACTTATTTGTATACAATTGCTGCTATCCTTCTGAAAGATCAGTGGGAGTTGATTTACACTGTGACTGATCTGGGCGTGTTATGTTACTTTCTATACAATTGTTGCAATTTAATAGAGATTTGTGTGCAAATCAGTGCCAGCTGATTTCTTAGTTTTAGAATTGTTGAATGGGTTGCTATCCTTCTGAAAGATCAGTGGGAGTTGGTTTACAATTTACATTGTGGCTGATCTGGGAGTGTTATGTTACTTTCTATACATTGTTGCAATTTAGTAAAGTTTTATGCGCAAATCAGCTGATTCCTTTTAGTTTTTGTACTCCAAAGAATAACATTTTTAAACAAACTTGCAATGTTCCAAAAATTATAAAATAACTCATTACACACAAAAAATCATTAGGTGCCCTCTCGTTTTACAGCACTACTTTGTTGTCCTGACAAGCTTCTTAAGCACTTGTAAAATTTTGTTACCAGCAACCGGTTATCAGACAGTATTTGCAAGGGAGTTAATAATGTATCTTCCACCAGTTCCAGGGACAACCCCTTAAGTCCACATCCCGTAAAAATATCAGAAAATAGGGAGGTTATGTGAGAGCTGGTCCCAACCATAAGTAATTGGGATTTTAAAGGAAATTATTAGTATTTGTAAAGGACTTGAGTCTAAACCAACTTGGCAGACCACAGGCCAGGTGACTGGATTTGGAAGGCAGGAGGACAATGAAGTCTACCTGGAAGTACAGGATTCTGCCCTTTTCACACCATAAAAGTGCTTGGGCAGATGTAGAGCCAACCCAATCACTTTTACTGAATAGTTGATCGCTAGCTGAAAAAAAAAAAAATATGGCCTTGTTTTAACCACTTAAGTCAAGGTTGTTTTAAAAATGGCCAAAAGACATTAAGTGAAGTGCCTTCTATATAGCTTATTATAGGAGAGAAATGGTTTCCTTTAACCCAAGTTTTAGACAATCGTCTCTAGAGGAAAAAAAAAAAAAAACAACGGTAGTCTCCCCTCAAAGTAGACATATATAGGAAAGAAAATGATTTCATTCCCCCTTCAACCCAATTCAGTCAGTGTTGATTGGGAATGCCTCCCACAGTACCATTGTGTTCTACTGTATTCTGCAGTGGAAGGGCAGAACACAATTATTACTGGTAGCGGCTGAGCCACTGGCAGTAAATCGGATGTAAAAAAGATATGACAAGCTGCTTGTACCCAAGTCGATCCAATGATCCAATCAGCCTGCACATACATGGATCGAAATTTGATCCATGTATGGCCGGCTTAAGAGTGTGGATAGAGATAAATTTCACTGCTAGCTATTGTATTCAAGCAACCATGACACTGGTAGCGGCGTAAATACCTGAACAGTGACTGCATCTGAAAGAATGTAATCATGGTTTGACTGATAATTTTCCACCCGGCCTTGGTGGAGCTAGCAGTGCCATCCACAGCTCAAAATTTAGGCCGATTCAGTTGCATTCGGCCAAAAATCAAACCATATATGGCCAGCCTTAGCATGCTTTCTCTTGGGCAATGTTCTAGACACTTTATTGAAAGAATGGGCTGCATAGAATTAATACATTTTAAGACTGCTGGCAATGACCAAAATACAGCATGAAACGAAAGTGACAGCAGAAGAGATCCCAGCCTCTGTGCATGAAATACAGGGGATTAGTGAGTCACACTACACCATATACACACCACTCTTACCCTAGGACGTGTGACCCCCTGGATAAGAGCGGTTACAACACGTTTTGTTTACTGTCAAACAGGTAGAATGGACGAAGGTTTTCCTCCCCTCATGGACTGTCAGAAGCTCCAAAACGACACCAGGTCATCAGGCTGGCTACGCTTCCCCACAGATCTCTCTATTAAACTGGTTTTAAACAATATTATGCCATGTGGAGCCCCTCTGTTCTTTTATGGTGCCTTATCTGAGGATCTGTGCCTGCTTGGAGAGTGGATCTGTGGGGAAGCGTAGCCAACCTAATGACCTCGTGTCCTTTTGGAGCTTCTGAAGTCCATGAGGGGAGGAAAACCTTCGTCCATTCTACCTGTTTGACAGTAAACAAAATGTGTTTATCCAGGGGGTCACACGTCCTAGGGCAAGAGCGGTGTGTATATGGTGTAGTGTGATGCACTAATCCCCTATATTTCATGCACGGAGGCTGGGATCTCTTCTGCTGTCACTTTCGTTTCATCTAAAGACTTATTTTACATCGATAGTGCTGCACTTTACAATTTGCTAATGTTTATATGCTCTGGTGTGGAAGCTGCTGGAATATTTTTGTCTTGTTTTTTGATAGATTTGCGCAGATCTTTTACCACCTTTTAAAATACAGCATGATGGCTATTTAACTACAAAGACAAAGAATACCATTTATATGACCTTACCTCCAGGAAACGAAACATGACAGACAGAATATTTTTGGTGTGAGGGCGGAGGTGTTCGTTGGTGGGGATCCGATGGATTATTTCTAGAACTAACTTACGCAATTGCTGTAACAAAACAAAAATATAAAAATTAATAAAAAACATAGTCAAAAGCAACATAAGAAAATGAAATAGTTCTCTCTGATCACACCACAGAGGAATGGGGAGCGAGACAAGGGACTTTAAATGTGCCATCATCCAAAAGCCAACAATTGTTAAAAAGTACACATCTTTATTTCAAGACATAAAAACCACAAATAACATCTTTAAAACCACAGACAAAATCTATTATATGCATTTCTGTACAACTTGAAAAGATGTTGCAATATGTGACATATAATCAGCTTCTGTCCACAAAAAAGTGTGCATAATCAACGCATTTCACTATTAATGCTTCATTAGGATTTGTGCCAGCAACAAGAAACAAAGCAGCTGCACATATTAAAATTGGAATAGAATAGAATATAAAAAGAATAATATCAGTTTAACAAAAAAAATCCAACAAATGATTACAAATGAAAGCTTATGGAGAACATTGGAAAGAGAGGGAAAGATTAAAAAATTGTTCTCCATAAGCTTTCATTTGTAGGTTTTTTTTGTTAAGATTATATTACACTTTAATTGTATTCTAATCTATTCCAATTTTAATATGTGCAGCTTTTTTGTTCCTTGTTGCTGGCATGAATTCCGAAGAAGCATTAATAGCGAAATGGGTTGGTCCTCCATGCTTATTGTGTACAGAAGCCGATTATATATCACATACTGCAACACATTTTCAGTTTGTCCAGTAATGCATATATTAAGTTTATGTCTGTGGTTTTAAAGATGTTACTTGTTTTTTTAGGTCTTAAAAGAAAGATGTATACTTTTTAACAATTGTTGTCTTTAGGATGGACTGCACATTTCCCTTGTCTCACTCCTCTATGGTATGGTCAGAGAACCATTTCATTTTCTCATGTACTTTTTAGAGGGATGGTGCCTTCAAGAGTGTATTTTTGACTTCATTCACATGATTGTTTCATGTAAGAAGCAACATAGCATTCCAGGTCGGCCTATCATGGCTTAAAGCAATCAGATCTTATCAGTTTAGCTTTCAGCACCCATTGTGAACTCTTATTAAAAATACACACATACTGTCCATACATCAGCAACTTTCACTGCGCGCATACACGCACACATACACACCAAGAGTCACATCTTTCGGGCTCAAGACCGATAATTTCATCATTTTGCTATTTAGCTGAAATGGACAATAACAGATTCTTTCATTCTGTGTAGTTTACAATACACATATATTGTATTTTTCAGGTCTAAGGCTAGCCATAGATAGATGCCTTTTTTTTTTTTTTCAATCAGCCAGAGACCTTATAGAAAAAAAACAAAGGGATTCCTTCATTCATACATGAGGTGGATGGAGGAATCCTCCTGGCTGTGCCATTGGATTCTGTCAGTGGGACGTTTTCCAACAGTCCATTATATAGACTTATGTGGAGCAGAAATGGCCATAGATGGATGGAAACTCGGCTGCTCCCTGCTAACCTGGCCAAATTTCAATTCCTCTATTGGCAGCATTAAGAGTGTTATGCATTTGACAACTGTGACAGTTATCAGCTTAGGCATTACTTGCAGAAAACAGTTATGGGAGACCATTAAATCAGTGGGTTTGGTTCCACTTTAAGTCCTGGTTCACATTGATGCAAATCTGATGCGGTTCAGATGTATTCCAGATTGCATAGATTTGCATGTCAAGTGAAATAACATCGTTTTCTATGAAGGCTACTCACATCTATGTGATACAATTCTGATGCGTTGGTTGCGATGGTTAAAAAAGGGTCCTGTGCTTGTTTAGTGCGGTTAAGCTCCATAGACTATTAAAATGGCATTAAAATTGCAGCTGTCAAGCACAAATCACACCGCAAATTCGTGTGCCAAACCGCATAAAAAAACTGCACTACATCGCACCAAATTCATTTTGAACCTAGGCTTAATATGAAACATATAGCCTGACTCAACATGGTCACTATTAGTTGTGCTGGACAATTATGTATTAGCTCATTCAGTCTAAGGATTACCTGTGCAGGTTTCTCCTGTAGGAACTGGACTTCCCCATCTTGTAGGAAGGTCAGAAAGCGTGGGATAATATGCTCCAGGAAGGTGGAATACTGGGCTGATGTGGTGACATTCTAGGAGGAAAGAAACAAAAGCCATTAAAAACAAAACACGTTATGGCCCCTTTCACACTGGCGGAGTCTGCCAGCTGATCCGCCTGCTCAGCAGGGGATCTCTTCGCTGATCACCGCTGAGCAGGCAGATGACAGGTCCATGTCCGTTCCCCTGATGCAGAGCGGACACGGACACAGCCTGCTATCCTCTATGGGCTGCCAGATGGAAACGGACCACCTGTCCAATTCCATCTGACTGCCATCCGATTCGCCAGATGATGGGAAACGGATCCCCATCCATCTATTGTTAGCAAACAGGATTGGATCGGATGTCAGCAGGGGTCAACGACATGTCCGTTGACATCCGCCATTCCATAGGGAGTGATGGATGGTCGGATCAGATCCACCTGAAAAACTGACATGCAGACCTAATTGATCCATCGGTGTGAAAGAGGCCTAAACTGCACACGTGCCAAGACTATAGACAGTAAAAGCTATTTACATATTCTTGTATAATCACAAATTCCAGTACCTTAAAGGGGCTCTGTCATTAGAAAAGTATGGGGCTACCAGTGCTGCCTTCTCTTGAGAATGCCAGTTAGCTTAGCTGTGTCTGGATTCAATAGTTCTGAGTCACTGACCCAGAACGGGCATACTGTAAATGAGTGTAAGAACTAATTTGTACTTGTTCCAGGTCAGAAACTCAACACTGAAGTCCAAGGGTTAATAAGACAGAAAACAAAACAAACTTTCTCATAGGAGAGGTCAGCAACAAGGGGTTCCAAGTCCAGGGCCACCTATCCTATAAAACAGTGGTCCTCAACCCTGTCCTCAAGTACCTCCAACAGGCCATGTTTTGGGAATTGCTCTTCGATAAAATAGTTGTCCAAAATACCAAGCCATTGGCTCAGATTTAAAGCACCTGTGCAAGATAAAGGAAAACCTGAAAATATGGCCTGTTGGGGATACTTGGACAGGTTTGAGGACCACTGCTATAAAACACTATGCACGTGGTACCCATCAACTTGCATTCATTAATGAGAAAAACAAAACTACCCATCTCCCAAAATTATAGTGTGGCAGCACTTGTTTCAGTCTAGTAAAGGAAAATTCCAAGGACAGCACCACACAATGAAAAGGATGGAAGTATTTAATAAAAT
This sequence comes from Glandirana rugosa, assembly GCA_018402905.1. NCBI lineage: Eukaryota > Metazoa > Chordata > Amphibia > Anura > Ranidae > Glandirana > Glandirana rugosa. Next base: position 544,063 of record BLSH010179463.1, read on the forward strand.
AAGTGAAAATCTATTTATTTATCAGATGACTCATTTTTAACAGTAGTTTATTATGATCTGTTTAAAGTGATTGTAAACCTCAGATATGAAATATGAACAAAGCATATCCCTCTATAGCAGTGGTTCTCAACTCCTGTCCTCGGGACCCACTAACAGGCCAGGTTTGCAGGATAACTGAAATGCATCACAGGTGATATCATTTGCTGCTCAGTGATTTCAGCATTCTAGTCTGCATCTCCCCAAGGTAATACTTAAAATCTGGCCTGTCGGTGGGTCCCGAGGACAGGAGTTCAGAACCACTGCTCTATAGTGTGTACTTGTTTCCGCTGTCTGTAGCAGTCAATTCTGACAAGTTTTCCAGAGACCAAGAAAAAAAAAAAATGGTGACGGGGTGGGACCTCCAGCTGATTGACAGCCTCAGCTCTGTCCTGGTGTGATGTGTGGAGTGGGGTGTTTGTCTTCATCAGAGCTTTCCTCACTGAGTAACTTCAGCTCCCCATCCCCTTTTTTTCCCTGACAGCTCAGACAAGCTTTATAAAGTTTGCACTTTGAACAGATGTAGAGAAGACTGCAGATGAACAGGTACAACTTATGTAGGAGGATTTGTGTATCACCTGAGGCCAGTCACTTCACTGGGTATACAGTATGTAAGGGTTTACAACCACATTATATTGATGGCATTCTTAGCTTTCCAGGTGGGCTGTGCTGCTCCTCCACCCAGCCCCTACGTCACATGTAATCGATAATGGTAAAGCTGTTTGCAGAACAAGCTCCCAGACACCTCCTCACCTCCTCCTCACCTCTATATGCAAACGAAGAGTTATCAGACTAGGATTAGGAGCCATTCTTCTACACACAGCCTCAGGACATGTAAAAGGTCAGGGTTCAGGAAAACTACTCCTGGACACAGCATCACTGTAGTTAAACAGCCTGGAAGCTGTGATTAGCAGCTTTTCCTCAAAAGCTTCAAGGCATGTCACTAAAAGTTCTGAGGCTGTGTTCCAGAGATGCTCTTCTGTACAGGGCCTCAGCGTATGTAATGGGCTGAGGCTGTGTGCACAACTGCTCTCTAACACAGTCTAAGCATAGGTAAAAACACAGGCTCTTCTGAGGAAATCTAACTTATTTACACGGACAGCTTGGAGGTTCAAAACTAACATTTTCATCAACGTTGAAAACTTCTTATGCTGCATATACATAAACAGTGTAATAAGTGGACATACATACAGTAAGTGATTGATGCAGAGCACATAATGCAAATACAGCATGCCAGCCAGTGCCCCAGCTACACCAGGAGACTAATACATACCTCAAAGTTTTCACTGACTTCCTGCATCATTTTCAACTTTGTTTCATCAGCTGAAATATACAAAAAAACACAACAAAATATTAATATAAAAAGGAAAGTGTGCAGGAAACAGGACAATCGCTCCATTTCAACACCAAAATGTGACTTTCTTCCATGTATAGCTAGCGTTGGCATTGTGTGGCTTGAAACTCATGTTGTCTCTAGCTAATTGACAGCATCTTAAATCTACACAGTGATACTAAAGTCTCTTTTTTTTCTTTAAAAATAACAAATAGGTTATACTTAACTACTCTGTGTATTGGTTTTGCACAGAGCAGTCCAGATCCACCTCTTCTCAAGTCCCCCGCCGGCGCTCCTGGCCCCTCCCTCCCGTCTAGTGCCCCCACAGCAAGAAGCTTGCTATGGGGGCACCCAAGCCGAGCCGCAGCTCCATTCAGACACAGAGCCGTGGTTCGCGCCCCCCCCCCCCCCCCCATTGGCTAAATGATTTTGATGAACAACAGCGGAAGCCAATGGCACCGCTGCTGTGTGTCAGCCAATCAGGAGGGAGAGTCCCGGACGGCTGAGGCACTTGTGGACATCGCTGGATCGAGATTGGGGCTCAGGTAAGTATCAGAGGAGCTGCTGCAGACACAAGGTTTCTTTTCTAAATGCATAGAATGCATTAAGATAAAAAAAAAAAAAACTTCTGCCTTTACAACCACTTTAAATACAATTTAGATATGGCTGCAAATGTTTGATTCTAGCTAGTTGCCTCCTGAAACAGGTATTGGTCATGCGGTCTAAGAACAGCAACCTTGAAACAGCTGAAAGCAATCCTCTGCATTTAGTTTGTTGGAATTTGGTGATGTCCTGATTAGTTCAGAAAGCAAATGATGGAAAAAAATCAACAGACGTGTTTATTCTATTTCCCCATTTAAAGGCTTGAACCTCATGCTGGGTACCCTACAAGATGTACAATATGGCATTTTAAAGATGCGTACGAGTGTTGACATCTGTCAGAGCAGCCACAAACTGGAGGTATTTCTTCATTAGGGTGGTCTGGTCCACCACCGTGGGCCCCGTTGGAGGTACGAATGCCATTTTCAGCTTTTGTTGATATCACTTAGGCGAGCGTAGATATTTCATCCCACCTGTGAATAAAAAAATGGTGATTAGATCCCAAATTAACACATTTACGATCCATCCATGTGATTCTTCAACACGGGGCTTGACACATTTGCTTTGAATCTAGGAGCCAGCTATAAAAGTTTGGAGCCAGTTTTTTTTTTTAGCGTAGTGTTGGGTTGTCAGCGCCCGAGGTAAGGCAGGTAATTTGCGTCCCCCTAACCCTAACTTACTCACAGCAGAGCAGCCAGTCAATAGCTCCAACATTGTTACATCAGGGTTATAGGCTGGCCAGGTAGAGTGACACTAAAAACCTGTTATGGGGAAACTCCTTATTATGCCTAATGCATCGTGACTGTGGCATATAAAACACCCTCATCTGCTTCCTAATGCAGTTTAAGGGTGGCCATTGGTGGGTGGCAAAAACATGTCTCCACTGCACATTTTTGCCACCCAACTGCACATCTAAATGAAGCCTTAGTGACACTTTAAATAAAAAAAAAAAAAAAAAAAAAAAAAGGTAAAAAAGAAGTATTCCAGTGCTGTTGATCTTCTGCTGCCTCTTTGCAGCCACTTTCTGCCTACATGTGTCCCCCTAACAGTGACTATTCTTTGCCATTTTATTTTCTAGGGTCTCTGCTAAAATATATATATATATATATATATATATTGTTTGGGGGTTCTAAGTAATTTTCTAGCAAAAAAGACAGATTTTTTACTTGTAAGCAACAAATGTCAGAAAAGGTTTAGTCTTTAACCACTTCAGGCCCGGGAGGATTTACCAGGCGGAAGTGACTAATTTTAACGCGCCGCAACAAACTCGCGCTGAAAACGCCTGCCAGAGCGGCAGAGAGGCGTTACCATAGACATGAATGGGAGGCGCTGAAAGGCTTCAAAGCCTCCTAAATGCGACATGATGCTTTAATTTTGAAGCGACACTAACGCTTAGTATGAAGACCCCTGGCATAGTGTATGGCCAATCTAAAGACAAAGTTGGGCCTGTTATGTGGATATTTGGTGAAAATAACTGTATGAGAAAGCAATGCGTGTGCAAAAACCATCCTGTTGTGTGCTGAAGAGCAGAGTTTACTAGAAGTGTCAGCAGTGTGCGTCAATCACAAGCCCGTAATTTGTGAATGGTTGCATTCCATATGGATGCGTTTCCCACATCGAAATTGGGGAGGGGGGGGGGGGGGGGAGAATTCTCACATTATTGGGCAAATGTTGATAAATTTCCCATTTTCCCTTCCTCCTTTTACTGCATCTGTGACAATACATGCTAACAGTCCAATATAAAAATAGTACAGTCCTGATTTGCAGGCTCTACGAACCATTCAAATACTGTATGTACTACATATGCACACATATATACTGTATATGGATAGATAGTTATAGGTACAGTATGGGTGGGTTGCTTCATACTCTCAAATGGATTGTAAAAAAAAAAAAAAAAAAGCAACAATGGTATATCTGAAAGTGTAGGTTACTTGGACATTTAATATTGTTAATATGTGCATTTGTACCATGTACTTGCATAAAATGTATCATGTTCCCTTTGTATTAATTCCATTGTGTGAAATCTCTGGTGTTCCTGCCAGTCCCCCCTGGGTCCGTACAAATCAATGACAGGCTGGCACTGTCCTTGGCTATCCAAGGAGTGATTACATGTGGCTAGGAATAGATGAGCAGACCTGTGCGCAGACTGTTTGCATCCAGAACCCTCGACCACAGGCAACCATGTGAATGCAAACACATGTGGATAGCTGCAGAGCCGGTCATTGATTACGACAGGCTGCAGCTAATTGAAACACCCAGCTGTGCCCGCCACAGAATATGCTGATCCAGGCAGTGAAGAGCCATTAGCGGCTGTGTAAATAAGCCCAAACTGATTTTAATAATCACAACAATCCTCTTTTAGCCTAGGTTCACACTATATATCGTATCACATTCCTGTACAATTCACATGCGATTCAGTGTGGTGCGTTTGCAATCACTTTGAACGGCTCAAACCGCATCGCATCCACACTATCATGCATGCAGCAATTTTTGGAACGCACTGCAAACCGTATCACATGCTTGTTTTTAATACACTGCATTTTCGACCTGAGTTTAGGATGTCATTAAGACTGGACTGACACCTGCAGCAAATCATAAGGGCAGTGCAATTTGAATGCAGTGTGGGAAACACGCATGGATTGTGGGTTTCCTGCGCCACACTCTAGTGTGAACTGAGGCTTAGGGCCTGTTCACACCAGGACACGGTGCAGGAAACTAATGTTCCATGTGAGTTTCCTGCACCGCGTTCAAAATTCACAGAGTGCGATCTGCTGCAGGTGTCAATATATTCCTAATGACACCCCAAAAGCAATGAGTTTGCCTGCAATGTATCCAGGGTGGATAAAAATCAATGATTTTCTAAAAAAAAAAAAAAAAAAAAAAAAAAAAAAAAA
>BLSH010179463.1:553004-568038 GCA_018402905.1 Glandirana rugosa
GAAGTGTTTAACCAGTATTTTACACTAGACTAGAAGTAGATTCAGTGGACTTAGAGGAAACCGTCGTTATTTTTATTGCTGCCAAAGGAGATTCAGGTGACTTAGATGAAGATCAGATCACATTTTATGACCAATTTGTGAAGAAATCCATATCATTCCAAAGGGTTCACATATTTTTTCTAGCAACTGTATATTGAAGCGACTTTACAGGAAAAAGAAAATAATTTACCCAGCGAATTCCCAGGCAACCCCCTCAATCCGTTCTCTGTGATTGGCCACAGGCAAAATTGCCTGGCATGGCGTTTTAAGTCACCCAAAGTCGCCATAAAAATCGCCTAGCGAAGTCGGATCGCATATGTGTGAACCTAGGCTTATGACTGGTACACACAATCCGAAAATCGGACGAAAAATACCACATACGATGCGATCGTACGATAATCGGATCGTTAGTACACAACTTACGAGAGCCGATCATGACAGTTCATCCGATAATATTCGATCGGACATGCAAGAACATTTTGATCGCATGATAACACATTGTATGATTTTCATTTAATCAGTACAAATGTCGTCCGAAAATACAATACAAATACACTACAACACATGACATCACTTCCGATTTTTTATTCTGTTGTACGAGAATTTTCGTGACTTCAGTAAACACTTCCGATTCGATCTGAGAATAGCATGCAAAAAAAAAAAAAATGGACGATCAGTCGACCGATTTTCGGATCGTGTGTACAGGGCATTAGCATCCTCAGGCTGGGGAAGAAACTGGAGGATTTGGGAGTGTCCACACCACACAGAAAAAACACGAATCAAATAGGACGATGACATACGTCAGCCATCAAAACACAACCCCCTGAAAACGCATTAAACATGCTTCAAATCAGCCATTTGAGTGCCAAAAAAAATGCAAAACGGCTGTTTGCGTGAATGAGCCGCAACATATGACAAATCCTCTCGGAAGACAATACTTTACCATACAAAAAAGCTTTTCATTTCACAGATCGCTGTAATGACCGACAATAAACAATACATACATCTCCACAGGTCTACTGCACACAGGACCACCACAGTGTGAGGGAAGAAAGGCTCCTGTTTCCCATAGCAACAAGACTCTCCCCTTCAGTCTCCTATACTGCCATTGAAAACCACTGGTCTTCTTTTAGAGGTTTCATGCAAAAAATAAATAGGAAAATAACAGCACCATTTTTATAAACACATTAAGCCCTGGTTCACACTGAAGAGATGCGGGAAATGCTCAAGATTCACTGCATTTCCCCGACATCGCATCGCACTGCATAGCAACCGCACAGTGTCCATGCGATCTGCTGCGGGTGTCAATGTTAGATTAACAACCTGAAACCGATCGCAAAACACTGTGCAACTGCTAGAATCGCATCCCATGTACACCATCGCATGAACACCCATGGGATGCGATTTGGGTGTGGAAAAAAAGGGGGGGGTACTGCACTAATTTGGTGCGGATGCGACGAGATTTGAGTCGTACAAAACGTATTGCACCACACAGACATCACATGTGATGTGCACAGGAATGCCGTGCGATTCCTGTGTGAATCACATGCGGCATCCCGCACACACTAGTGTGAACCCAGGCTAAAAGGATCATGTTCACCATGCTTAACCACTTCCCGACCGCCGTATGCAGAATGACGGCCGGGAAGTGGTTCAGTTATCCTGACTGGGCGTTATATGACGTCCTCAGGATAACATGTGGGCGCATCTGGGTGGGAGGGCGCGAATCACGGCGATCGGTGGTGTAGGGGGGGGTCAGTCTGACCCCCTGCATTACCGATCTCGGTAAAGCACTTCCATCGGAAGCAGTTTACCATGTGATCAGCCATGACCAATCACGGCTGGTCACAGTGTAAACAGAAAAGCCATTTATCGGCTTTTCCTGTACTTGGGTCTGCAGACCTGAGCAGTGGAGAGCAGATCGGCTGGGGGGGGGGGGTTTATCAGCACAGCCCCCCCCTAGGATCGCCACACTAGACCACCAGGGAGCCTGCCCAGGGACCACCAGGGATGTGCCCACCCAGGACCAACAGGCAGCCGACCAGGGACCACCAGGTAAGGGGCATAGTGCCCAATATGGAAGGCACTCAGTGCCACCTTAAAATGTCACCCTAGACCACCAGGGAATGGGCCCCTATCAGTGCATCTGCCCACCAGTGCCCCTATCAGTGCGTACCAGTGCCACATTTCAGTACCGCCTAACAGTGCTCATCTTTGCTGCATATAAGTGCCTCATCAGTGCCGCCTCATCAGTGCCAATCAGTGTAACCTCATCAGTGCCCACCAGTGATGGAGAAAATTTACTTAATTTACAAAGTTTTGTGACAGAAACTGAGAATTTTTCTTCAAAATTTTCTGTCTTTTATTTGTAGCGCAAAAAATAAAAACCGCAGGGGTGATCAAATACCACCAAAAGAGAGCTCTATATGTGGGAACAAAATGATAAAAAAATGTGTTTGGGTACAATGTTGCACAACCGCGCAATTGTCATTCAAAGACCAGCAGCACTGAAAGCTGAAAATTGGTTTGGTAAGAAAGTGTTCTAAGTGCCCGGTATTGAAGCGATTAAGCACTTGCCAACCGCGTCGTATACATTTACTGCTGCACTGTGGCAGCCCTGCCTGCGCGAATCAGCGTAGAGAGAGAGAGAGAGAGAGAGAGAGAGAGAGAGAGAGAGAGAGAGAGAGAGAGAGAGAGAGAGAGAGAGAGAGAGAGAGAGAGAGAGAGAGAGAGAGAGAGAGAGAGAGATAGAGAGATATATATATAGAGAGAGAGATATATATATTTTTTTTTTCAAAATTATCGCTCTTTGTTTATAGCACAAAAAATAATCAAATACCACCAAAAGAAAGCTCTATTTGTGGGGGGAAAAAAAGTATGTCAATTTTGTTTGGGTACAACGCTGCATGACCGCGCAATTGTCAGTTAAAGCGACGCAGTGCTGAATCGCAAAAAGTGATCTGGTCAGGAAGGGGTAAATCCTTACGGAGCTAACTCCGCCCTTTGCACCATGTTACGTTAGCGTTGTAGAAATGTTTTTCTGCCATCTATGTCCCATTGCTGAGATTTCCTGTCACTTCATGCCCCATAGCCAAAACTGGAAGTGAGGGAATCCATGGCTGTCACCAGAACTAATGTCTACATTGGAAGATTTCCCATTTATTCCTGTTTTAGTGACAACCCAAAATTGGGGATTGTCCTTCAGTTTCAGGTCTATCAGCACCACCTTTTTAACGTCGGCGTTATTTGATGCAGTGTGCGGTGTATGGTCTGAGCACTGACAGGCTGACCCCCACCCCTTCAACCTCTGCAGCAATCATATGTCAATTTCCAAAAGACAACCTCTGGATATGACGCTGAGCACGTGCACTCAACTTCTTTGGTCGACCATGGCGAGGCCTGTTCTGAGTGGAACCTGTGCTGTTAAACTGCTGTATGGTCTTGGCCACCGTGCTGCAGATCAGTTTCAGGGTCTTGGCAATCTTCTTATAGCCTAGGCCATCTTTATGTAGAGCAACAATTCTTTTTTTCAGAGTTCTTTGCCATGAGGTGCCACGTTGAACTTCCAGTGACCAGTATGAGAGCGATAACACCAAATTTAACACACCTGCTCCCCATTCACACATGAGACCGTGTAACACTAATGAGTCACATGACACCGGGGAGGGAAAATGGTCAATTGGGCCCAATTTGGACATTTTCACTTAGGGGTGTGCTCACTTTTGTTGCCAGCGGTTTAGACATTAATGGCTGTGAGTTAAGTTATTGTGAGGGGACAGTAAATTTACACCATTATACAAGCTGTACACTCACTACATTACATTGTAGCAAAGTGTCATTTCTTCAGTGTTGTCACATGAAAAGATAGAATAAAATATTTACAAAAATGTGAGGGGTGTACTCACTTTTGTTAGATACTGTAGTCTGGAAGAGGCTGACAGAGACAGACCATATTAAAAAAGGTGGAAAGTGATCAGGGTGGATTTGATTTAAATCATAATATTTAAAGAGCAGCTGTCATCTCTGTCCTGCAGTGGCTCCTCTGACCCGCTGTTGACTCACCGACAGTCCCATTCACTTTAATGGGACGGCTGGTGATGCGGCAGTGACACAACAAGGTGAAGGACATGGCGGCAGCAGATGAGTGGATGCCCGCTAACAGGCACTGCCATGATGGATCTGAAATGACAGGTGCTCTTTAAATGTAAGGACTTATTCTTGCTGGTAGTTAGATTCTTTAATATTTGCAAACAAAATGAAGGTTTCCTGTTTAGAATAATAAGCTGTCAGGTTAGTAAAACAGCGACATCAGAACTGATTCAATCATACAGTTTGTAGTGTACATAGAATTTGCAAAACAATGGGATAAAGGAATATTCCTGAACTTTGTTTTATCTCATGATTTCTGTAAAATTGTGTGAATGCATCAATGCAGTGCATGTTATCTCAGCTTGCAGAGCTTGGATTCAAACCCTGAAAGTGATGTTTATGAGTACCTAAGCTAGCAAAATATTATTCAGTTAGGAGTTACGTCCATCATGTCTATCATTGGATTGCCCTCTACATCATGGGCAGAACCTCCCATCTAGGTTCCTGCAATCTACCTTGATACCAATGTCAGATAGATCACTGCCTGTACATAGTCATCACCACCAGCAGAGATCAATATCATTACCAAATACAGTCAACTAAAAATACAAAGCCGCAAACCCTATAACCCTCATGCCCAACCTGTGTCCCCAGCAGGCAGAAGCATGCGTTTAGGAAAGCTGGAGGGGAAGCAATGATCTCCAACAGTCTCTTCTAAGGGGGTCTCAATTCTGACCGTCTCCTGAAGCATGCCCCCAGTCTCTGGCTGCCCCTAGTCTATCAATCAGTGCCAGGGCTAAAAAAAAAAATGGTTGTCCATGTACCCCGTTCACGCTGTGTTAAGGTGGGTTATGCTGCATGAAGACAGGCTGCATTTTTATGCAACGCATTGCATGTCACCAGAACAAGCTGTGGTACATAAAGTTGGAGTGTCATTTTCTAACATGTCAATAAATATTATATAGGCATCTATGGGCCTAAAATTGGTTGGTTAAAAAGGTACCAACATTCCCAATACGTAATTACATTTCCAAACGTTTGACACTTCTTTTTTTTTTTAAAAAACTTTATTGAAGGGGGGGAAATGAACCTGTAACAAATCATTGCACACCCCTACAGAGCATACACCACCATTCACATATTTCAGCCTATGGGCTTCTGAGAATGAGTCCTCAGTGATTGAGCCCCCCCATATTAGAGCGGTTGTCTACTCCAAAAAAAAAAAAAAACCTGCAAGGGAAAGGCATGATGAGCTAGTATGCACAAAGCTCCCGCAGGGCTGCCCGATGCCCGCAAAGGGAGCGGACATCTTCCCTGTGGGGTTCCTTCCGGGTTCACATCTCTGGAGCTATGAGTGGCCGGAGCTGCGAGACATCACTCCTGCGCATGCGTGCCGGAGCCTATCTTTCCGGAAAGTTCCGGCGCTATGCGCCAGGCCTTCGCCGGGACATTACTGTGCATGCGCCGTGACGTCAGCGGCTGCATTTAAGTGGAATATCTCCTAAACCGTACAGGTTTAGGAGATATTCATTTTACCTACAGATAAGCCTTATTTTCTAGGCTTACCTGTAGGTAAAAATGTGTTTTGAGGGTAGACAACCACTTTAACAAAGCGGATATCACTGTCCATAAAAAAAAAAACAACAGAACAGATCTGCTCCATATACCTACAATTACAAAGGCTGCCAGCATTATTGTAAAGTGGGCCATACACTATACAATCCCCTTTAGATTTACCATCAACTATGCAGTGGAAGGGCCTGCCTATTGGATACATTGAACAGATTGCTCAGGTGTGTCCTCCTATGGCATAGCTTTGGTAAATATCAGGGCCGTACACACCACTCCCATCATTCTTTTCAATGCACGCTGAAGATGAGTTCACACCATTGCAGTGTGCTGAGAAAAATACAGCAGATTGCATTTCTCCATACCGTGTATAAACACAATCCAACGCTGGGAAAATGAAAGTGAAAGTTATGAAAAAAAAGCATGTAAAAAATACACGGCAATGTTTGAGAAATGAGATACATTTAAAGCAGTATTTAACCCAAAAGCAAACATTTATTTTATTGCAGCTTACCAATTATTGGATGTGATGGATGCATTAGTTTTATTTTTTTAGGCTTTTATTTTATTTCCACCTGGTGATCCAGTCATTAAGTCTGTTGGTTTTAAAAGGGCTCATGCGCACTACAGCTCAAAGCTTGAGCTTTTTTTTTTTTTCACAACAGACCAAGATGTAGCAGTTAGAGGCAAACCATTTACCACTGACAGGGGTGCTTGCAATGATCAGCATTTATTTGTGTAAAACCTTTATCCCAAAAGGAACAAATCTGTTGCTGTAATTGCTTATAAAATATTAGTTGCAGTTTGGCTTCAGTTTGTTTAGTGTACCTAAGGGCCGGTTCACACTTAGGCGACTTGAGTCGCTTGACAAGTCGCCTCAATGCAGTGCAATGGAACTGTTCTAATAGGAGAGAGTCCCTTCGCTCCGCTTAGAAAAAAAGTTCCTGCAGTATTTTCGGGGTGACCTCAGCGCGACTTGCATTGACTTCTATGATAGAAGTCTCCTGCAAGTCGCACGGAGGTCGCTTTGGGCGGGACGACTCGATTCGCCCAGCAAGTCACGCCGCTTCAAATGTGAACCGGCCCTTAATCTGCTACTAATTGTAACACATCTACCCACCCCCCAACTGATAATGCTGCTGTGCATTCTGCTCCTTCATCCAGGGTTGTGTCTCACTAATACAGGTGACGTGTTATTGGTCAGATCACCAGGTAAGAAAACCAATGCAGCCACCGATTCCCTTTTTTTTCTAAATCTGCAAGCATGAGTACTGATACTTTCAGACGATACAGAAGTAGCGATACTTTTCGGTGTGATAAAAAATGAGAGGGTGCAAATCGCACTGCAAAGAATTGCGTGCAATTTTAACAGGAATGCGGTGCGATGCCTGTCCAAATTGCATGCAGTTCTCTCACCACTCCTGCGTGAGCCCATGCTGGTCATAGTGATTTCAGCCTGGGTTACAAAAGAGCAGTGCGGTGAAACAGGCGATTCAGACAGGAATCGCACTCATGTTCAAATTGCATGCTATTCTTTGCTGTGCGATTTGCACCCATTCATTTTGCATGGACGCATTTCGGTATTAGGAGCACATTCACGAGTACTTGTGAAAATACTCGGTACCAGCACCAATACCAGTATCGGTTGATCCTTAGCACCACACCTAATGACTGCTAAGCTGCAATATAATTATACTCTTTTGGGTTTAGGATCACGTTAAAAACCTTGCAGCAAATGTGCTAGCATTAAGGCTTCATGCACACAGGACTTTAAAAAACGTCCAAATAACGTTCAGTAGCGTATCAAGTGATTATTTTCAGCTTTTATCAGCTTTATATTATCGCCGTTTTTTTGCGGGGTTTTTTTTTGTTTTTTAAAGGGCCAGCGTTTTTTTTTTGTTTTTAAATTGATCTAAAACATCCAAAAACGTTGGGGGATCAGCATTTTTGGGTGTTTTTACAGCTGAAAAACGTCTCTCAGAACCCTCATCTTGGTTTTTTTTTTTTTGTTTGTTTTTTTACAGCTCAAAAACAGCTGATAACAGCCTGTGTGTGCATGAACACATAGGATAACATGGAGGGTTTATTGGCTGTAGAAAAAAAAAAACGTCTGCAGCTAAAAACAGCAGCTGTAACACAGTCAAAAAACTTCCTGTGTGCATGCAGTCTAACACAAGGAGGAGCTTGTACAATCAGATTGTATAGTGCATTGGCAGAGAGGTCCCCAGACACTCAGTAATCAATACACCCTATGTTAGCGTGGCCATACATTTAGGCTCCATGCAAACTGGATTAGAACTGCACAATTAATCATAATAAAATTGAGATCTCGATTCACGGCCCCCCTGCGATCTCCATCAGGCATTATCGCGATTTTCAGCGCAGTTAATGGAGTCCGACTTGCAAGGCCACTCAGCGCGACTTGACTGTAATAAAAGTCAATGCAAGTCGCCTGAAGTCTCCCCAGGAATCTTATTCTAAGTCGGAGCGACTTGAGTCTCTCCTATCTGGGCAGACTGCCAAGTCTGACATCACTGCTGATAAAAGAAGCTAGAAGAGATACAATGTAATTACTTCAAAGGAATGAACTCCACAGTGTATAGAAGCGTTTAGTTTAACCATTTAAAGACTAAATCTTTTCTGACATTTGTTGCTTACAAGTAAAAATCCAGTATTTTCTGCTAGAAAATGACTTAGAACCCCCAAACATTTTATATATATATATATATATATATATATATATATATATTAGCAAAGACCCTAGAGAATAAGATGGTGTTTGTTGCAATAAGATGGTGTTTGTTGCAATATTTTATGTCACACGGTGTTTGCGCAGTGGTCTTTCAAACGCAATTTTTTGGGGAAAAAAATGACACTTTCAAAAACAAAAAAACTAAACAGTGCTGTTAGCCCAATATTTTTTGTATATGTAAGATGTTACGCTGCAAGAATCATGATCTTTATTCTAAGCAAAAAAATTGTGATTCTCATTTTGGCCAGAATCGTGCAGCTCTACACTGGTTAAAAAAAAAAAAAAAAAAAAAAAAAAAAAAACGATCTTAAAACGTCAGTAGCTTTGTAGTGAGTTTTTCAGCTTTGATCAGCATTATAGCACTAGCATTTTTGTTTTTAATGGATCAAAAAGTCCAAAAACTCAGGTGAGCTGTGTTTTAGAGCGTTTTTGGGCGTTTATACGTTTTTAATTTTTTTGTGGTCAGAAGAACGACACTTGAACACGATTTTAGGGAAACAGCCCATAAATGCCACTGCTGATAAACGTCAATAAACGTTCATGTGTGCACAGACACATACGATAACATAGATGGGCGTTTATGGGCTGTTAAAAAAAAAAAAAAAAGTCCAAATACGACCGTTTAGCAGCTACAGTGTTCATGGAGCTTAGGCCCCTTTCACACTGCCGCGACTTGAAAGTCACACGATTTTGCGGGCGATATTTTGATTCGGTTTCAGGGAATGCATGTGTAAGCTTGAGGTCTATGGACCTCAACTCGCATCAAAGTCAGACAAAAGTAGTACAGGGACTGACTTGAAGTCGTACATATTATATATAAATGGTTGTCACTGGAAATCACGTGGAACGACTTGTCATGCGATTTTGCAGTCTAAAGTCGCCCAAGTGTGAAAGGGGCCTAAAAGTTGACATCTCGTCCCTTTAAACCCAAATACACAGATCTCACAGGTTCTCAGGTTAATTTAATGCAGATAAGGCACTATGTTTAATTACCACCTTAATCAGCCACAGAACCTGTGTAAATACTATGTGTTTGGGTTTAAAGGGATGAGGGGTCAACCCTACATACAGTATAAAATTATCTTGTACAATTTTCCTTTAGGATTTACCAAAACCATATAATATGAGGTCACACCTAATCACTTTCAATCTGTATGCAATCTGGCAGGCCCTTGTACTACATAGCTGAAGGTAAATCTAAAAGGGAATTGAATAAGAAAATTGTATAGTGTATGCTCAGCGTAAAGAGCACAGTCTCTATTAGAACAATGCGATCACACACAATGATACTCAGCACAGTCACAATAACACACATGGACCCCAAGGCTGCAGATAACAACAAGCATCATGCCCGATCATCCCACAGCTGGGCCCATTGTGATGAAGGAGCCCCGTCCAGCTGTAGCCGAGCCCTCCACTATCCGGGAAGGCTGCAGTAGATGAATAGCCCAGCCTCCCCCTCCCCCCATGCAAACCACATGGCGATCCCCCCCGGACTCCTCCATATCCCGGCCATCTACACTACAGGAGAGCCCTCACCACAGCAATCCGTCCCCGGCCACCGATCCGGCATCCGCCTCCTCCCGCTCACCAGCACCCGGCCCGGCTCCCCTCCCAAGAGCCTTTGCGCCAAGGATCGGGCCTGCTGTGCATGTCGGGAAGTCCGCCCTCAAACCCGGCGATCTCTCCTGGCTTCCAGGAAGGTTAGGCAGCGATCTTCTCCAGCGAGGTCATCGAAGGGATTCCCCGGTCTATGATGGCTGTAGATCGCCTAGAATAGGGGCTCGATTTTACAGAAAATTGCTGTTTTTAGAAAGACCATAAGTTTGGATGGTCTTCCTACATCATCAAGCAGGGACGGCAGCGGGAGAATGCGTATATGATGCTCATTGGTCACAGACCGGAGGGGCGGTGTGTATGATTAGTGCCGCCCCCTGCACAGAGCCGCGGCCAGTGATAGCTTTAACCCGTTCAGTGCTCACTCCTGTACACTATGGAAACAGAGCCATGATGCTGAAGTTAGCTTCTTATTCAGGTTAAATCTATATTCAAAAAAGTTATTTACTAAATAAACATCTGCAAGTATATTATAGAATCGTGAAATGTAACAACAATTCTGTCTCACTAACTGCCATTTATTTAATGGGTTAATTCTGAAAAAATAACTTTTTCTCTAAGAAAACCATCTTGGCTCACCTAAATTCCACTTGTTTTATACTCATTGGGTATCCTGCTATATAGTACAATACAATTTGGACTGAGCCAAGTGATATAAACCATGAAGTATGGCACCAAACTTGTCACTCTGTCATCAATGTATTTCAATGGGAATTTCCGAATAAGAAGCCATGGTTTTCCTACATGAAAACCATCTTGGCTCACCCAAGTTCCACTTGTTTTATACACATTGGGCATCCTTCTATATAGCACAGTACAATTTGGCCCGAGCTAAGTGATGTAAATCATGAAATATGGCACCAAAAAAAGTAGCACCGTCATTAATGCATTTCAATGGAATTTCCGAATAAGAAGTCAAGCTTTTCCTACATGAAAACCATCTTGGCTCACCTAAATTCCACTTGTTTTATACTCATTGGGCATCCTGCTATATAGTACAGTACAATTTGGCCCGAGCCAAGTGATATAAACCATGAAGTATGGCACCAAACTTGCCACTCTGTCATCAATGTATTTCAATGGGAATTTCCGAATAAGAAGTCAAGCTTTTCCTACATGAAAACCATCTTGGCTCACCCAAGCACAGGTACACCCCAGACAATTTAAGATCAGTGATTTTATGCTAAATACATCTGGGAATAGAACCGTGGAAGGAGGAGGAGATGTGAGCATTGTTACCAGTGTGACCTGAATGCTTATTGATATCTTGCCTCTGGTAAGTTTTCCCATATAGGGGGGATCTCCCTCCCGATTTTTATCACGTGGTGTGGTGGCGGTCAAGATTTAAGTACAGTTCCGGCCCTTTTGAATGCATTATTCACCAGCTTGTTTGTTTGGACTGTTTTATATGGACTGCTAGTGATGATTAGCGCTGCTTGCACCTTATATGTTTATGTACTCGCATTTATTATATGTGGGGTGTAGTGTGATATGATTTGTGATATTTAAAGCGGCAGCTATCTTTTGTGCATAGATACTTTTATGAATTTTTATTCACTGTTATTTTGTGTTATGGTTCACATTAGTATGTGCAGCAATTATTAACATTTATACGTCAGTGTTTTGCATCAAGAGCGCTGATACTAGTAATTTTTCTATTTTGATTTATTTACTGGGTTGCTAGTTTTCATATTTCATGATTTACATCACTTGGCTCAGGCCAAATTGTACTGTACTATATAGAAGGATGCCCAATGAGTATAAAACAAGTGGAACTTGGGTGAGCCAATATAGTTTTCATGTAGGAATAGCTTGGCTTCTTATTCAGAAATTCACATCGATATGCATGGATATAAGAGTGACAAGTTTGTCACAATATTTAATTATTCAAATCTCTTGGCTTGGGCCAAATTGAACTTCCCCATATAGAAGGGTGTCTGTCCAATGAGTATAAAACAAGTGGAATTTGGGTGAGCCAAGATGGTTTTCATGTAGGAATAGCCTGGCTTCTTATTCGGAAATTCCCTTTGAAATACATTGATGACAGAGTGTCAATTTTGGTGCCATACTTCATGGTTTATATCACTTGGTTCGGGCCAAATTGTATTGTACTATATAGCAGGATGCCCAATGAGTATAAAACAAGTGAAACTTGGGTGAGCCAAGATGGTTTTCATGTAGGAAAACCTTGGCTTCTTATTCGGAAATTCCCATTGAAATACATTGATGACAGAGTGTCAAGTTTGGTGCCATATTTCATGGTTTAGGTCACTTAGCTCGGGCCAAATTGTACTGTACTATATAGAAGGATGCCCAATGAGTATAAAACAAGTGGAACTTGGGTGAGCCAAGATAGTTTTCATGTAGGAATGCTTGGCTTCTTATTCAGAATTTCCCATTGAAATGCATGGATGAGAGGGTGACAAGTTTGGTGCCTGACTTCATTCTTTATATCACTTGGCTCAGGCCAAATTGTACTGTACTATATAGAAGGATGCCCAATGAGTATAAAACAAGTGGAACTTGGGTGAGCCAAGATGGTTTTCATGTAGGAAAACCTTGGCTTCTTATTCGGAAATTCCCATTGAAATACGTTGATGACAGAGTGTCAAGTTTGGTGCCATACTTCATGGTTTAGGTCACTTGGCTCGGGCCAAAAATTGTACTGTACTATATAGAAGGATGCCCAATGTGTATAAAACAAGTGGAATTTGGGTGAGCCAAGATGGTTTTCATGTAGGAAAAGCTTGACCTCTTATTCGGAAATTCCCATTGAAATGCATTAATGACAGGGTGCTACTTTTTTGGTGCCATATTTCATGATTTACATCACTTGGCTCAGGCCAAATTGTACTGTACTATATAGAAGGATGCCCAATGTGTATAAAACAAGTGGAATTTGAATGAGCCAAGATGGTTTTCATGGAGGAAAAGCTTGACTTCTTATTCGGAAATTCCCATTGAAATACATTGATGACAGTGTCAAGTTTGGTTCCATACTTCATTATTTATATCACTTAGCTCGGGCCAAATTGTACTGTACTATATAGAAGGATGCCCAATGTGTATAAAACAAGTGGAATTTGGGTGAGCCAAGATGGTTTTCATGTAGGAAAAGCTTGGCTTCTTATTCAGAAATTCCCATTGAAATACATTGATGACAGAGTGACAAGTTTGGTGCCATACTTCATGGTTTATATCACTTGGCTCGGGCCAAATTGAATTTTAACTAATAGAGGGGTGGCCAATTATAGGAAAACAAGTCACATTTGGGTAAGCCAAGATGGTTTTCTTAGAGAAAAAGTTATTTATTCAGAATTAACCCATTAAATAAATGGCAGTTAGTGAGACAGAATTGTTGTTGCATTTCACGATTCTATAATATACTTGCAAATGTTTATTTAGTAAATAACTTTTTTGAATATAGATTTAACCTGAATAAGAAGCTGGCCGAATAAGAAGATAACTTCAGCATTCGAATAAGAAGCTGGCCGAATAAGAAGCTAACTTTAGCATCATGAAGAAATAGAAGTGTTCCTGGGTGTCCTCGCTCCTCCTAATAAATAGAAGTGTTCCTGGGTGTCCTCACTCGTAATAAATAGAAGTGTTCCTGGGTGTCCTCACTCCTCCTAAGAAACAGAAGTGTTCCTGAGTGTCATCACTCCTCCTAATAAATAGAAGTGTTCCTGAGTGTCCTCACTCTTCCTAATAAATAGAATTGTTCCTCGGTGTCCTCACTCCTCCTAATAAATAGAAGTGTTCATGGGTGTCCTCATTCCACCTAATAAATAGAAGTGTTCCTGGGTGTCACCACTCCTAATAAATAGAAGTGTTCCTGGGTGTCCCCACTCCTCATACTAAATAGAAGTGTTCCTGGGTGTCATCACTTCTAATAAATAGAAGTGTTCCTGGGTGTCCCCACTCCTCCTACTAAATAGAAGTGTTCCTGGGTGTCCTCATTCCTCCTAATAAATAGAAGTGTTCCTGGGTGTCCTCAATCCTCATAATAAATAGAAGTGTTCCTGGGTGTCATCACTCCTCCTAAGAAATAGATGTATCCCTGGGTGTCCTCCCTCCTCCTAATAAATAGAAGTGTTCCTGGGTGTCATCACTCCTCCTAATAAATAGAAGTGTTCCTGGGTGTCTTCACTCCTCCAAATAAATAGAAGTGCTCCTGGGTGTCGTCACTCCTCCTAATAAATAGAAGTGTTCCTGGGTGTCCTCACTCCTCCAAATAAATAGAAGTGTTCCTGGGTGTCCTCACTCCTCCAAATAAATAGAAGTGTTCCTGGGTGTCCTCAATCCTCATAATAAATAGAAGTGTTCCTGGGTGTCATCACTCCTCCTAAGAAATATAAGTATTCCTGGGTGTCCTCGCTCCTCCTAATAAATAGAAGTGTTCCTGGTTGATTTCACTCCTCCTAATAATTAGAAGTGTTCCTGGGTGTCCTCACTCCTAATAAATAAAAGTGTTCCTGGGTGTCCTCACTCCTCCAAATAAATAGAAGTGTTCCTGGGTGTCCTCAATCCTCATAATAAATAGAAGTGTTCCTGGGTGTCATCACTCCTCCTAAGAAATATAAGTATTCCTGGGTGTCCTCGCTCCTCCTAATAAATAGAAGTGTTCCTGGTTGTTCTCACTCCTCCTAATAATTAGAAGTGTTCCTGGGTGTCCTCACTCCTAATAAATAGAAGTGTTCCTGGGTGTCCTCACTCCTCCTAATAAATAGAAGTGTTCCTCTGTGTCCTCACCCCTCCTAATAGAAGTGTTCCTGGGTGTCCTCACTCCTCCAAATAAATAGAAGTGTTCCTGGGTGTCCTCACTCCTCATAATACAGTGCCTTGCGAAAGTATTCTGCCCCCTTGAACTTTGCGACCTTTTGCCACATTTCAGGCTTCATACATAAAGATATAAAACTGTAATTTTTTGTGAAGAATCAACAACAAGTGGGACACAATCATGAAGTG
>BLSH010179487.1:0-17956 GCA_018402905.1 Glandirana rugosa
CCCCCCACACACACACACACACCATACACTAAATAAATACCCAAAGCGTTATCCACTATGAGAAAGCAAAAGTAAAAATAGAATAGACAGTTGGGAGGTAGGGACATCAGCCCATTGGCTTGCATAAATGTCAAGTCAGGGCTGACCAATTTTAAAAAAACATTTGCGAGCCCTACCTGTGTTGATTACGTTGTATTTTGGCAGAGCAGAGTTCACCAGACAGCAGACAATCTGTATCATAGGAGAGGCAATACTTTTTCAATTCAGTAGAAAATAGCTTTTCTGGCATAAAATAAAAGTAAATAAAACATAATAAGATTATAAGTTTGTGGAACAAAATCATTAGGGATTCTCAAGAGATATACTTACAGGGTTTAAGGAGTTTGGAAGTCCAGATTGGTTTCAAATAAGGTGAGTAAGTCACTTCAGAAGGCAGAGAGATGGGAGCAATTTCAGAGCATGTGCAGCAGATTAGCAGACGTCTCTCCACATCTGGGACAACCGGCCTGGAGCCCATAAGAGGTAAATTTGCCTCTTTTTCATCCTTTGTTGCATCTTAGCGCTGTGCTTCTTCTATAATCTTTTTAAGACGTCTGCAAAAGTTGCCTGCATGGAAGATATAGCAGTTTGGGAATAAGTATTATTCCAAATAAAACAAGAAACAATAGAGTCTATACATTGAAATCATTTTTAGAGAGGAAGACTGGAGACGCCCTAAGGAAGTATAGAAAATTGTCATGTAAATCATTTTAAATAAGTTTATTCAGTCAATAAGATTAGATGGTAAGGAGGACCATGTATGTAGTCTAGATTTATTCTGTACAGTCAACACTTGAAATAGTCTCTATGATCTTTTGAAAATAAAATTTCCATGTGTAAATAAAATGTTCTCCTTATGTTCTCACCAGAAAATAAGATGAAAAAAAGATTTTCAATAAATGCACTTGCTTCCTGTCTTGATTGAAATTATCCAATTTGCTTAGACTGTGCTTCTCTCACATCATGTAAAAAAAAATCAGAAATGTATAAACCATTAAAAAAATGATTGTCAATATTAATATTATGTTATATTATGCAATTAATATGTTAATATTATGCTATTTCGAGCACTGTTTGTTGTGAATTATCTTGCTCTGTCCAGGGGGCAGTTTATTTCCAGCTTCTGAAAATTTTCAATTTAAACACCCTAAGGCGCTGATTATTATAATTAATATAGATTAATTCTGTGTCAAGATAGGGTAATATTGAGATACTCAAATTCAGTGAGATCAGAATCAATCTGACTCCCCAAATATCTAATGTTGGTAGAAATTTGTAGGTTATAATGTCTTGGATGGGCATATGGTTGTGAGGGACTTATAGCAAAAGCAATAGACTTAAGCTGGGTACAAATGGTCCAAATATTGGCCAATACAGCTGTCCTTCCGACAGAAGCCGGTCTAAGGGCTTTTGTCATAGGGACATGCTGGAAAACCAGCATTCGATCAGTGCTCACAGCCACTTGCCATTGCTTAGTGTGTTCTGGCAGGGGGGAGTCCCCCTGCCAGAACACAAAGACACAGTGGGAGAGATTGCTTCACTAACATCTCTTAGTACAGTGATCTCTCTCAGTTTCTTTTCGTTCAGCCAAACAAAAAAATAAACTGAATGTGTGTACCAGGTATTGCCCCACCCCATTGTAAGTCCAGACACATCTCCAAACTCCTTCACTACTTGTATAAAATTACAAAGTAGGTCTCAGACCCATTGAGATAAATCAATACAATATCTACATATAATGAGATATTTGCAAACAAAAGTGGTGAGAGAGGGCAGGCCTGTCAGGTGCCCCTTTGCTAGGGGGAAGGCTCTAGAAATATCCCTGTTGGTGCCAACACAAGCTTTAGGGTTGCAATTAGAGTTGAGCGTACCCGGACTGTAAAGTTCGGGTCCGTACCGGACTTTAGGGTGTCCGTGCCCCGAACCCGATCCCGGACATTTCAAAAAAAGTCCAGGATCGGGTTCGGTATTCGGATATTTTTTGGCGCTTGCAGGGCAGCCAATCAACAAGCGTTTCACTTGTTTGCCCTTAGAAGCAATCACAGCAATGCCTACTAATGGCATGGCTGTGATTGGCCAGTGCATCATGTGACCCAGACTATTTTTGGCACCTTTTGAATAGCTGCAAGGCATCCAATCAACAAGCGTTTCACTCGTTTGCCCTTAGAAGACATCACAGCCATACCTACTAATGGCATGGCTGTGATTGGCCAGTGCATCATGTCACCCAGCCTCTATATGAGCTGGAGTCATGTAGTGCCACGTGTCACATCGTCTTGTACTGGAGTAGGGAGAGGATGCTGCCGCCGCTGTGAGGGAGAGATTAGCGTTTTAATATCATCTCATCCTGCATTAGAGACAGATTCCTGGTGGTGTTGTGAGGGAAAGATTAGCATTCTAAAGCCATCTGTTACTGGAGTAGGTACAGGTTTCTGGTGCTGTGAGGGAAAAATTAGCGTTCTAATATAATCTCATCCTGCATTAGAGACAGGTTTCTGGCGTTGCTGTGAGGGAAAGATTAGCATTCTAAAACCATCTGATACTGGAGTAGATACAGGTTCCTGGTGCTGTGAGGGAAAGATTAGCGTTCTAATACCATCTCATCCTGCATTAGAGACAGGTTCCTGGCGGTGCTGTGAGGGAAAGATTAGCATTCTAATATCATCTGATACTGCATTAGATGCAGGTTCCTGGCGATGTGAGGGAAAGATTAGCGTTCTAATATCATCTGATACTGCATTAGGGACAGGTTCCTGGTGCTGTGAGGGAAAGATTAGCGTTCTAATATCATCTGATACTGCATTAGGTACAGGTTTCTGGAGTTGTGAGGGAAAGATTAGCATTCTAATATCATCTGATACTGCATTAGGGACAGGCTCCTGGTGCTGTGAGGGAAAGATTAGCATTCTAATATCATCTCATACTGCATTAGGTACAGGTTCCTTGCGCTGTGAGGGAAAGATTAGCATTCTAATATCATCTGATACTGCATTAGGGACAGTTTCCTGGTGCTGTGAGGGAAAGATTAGCATTCTAATATCATTTCATACTGCAGCAGGGACAGGTTCCATGTCGGTGCTGTGAGGGACAGATTATCGTTCTAAAATCATCTCATACTGGAGTAGGGAGAGGTTCCTGTCGGTGCTGTGAGGGAAAGATTAGCGTTCTAAAATCATCCCATACTGCAGTAGGGACAGGCTCCTGTTGGTGCTGTGAGGGACAGATTAGCGTTCTAAAATCATCTCATACTGGAGTAGGGAGAGGTTCCTGTCGGTGCTGTGAGGGACAGATTGTCGTTCTAAAATCATCTCATACTGGAGTAGGGAGATGTTCCTGTCGGTGCTGTGAAGGACAGATTATCATTCTAAAATCATCTCATACTGGAGTAGGGAGAGGTTCCTGTCAGTGCTGTGAGGGACAGATTATCGTTCTAAAATCATCTCATACTGGTGTAGCGAGAGGTTCCTGTCGGTGCTGTGAGGGACAGATTATCGTTCTAAAATCATCTCATAATGGTGTAGGGAGAGGTTCCCGGCGGTGTTGTGAGGGACAGATTATCGTTCTAAAATCATCGCATACTGGTGTAGGGAGAGGTTCCTTTCGGTGCTGTGAGGGACAGATCAGCGTTCTAAAATCATGTCATACTGGTGTATGGAGAGGTTCCTATCGGTGCTGTGAGGGACAGATTATCGTTCTAAAAACATCTCATACTGCAGTAGGGACAGGTTCCTGTCGGTGCTGTGAGGGACAGATTATCGTTCTAAAATCATCTCATACTGCAGTAGGAATAGGTTCCTGTCGGTGCTGTGAGGACAGATTATCGTTCTAAAAACATCTCATACTGGTGTAGGAAGAGGTTCCTGTCAGTGCTGTGAGGGACAGATTATCATTCTAAAATCATCTCATACTGCAGTAGTGACAGGTTCCTGTCGGTGCTGTGAGGGACAGATTATCGTTATGAAATCATCTCATACTGCAGTAGGGACAGGTTCCTGTCGGTGCTGTGAGGGACAGATTATCGTTCTAAAATCATCTCATACTGGAGTAGGGACAGGTTGCTGTCGGTGCTGTGAGAGACAGATTATCGTTCTAAAATCATCTCATACTGGTGTAGTAAGAGGTTCCTGTCAGTGCTGTGAGGGACAGATTATCGTTCTAAAATAATCTCAAACTGGTGTAGGGAGAGGTTCCTGTTGGTGCTGTGAGGGACAGATTATCATTCTAAAGACATCTCATACTGCAGTAGGGACAGGTATCTGTCGGTGCTGTGAGGGACAGATTAGCGTTATAAAATCATCTCATACTGCAGTAGTGACAGGTTCCTGTCAGTGCTGTGAGGGACAGATTATCGTTATGAAATCATCTCATACTGCAGTAGGGACAGGTTCCTGTCGGTGCTGTGAGGGACAGATTATCGTTATGAAATCATCTCATACTGCAGTAGGGACAGGTTCCTGTCGGTGCTGTGAGGGACAGATTATCGTTCTAAAATCATCTCATACTGGAGTAGGGACAGGTTCCTGTCGGTGCTGTGAGAGACAGATTATCGTTCTAAAATCATCTCATACTGGTGTAGTGAGAGGTTCCTGTCAGTGCTGTGAGGGACAGATTATCGTTATGAAATCATCTCATACTGCAGTAGGGACAGGTTCCTGTCGGTGCTGTGAGGGACAGATTATCGTTCTAAAATCATCTCATACTGGAGTAGGGACAGGTTCCTGTCGGTGCTGTGAGAGACAGATTATCGTTTTAAAATCATCTCATACTGGTGTAGTGAGAGGTTCCTGTCAGTGCTGTGAGGGACAGATTATCGTTCGAAAATCATCTCAAACTGGTGTAGGGAGAGGTTCCTGTTGGTGCTGTGAGGGACAGATTATCATTCTAAAAACATCTCATACTGCAGTAGGGACAAGTATCTGTCGGTGCTGTGAGGGACAGATTAGCGTTCTAAAATTAGCTCTGGTGTAGGGAGAGGTTCCTGCTGCTGGTGTGAGCGGTGCATTTCTTGCACAAAAATAAAAAGTGCGTCTACTTTGCTGTTTTCCAAAAAAGGAATAATCATTTATTATTTTTTTTTTTGTAATAATAAATAGTGCTCCATAGTACATTTGCACCTTGCTGTGCATTTCTTGTGCAAAAATAAAAAGTGCTTCTACATTGCTAGTTTAAAAAAAAAAATGTTCTAAATACTACATTTGCGACCAGCGGTGCATTTCTTGCACAAAAATAAAAAGTGCATCTACATTGCTGGTTTAAAAAACAAAGAATAATAATTTATTATTCTTTTTTTTTATTATTAATAAATAGTGCTACATAGTACATTTGCGTCCAGAATGAGGAGAGCATCAAATAAGGGACGTGGTTGTGGTGCTGCTGGTGCTGCTGGTGTTGGTGGTGTTGGTGAAGTGACTGTTGCAAGGAGAGGACGTGGTCGATTTGTGCCAACTACATGCACAAGTGAAACACGTTCCTCAGGTGCGAGTAGCCGACAGAACCTTAAACGTTATATGGTAGGCCCGAATGACGCTCAACGAATGTTGAGGCCAGAACAAGTACAGGCGATAGTAGATTGGGTGGCTGACAATGCCTCCAGTTCCTTCACATTGTCTCCCACCCAGTCCCTTGCTAAAAGCTCAGAGTTGGCACCTGAACCCCATGGCCATCTGTCTTTCACCTCAGCCCCTTGTAAATCAGCCAAGCAGTCTGAGCCCCAAGTCATGCAGCAATCTTTTATGCTTTTTTATGACTCTGCTGGTGTGCTTTCCGTGGGCCATCCACATAGCCCTGCCCCAGAAGTGGAAGACATTGAGTGCACCGATGCCCAATCACTTCTGTTTTAGGATGAGGACATGGAAACACCACCGCAGCATGAAACACAGGTGCCAACTGCTGCGGCTTTCCACAGTGTGCAGACTGACAAGGAGGGCAGTGGTGAAGGCTGGGTGGAAGATGATGTGGAGGATGATGAGGTCCTAGACCCCACATGGAATGAAGGTCATGCGAGTGACGTGTGCAGTTTGGAGGAAGAGGTGGTGGTCGCACAGAGGCACCAGCACAGCAAAAGAGGAAGCAGGTTGCAAAAGCAGAGCGACCATCTCCTAGACAGTACGCCTGCTACTACCCACTGCACCCAGGGACCTAGCACACCAAAGGCAGCACAGAGGATTTCCCCGGCATGGCAGTTCTTCAGACAATGTGCTGACAACAAGACAGGAGTGGTTTGCACGCTGTGCAATCAGAGCCTGAAGCGAGGCATAAATGTTCTAAACCTGAGCACAACCTGCATGACCAGGAATCTACATGCAAAGCACGAGCTGCAGTGGAATAAGCAGCTCAAAATCCAAGAAAGGTCTCAGCCTCCTCCTGCTTCCTCTTCTGCTGCTGCCACCTGCCACCTGCCACCCAGCAAACAGACGATGTGACAGCAACGTCACCATGTCCACCACTGTCCCCAAGCATTACCACATGGTCCCATGGAAGCTTACAGCTCTCCATCTCCCAAACACTGGAGAGAAAGAGGAAGTACCCCCCTACCCACCCTCAATCCCTGGCCCTGAATGCCAGCATTTCAAAATTCCTGGCCTTTGAAATGCTGTCATTCAGTCTGGTGGACGCGGACAGTTTTAAAAACCTGATGGCGGTGTCTGTCCCACTGTACGTGGTTCCCAGCCGCCACTACTTTTCCAGCCGAGCCATCCCTTCCCTGCACAAACAAGTCGGGGACAAGATCAAGAGTGCACTGCGGAACGCCATCTGTGGCAAGGTCCACATAACCACTGATATGTGGACCAGCAAGCACGGGCAGGGATGCTATCTCTCGCTAACTGCACACTGGGCAAATGTAGTGGCGGGTGGACCTGAGGTGGCTAGCCATTTGGCGCATGTCCTTCCGCCACCGAGGATTGCAAGGCATTTCTCTTTGCCTCCTGTTGCCTCCTCCTCCTACTCCACTTCCTCCTCCTCTACCACCTCCTCATCCGGTCAGCGTAACACCTTCACCACCAACTTCAGCACATCCAGGGGGAAACCACAGCAGGCTGTTTTAAAACTGATATGTTTTGGGGATAAACCCCACACTGTGCAGGAGCTGTGGACGGGCATTGAACAACAGACTGATGAATGGTTGTTGCCACTAAGCCCCAAGCCCTGCCTGGTGGTGTGCGATAATGGGCGAAATCTCGTAGAACCTCTGGGCCTAGCCGGTTTGACGCACATCCCTTGCCTGGCGCATATGCTGAATTTGGTGGCGTAGAAATTTCTAAAAAACTACCCGGATATGTCAGAGCTGCTGCAGAAAGTGTGGGCCGTCTGTGCGCACTTTCGGTGTTCTCACCCTGCTGCTGCTCGCCTGTCTGCACTGCAGCAGAACTTCAGCCTTCCCTCTCACCACCTCCTATGCGACGTGCCCACAAGGTGGAACCCCACCTTGCACATGCTGGAGAGACTGTGTGAGCAGCAGCAGGCAATAGTGGTGTTTCAGCTGCAGCACGCACGGGTCAGTCGCTCTGCGGAACAGCACCACTTCACCATCAACGAGTGGGCCTCCATGCGAGTCCTGTGTACCATATTGCTGTGTTTCGAGTACTCCACCAACATGGCCAGTACCGATGACGCTGTTCTCAACGTTACTATCCCACTTCTATGTCTCCTTGAAAAAACACTTCGGGCGATGATGGAAGAGGATGTGGCACAGGAGGAGGAGGAAGAGGGGTCATTTCCACGGTTATCAGGCCAGTCATTCACAAGTGGCTCAGAGGACGAGGATGATGATGTTGAGGAGAAACCGTGTTTACAGCAGGGTGGCACCCAACCCAGCTCATGGGCATCACAGAGGACACAGATGATACACCTCCCACAGAGGACAGCTTGTCTTTGCCTCTGGGCAGCCTGGCACACATGAGCGACTACATGCTGCAGTGCCTGCTCAACAACAGCCGATTTGCCCACATTGTAACTTGTGCTGATTACTGGGTGGCCACCCTGCTGGATCCCCGTTACAAGGACAATGTGCTGTCCTTAATTCCTTCACTGGAGCGTGATCTGAAGATGCGCGACTACAAGCGCACGCTGAGGGCATTCCCAAATGACACCGGGGGCTCAGTGGAAGCACAAGACGAAGGCAGAGGAGAAGGAAAAGTTCGCCAACGCAGCTGTGGCACCGCCAGCACCTCAGAAGGCAGGGTTAGCATGGCCAAAATGTGGAAAAGCTTTGTCAGCAGCACGTCACAACAAACAGCACCATCAGCTGATAGGCAAAGTCTTAGCAGAAGGCAGCATTTCAGCAACATGGTGGAACAGTATGTGTGCACACGCCTACACGTACTGACTGATGGGTCTGCCCCATTCAACTACTGGATCTCCAAATTGGGCACATGGCCTGAGCTTGCCCTTCATGCCTTGGAGGTGCTGGCCTGCCCTGCAGCCAGTGAATTGTCTGAACGTGTGTTTAACACGGCAGGGGGCGTTATCACAGACAAGCACAGCCGCCTGTCCACAGCCAACGTGGACAAGCTAACGTTTATTAAAATGAACCAGGCATGGATCCCACAAGACTTGTCTGTACCTTGTGCAGAATAGACATTTAGACCGGCCTCACACAGCCATTGGTATACTTTTTTTTTTAATATGTCTCAATATTTTGGGGGCTACCCCAATTAAAAAAAAAAACAAACAAACAAAAAACAGTGTTAGCTACCTCCTCTTCCTCCACCGCCACTTCCACCTACACCGCCACCGTCACCGCCTCCTCAACCTCTAGGCTCCAACTCCACATCCACCTCCTCCTTCAATTTTTTTTTATGTGATTTTAAGTAATTTCCCTATCCACATTTGTTTGCAGGGCACTTGTCCTACTCTTACCCCCATTTTGCTTCATTTTGCAGCCCTGTAGCCCTTTCCAGGACTTTTTTACAGCCATTTTTGTGCCCAAAAGTTTGGGTCATCATTGACTTCAATGGGGTTCGTGGTCCGGGGTCAAGTTCGGGTCAAGTTCGGTTCCGAACTCGAATTTACTTGCGAAGTTCAGCTAAACCCGATGAATCCGAACATCCAAGTGCCCGCTCAACTCTAGTTGCAAAATAGAAGGCAAACCCAGTTAATAAACTGACGAACACAGCCTATATGTGACATGGTTTCACAGTGAAGCCATAAGACAAATGCTGTTTGAACATCCAATGATATAACCAACTCTCTTTTCTCAGACCTGGTAGTACTAAAAATATGCAAATACAGTAGTCTGCAGTTTTCATTTATACCAGGAATAAATTCACATTGATATGGGTTGTTGTAACAGTTTCATCAGGCAAACCTATGTGGGGAATAGTGGTGTTTAGGTGGCCCAAATGACAAAGAAGGCCAATAGCATTCCATTATTCCCACTATACAGTATTTATGCAGGTGTGCTAACAGATGTAGTTGATGCTTTTGAGTCAATTCTACAGCATTAAGATGAAGGGCTTGATAAGCCACCACAAGAGCACAACAGGAAGTCTGGGAAGGGTCCACAACAGATCACATGTGGGCTGTTTCCAAATCAACTTCTAGTGATAACTGCTTCCTAGAGACAAGAAGCCCCAAACTAACACCTTGAAGGCTTCCCCAGTAAGACCAGAGGCTGAGTGAAGGTTTATGCCCCATTAATTCACAATATCAGTTACAACCTGCTTGGCAAACTCAGGAGAAGGGAGGAGCTCTCGGTTCGGGTCGAACGTAAGTTCTAATCAAACATTAGCTGTTTGGGCACTCACCGAATTTAGAACATCATGGGGCGTCCGTGCCAAATTCACGCACCCCATAAAGACAGGCCCGGAGCAAAAAAAATATATATAATAAGAGCAGGGCCTCATGACGGGGTGCCCTGGGCGGGATACATAGAGTTAAGGTAGTCAGTGGGAGGGCAATTAACCAAGGGGGGCGGGTAGGGGTTTTTAAGGTGCTGGGCGGGCTCAGATAGGCAGAGCGGGAGCAGAAGCGAATTGGAGCTGCAGTGTAGTGGGAGAGATCCGCTCGTCTGCCTACTGATTGCTAGGCCTGAAGCATCTGCGGGCTGGCTCCAGGATCAGATGTCGGCGATCGGAGTGGACCTGGAGGACGGAGGGGAGCAGGCGTCGGCACGCGCTCGGCGGTCTCGGCCGCCGGAGCGGTACAGTCCGGCCGCTTCCCCGGGAGCTAGGCGTCACACAGGGAGCCCGGACTCGGACCCTCCAGGCGGACCGGCACGGCCTGCTCCGCCGGTGGCTGGCCGGTCCCCTGGGAGGAATCCCCACCAAAGACGCAGCTCTGCCAGGCGGGGCTGTGTCCCTTCCAGATCCCCCATGGTCGGCGTGGGAGCATGCAGTCGGCGGTTACCCCGCATGGCGATGTCCCGGCCAAGGGGTTAACCCAGCATAGGAGTGGAGCCCGAGGTGCCTGCCAGTCGGTGGGAGCGGCAGGCACCCCTACCCGGCGCACGCGCAGTGTGGCCGGTGCTGAGGAGGAGTCCATGCGAGAGAGCGGGGGAGAGTCCACCACAAAACGGAGGAAGTCAGGACGCGGGAGGAGGCCATCGGTGAGAAGCGTGGCGGTGCAGCGGCTGGCTCCCCCAGAGATACCAGCGACCGTCCGCGCCAGAGGAGATCGTCACCATGGTCGGAGGGCGAACGATCCAGTTCGGATGAAGCAGAGGCGCATGAGTCGGCAGCGGTGGAATCCGGAGCAGCGGCTGCAGGGGTCCTGCCTGGGCAGCCTGGTGAGTGTGCATCTAATTCTTTAGCAGTGCTAGGTGATAGCCTGTGTTTGCTACTTCGGGTGGACAGGGGGGCCCTAGCGGCTAGGTTGCCTGGGCCTCTCCCGCACTCAGCGGCAGTTGGGTCCGCTGCGTCTGGGGTAGCTCCAGGGTTGGGGGAGTTGATTTCAGGCTTACAAGCCCTGGGGCGGTGGGTAGGGGCGGGTTCGCAGGTTGACGCCTGGGTGACGCTTTCCGCAGGGGCGGTTGGCTCCTCAGATGCGGGGCCCGCGACGTGCGGACAGACGCCCCCGGCACCCGCTACAGGGGTGGCGGTCAGCACGCCGGTGGTGGCGGTGGGTCTATCCGACTCCGCCAGGTGCGAGGTATATGTCTGTTTGGAAGGCCCCCTTGGGGCTCACCTGAAACAGGAAGTGCGGGACAGGATATGGCAGGGTGAGTATATTGATATTTTTTCCCTGCTCCCCTTGGAGAGGTTTAATCTGGACCGGTTACGGTTGGATGAGTCTCGCCGCGAGGAGGAGGAACGCCGGCGCTCCCGTTTGATTCCGTGGATGTTCGCCAATTGTCTGCAAGTCTTTGCCATAATGGCCAGCGGCATAGGGGAGAGACAGCCTGAGTGCTGTTCTCCCTTGTTTTGCTACCTGGACGCCATCAGTGAGGCCCACAGGGTATACGGGGGCTTGGCGTGGCTGCGTTACGACGAGCAGTTCCGGCAGCGGAAGGCTCTGCGACCGTCGATGCGGTGGGATCACAAAGACATTAGTCTTTGGATGAAGTTGATGATGCCCGCGAGGACGGGGCCTTCCCAGTTTTTTCAGGGGGGGGGGCGGTGGTGCGGGTGCCCCAGGACAGCCGGTCGTTAAGCGCAAGGGGTTGTGTTGGCAGTTTAATGAAGGGGGTTGCCGGTTCGGGGGAAGTTGTTGATTCCGACACGAGTGCTCGGGGTGTAGCGGTGCACACCCTTTGTCCCGTTGCCTTAGACAAGGCAAGGGACGTGCCACCGATGTTGCGGGAAAAGGGGAGGACGCCGGTGAACGTTCGAATGCTGCGCCCCTTCCTAAGTAGATACCCGGACAGGGCGGCTGCCTGGTTGTTGGAGGATGGCTTCGCAGAGGGTTTTGTTATCCCTTGTTCCCTGTCGGTGTTACCCCCCTTTGCGGACAACTTGCGCTCCGCCCGTCTGCACCCGGAGGTGGTGTCGGGGAAGCTGGCCAAGGAGGTGGAGTTGGGTCGGATGGCGGGCCCCTTCCGGGATCCCCCCTCAGCAACTTGGTGGTTTCCCCGCTGGGCGTGGTCCCCAAGAAGGAGCCGGGCAAGTTCCGTCTCATACATCATCTTTTCCAAAAGGGGGTCAATGACGCTATTGATCCGGAGGCGTGTGCGGTGTCGTACACCTCTTTTGATGCAGCGATCAGATGGGTACGTCGTTACGGTCGGGGCTCTCTCATGGCGAAGTCGGATATCGAGTCTGCGTTCCGCTTCCTCCCGGTCCACCCGGACTGTTTTCATTTGTTGGGGTGTAGGTGGATGGAGCAATTCTATGTGGATCGTTGTCTCCCCATGGGTTGTTCCATTTCCTGCGTGTTGTTCGAGCACTTTAGCTCGTTTGTTGAATGGGTGGTCCGGGAGGTGTCAGGGGTTAGCTCGGTTATCCACTATTTGGATGACTTCCTGTGCATAGGCCCTCTGGAGCACAAGCTATGTGGGGTTTTGTTGGCCACGTTGCAGCATGTCGCTGAGCGCTTCGGGATTCCCTTAGCGGCTGATAAGACAGAGGGCCCGTCCCTGCAAATTACTTTTCTTGGGATTGTGATTGACTCCTTAGCCATGGAATGCCGGTTACCTGAGGACAAGCTGTTGGCTCTGAGGCAGGAAATACGGGGGGCCGTGGGGCGTCGTACCATTCAATTGAGGGCCCTACAATCGCTGCTCAGCAAGTTGAATTTTCCCTGTTGAATCCTTCCGATGGGCAGAATATTCTGTCGCAGACTGTCGTCGGCGACTTCTGGCGTTTCCTCTCCTCGCCACTTCGTGACGTTGACCAGCGACCATCGGGCAGATCTGTGAGTGTGGGACATGTTCCTCCAGAATTTTAATGGTCGGTCATTGTGGCAACAAGGCCCGGTCAGCAGCTTCGACTTGGAGTTATATACGGATGTGGCGGGGTCCTTCGGGTATGGGGCCTTTCTGGGAGGTAAGTGGAGTGCGGAGTGTTGGCCGTCGTCGTGGCGTGAGGCCGGGTTCTGCAAGAACCTGGTTGTACTGGAACTGTTCCCGGTCCTGGCAGCGATAGAGATGTGGGGTCCCGTTTTTTAACAACAAAAAGGTTAGGCTTCACTTTGATAACCTGGGGGTGGTACAAGTGATTAATCGCATGTCGGCTGCGTCTCCGCCAGTGGTGCGATTGCTTTGCCATCTGGTGTTGCGCTGCTTACAGGCGAATGTATTTTTGTATGCGGTTCATCTACCAGGGATTACTAACGAAGTGGCGGATGCCTTGTCTCGCTTTCAGCTGGACAGGTTTCGGGAGTTGGCGCCGGGAGCGGAGCAACATGGAACACTCTGTCCAGTGGGGCTGTGGCAGATCGCCTTGAAGTCGCCGCGGGTTTGATCCGGAGGTCGGTGAGTGAGGGCACCTGGGTGGCTTATTCAAAGGCCTGGCAGGAGTGGACTGGGCTGTTGCAGGAGACGGGAGTGGACGTGGGCAGTAGAGAGGCGGAGTCGGTATTGCTATACTTCATTGGCAGGAATTTCGCACAAGGGTTGTCGGTGTCGCCCCTGAACCGGAAACTGGCTGGGGTAGCCTTCTGGTGCAAACTCTCGGGGGTTCGGGATTTCACAAAGGGGTTCTTGGTCCACCAGGCGTTGAAAGGATACAGGAAGGGCCGCGGCAGGCCAGACAGCCGGCGGCCCGTTACGTTTGCTATCCTGCAACGGTTGGGGGATCGGGTTCAGGAAGTTTGCTCCTCGCCTTACGAGGCGCTGCTCTTCCGCACGGCATTCAGCCTGGCCTTCTTTGGGGCTTTTCGGGTTCGGGAGCTCGTCAGCCGCATTACCGCCAGACACGGCGGCCTTCTGGAGGAAGACGTGACCTGCGATGGGGCTTCCGTAGTGGCTCGGATACGGCGTTCCAAAACGGACCAGGTAGGTAAGGGTGCATGCGTACGGCTCTTTCCTATTCATTGTTCCTCCGTTTGCCCAGTAGCGGTGGTGGCGGAGTATCTGCGACACCGCCCGGTTGGAGGTGGGTCGTTTCTGATCCACGCTGACGGCAAACCTTTGTCGGTCTTTCAGTTTACCACAGTTTTCCGGCGCTGCCTGGGGGCGGAGGGTTTTCCTCCGAACAAATTCTCGTCACACTCCTTCCGCATCGGGGCTGCCACTGAGGCAGCCAGGTGGGGTTTGGATGACGCGGTGGTGAAGCGCATCGGCAGGTGGGAGTCCAATCCATTTAGGCTATACATACACCCGCAGCTCATTATTGGGGATCGGGCTAAGTAATGTTGGGTGTTTATAGATATGAACGTAGTGGGTTGTTTGTTTGTTATTTTACGTTGTTGTTCTTTTACAGATGGTGAACCGGCCTTGGTATGGGTACTTGGACATTCCTATGTTTTTTGGGGGGGCCAAGCGGGTGGACGTGCGACCCAACGGTCAGCAGCTGGGCTTATCCAGGGAAACGGCATTGGTGAGGTGGATTGGGGTACCTGGCCTGCTGTGGTGCCGGGTTTTGCCGGAGCTTAGGAGATTCGCCGCCTTGGACAGGGCCCCGGATGTCTTAGTTTTACACGCGGGGGGAACGATCCAAGCGGCACTTGATACGAGATATCAAGTTCGACTTTCTACGGCTCCAAGCTGACTTTCCGAGGATGGTGTTCGTTTGGTCGGATATAGTCGGCCGCACGTCTTGGCGTTTTGCTAGGTCGGTGGCAAAAATAAATAAAGCGCGAGTTAAAGTGAATAAGGAGGTCGGCCGCTTTGTTGCACGGAACGGCGGCCTGGTGGTGCGGCACACCGATTTGGAGATAGACACTTGGCGGTATCTACGCGGGGATGGAGTGCACCTCAACGCCGTGGGCATCGACTTGTGGAGCCTTGGGCTCCAGGAGGGTGTTCACTGGGCGCTGCGCGCGTGGAGGGGCTCACAGGCGTAAGGCTTTACGCCCGTGAGCGGTGGCGGTTGGGGTCTCAGGAGGCTTGTCAGTTTGGTCATGTTGGGAAGGATCCATCGTAGGTATGAAGTCCTCAGTGGATTGGTCCAGTTAAACAGGTTAACTGGAGAAGGTGGGTACCCAAGCCGGCGTAGTGCGGCTGGGAATGGTCGGTAAAAAATCTCTACGAGATTGGTGATATGGGCCTCCTGGGATTACAACCTGCTTAAACATTTACCGGTGATTGTTGTTAATGTGTTAAATGGTTTGTTAAATAAATGGCCTAACGGCCAATTTTCTCCAAAGGTGTGTTGTCTTTTATTTTAAGGGATAAGAGTTGGGGGGTAGAATGCATCAGGTCTACCCTGGTCAAGACAGGCCCAGAGCAAAAAAAAATATATATATAATAAGCGCAGGGCCTCATGACGGGGTGCCCTGGGTGGGATACATAGAGTTAAGGTAGTCAGTGGGAGGGCAATTTCCCAAGGGGGGCGGGTAGGGGTTTTTAAGGTGCTGGGCGGGCTCAGATAGGCAGAGCGGGAGCAGAAGCGAATTCCCACCCTCCCTCCCTTTTGTTTGAGGTTCATGTATTGTTTGAATTGGGTTTGGAAAAGGCAGTTGGGGTCTCAGGAGGCCTGTCAGTTTGGTCATGTTGAGAAGGATCCATCGTAGGTATGGAGTCCTCAGTGGATTGGTCCAGTTAAACAGGTTAACTGGAGAAGGTGGGTACCCGAGCCGGCGTAGTGCGGCTGGGAATGGTCGGTAAAAATTCTCTACGAGATTGGTGATATGGGCCTCCTGGGATTACAACCTGCTTAAACATTTACCGGTGATTGTTGTTAATGTGTTAAATGGTTTGTTAAATAAATGGCCTAACGGCCAATTTTCTCCAAAGGTGTGTTGTCTTTTATTTTAAGGGATAAGAGTTGGGGGGTAGTATGCATCAGGTCTACCCTGGTCAAGACAGGCCCGGAGCAAAAAAAAAATATATATAATAAGCGCAGGGCCTCATGACGGGGTGCCCTGGGCGGGATACATAGAGTTAAGGTAGTCAGTGGGAGGGCAATTTCCCAAGGGGGGCGGGTAGGGGTTTTTAAGGTGCTGGGCGGGCTCAGATAGGCAGAGCGGGAGCAGAAGCGAATTCCCACCCTCCCTCCCTTTTGTTTGAGGTTCATGTATTGTTTGAATTGGGTTTGGAAAGGGCGGTTGGGGTCTCAGGAGGCCTGTCAGTTTGGTCATGTTGGGAAGGATCCATTGTAGGTATGGAGTCCTCAGTGGATTGGTCCAGGTAAACAGGTTAACTGGAGAAGGTGGGTACCCGAGCCGGCGTAGTGCGGCTGGGAATGGTCGGTAAAAAATCTCTACAAGATTGGTGATATGGGCCTCCTGGGATTACAACCTGCTTAAACATTTACCGGTGATTGTTGTTAATGTGGTAAATGCTTTGTTAAATAAATGGCCTAAAGGCCAATTTTCTCCAAACGGTGTGTTGTCTTTTATTTTAAGGGATAAGAGTTGGGGGGTAGAATGCATCAGGTCTACCCTGGTCATGCATTGCTAAACCGAGGGAAATGCCGCCCGCTGGTTGGCCAAAGCATGCACATGACCTGCATGCTTTGGCCAATCATAACGCGCTCTGTTGTGAGAGCCATGATTGGCTAAAAGGCAGGGTGCCTTTGGCAAATCATGAGTCAGGGGTCCTTGCGCCGCCCCAAACTATATAAGGCCGCTTGAACAGCGGCCGCATGTGTGTGCGTGAAGACTGGAGACAGACATTGATCTAATTTAGATAGCTAGTTTAGTTAGTGGCATCCGTGTAGACAGTGTAGTATATAGATACAGTTTAGAGAGTATATACAGGCAGTGCAGGCAGTGAAGTATATAAATCTAGTGCAGAGTATATACAGTCAGTGCAGTCAGTGTAGTATATAGATCTAGTGTAGCCTGTATAAAATCAGTGCAGGTAGTACTGTATAAGAATATACAGTATCTCACCTCACATTTTTGTAAATATTTTATTATATCTTTTCATGTGATAACACTGAAGAGATTACAAATTGCTGCAATGTAAAGGAGTGAGTGTACAGCTTGTATAACAGTGAAAATGTGTTGTCCCCTCAAAATAGTTCAACACACAGCCATTAATGTCTAAACCGCTGGCAACAAAAGTGAGTACACCCCAAAGTGTCAATATCTTGTGTGGCCACCATTATATTTCAGCACTGCCTTAACCCTCTTGGGCATGGAGTTCACCAGAGCTTCACAGGTTGCCACTGGAGTCCTCTTCCACTCCTCCATGATGACATTACAGAGCTAGTGGATGTTAGAGACCTTGCCCTCCTCCACCATTTGCAAATCAATTTTTTATTGAAGCAATTTCTTAATACAGTAAACAAGACATGAGACTCATGAATTACAAGGCAAATGAACATAGGAGATCAATGAGATAGTACATCCATGAGTTATAAGTAGGAAACCTTGGATTAACGAAACTCATTTACAGGTATTGGTTGCTGTTGTTGTTGTTGTTCTCACTGGTATCTATGTTGAACCATCACTACTCGAGTGGGGAGGGTAAGCATATAGTGACGGGATTGCGTCTGTATTCACATTATGGGGGTGTTTATATCACTTCGAGTATCGAATATCGAATGAGAAGGCCATCTCCGTACCCCCGGGCGCCCCATTGGGAACACATTTGCGCTCGAGGATGCAGTGAGGCCTATTGTCTAGGTGTCACCTTCTTCTGAGGAGAATTGTCACTCTGCTTTAGATCAGCTGACCTTAGGTGGGCTAACTTAGGTCCATGCGTCCATGGATTTTGGGGGAATGGTGAGGACAACAACAACTGCTCACAAGGTGCATTAAAAAAAAAAAAAAAAATAATTAAAGAGAGTAATAAGTAGGTCAAGGTGCAATTCCGTGGTGGAAGCATATTGAGAAGTGGAAGTAAGTATGAAAGTAAGATGGGTGGTGTTTAGGTGATGTAGTTTTAGAGGTGGTTAGTGAGGGGGGGAAGGGGGGGTTTGGAGGAAGGGCG
>BLSH010179487.1:25295-62795 GCA_018402905.1 Glandirana rugosa
ATCACTCACATGGCGAACATATTGTCACATTTAAACGACAGGGGAGTTTTATTGAGTTGTGTGTCGGTAATTATAGATTTGGCAACCGTTGTTTTCGCTCATGTGGGGATTCAGGGTTAATCGGTAAAAGAGAGGGGCCACAGTACACTGAGTAATCACAATGTTCCTAAGTACACACTTACCCCTCGTCCACACAATTTAAACCACAATAACGAGAGTGAGAGAGTATGACCAGTTACTTCCAAGGTGTACCGTAGAGTACCGTTTCTTGAAAGACCCCTAGACTTTTTTTATTGACGACGAGATGTATTTTGACCAGATCCAGTCCGTAGGAGTTTGAACTACAATTCCCATCATGCCTAGTCATGTCTGTGAATGTCAGAGTTTTACAATGCCTCATGGGATGTGTAGTTCCGCAACAGCTGGAGGGCCATAGTTTGAGGATGCCTGACCTAGACCAGTTTTATGTAGAGCAGCAGTTATTTTTTTCAGATCCCCAGAAAGTTCTTTGCCATGAGATGCCATGTGGAACCTTCATTGACCAGTATGAGAGAGTGAGAGCAATAACACCAAATTTAACACACCTGCTCCCCATTCACACATGAATCCTTGTAACACTAATGAGTCACATGACACCGGGGAGAGAAAATGGCTAATTGGGACTTAGGGGTGTACTCGCTTTTGTTGCCAACGGTTTAGATATTAATGGCTGTGTGTTGAGTTATTTTGAGGGGACAGCAAATTTACACTGTTATACAAGCGGTACACTCACTACTTTTCATTGTAGCAAAGTGTAATTTCTTCAGTGTTGTCACATGAAAAGATATAATAAAATATTTACAAAAATGGGAGGGGTGTACTCACTTTTGTGAGATACTGTATATGTACTGTATATAGTATATATATATATATATATATATATATATATATATATATATATATATATATAAATAATATGCTGCATTTAGTGTAGAGTATATATACAGCTCATTCAGTGTATAGTATATAGAGTCCGTTCAGGCACTGTACGAATATATATGTAATGTATATAGTATATATATATATAATACGCTGCATTGAGTGTAGACTATATATACAGCTCATTAAGTGTATAGTATATAGAGCCTGTTCAAGCAGCGTAAGAATATATATGTACGGTATATACTATACATATATAATATGCTGCATTTAGTGTAGACTACAGTATATATACAGCTCATTCAGTGTATAGTATATAGAATCCATTTAGGAAGTGTAAGAATATATATGTACTGTATATAGTGTATATATATATATATATATATATATATATCTATATCTATATATATATATATAGATATATATATATATATATATATATATATATCTATATATATATATATATATAATATGCTGCATTTAGTGTGGAGTATATATACAGCTCATTCAGTGTATAGTATATAGAGTCCATTCAGGCAGTGTAAGAATATATATGTACTGTACATCATATATATGTATAATACGCTGCATTTAGTGTAGGCTATATATCCGGGTGTCATTACCCTGCCGATTTCTCCTGAAGGCTCGGATCAGTCCAGGGGCATGGATGTTCCTTTCAGGTTCCCAAGAGTTCTCCTCCGGGCCGAACCCCTTCCATTTGATCAGGTATTGGGTTTCTCCAGCTCTCCGGCGACAGTTTAAAATTGCTTCTACTTCAAACTCCTCCTCTCCGTTGACTAGGATGGGACCAGGTGGCCCTACTTTTCGACCCGAGAAGTAATCGAGGACCATGGGTTTTGGAAGAGATACTTTAAAAAACCGGGTGGATCTTCAGGGATGGTGGGAGATCAAGTTCGAATGCCACCCGGTTAATCTGTCTTTTCACAGGAAAAGGCCCCAGGAATTTCGGGCCCAATTTTTTCGAGGGGCATGCAAGCTTCAGGTTCCTTGTTGACAGCCAAACATGGTTACCGGGTTGGATCTCCATTTCCCCCCGTCTCCTCTTGTCATAGGCCTCTTTTCTAGCCTCCCGGGATTTGGATAATGTCTCCTGAAGGAGTCGACAATTGGAGTGGAGGAAGTTGGTGACATCCTGTGCTGCTGGGACGGTACACTCCGGATTTAAGTCAGGCAGGAATGTGGGGTGGTAGCCATAATTGGCCCAAAATGGGGACTGCTGGGTGGCCGAATGGATAGTATTATTGTAGGCAAATTCGGCCACTGGCAGCAGTGCGACCCAATCATCCTGAGAGAAGGACGAGAAGCACTGTAAGTATTGTTCCAGCGTCTGATTCGTCCTCTCCATCTGTCCGTTTGTCTGTGGGTGGTAGGCAGAAGAGAATGCGAGTTCGATTTCTAGCCCGGCACACAGGGCTCTCCTGAATTTAGACGTGAACTGGACCCCCCGATCAGACACAATGTTGCTGGGTACTCCATGAAGTCGGACGTCTTCCTTTATGAACGTACTGGCCGTTTCGGCTGCTGAGGGGGTCCCCTTCATAGGGATGAAATGTGCCATCTTTGTCATTCGATCCACTATGACAAAGATGGTAGTAAAACCTTCCGACGGGGGGAGTTCCACAATAAAATCTATCGCCAGTTGCGACCACGGGCGTTCAGGTATGGGAAGGGGGTTCAACAGACCCCAGGCTTTAGCTCTGTCCATTTTGTTTCTGGCACAGACAAGACAGGCCCCAACATACTTCCTACAGTCCTCCAAAATGTTGGGCCACCAGAATGACCATAAGATGAGCTCAACGGTCTTTTGTGCACCAAAATGTCCGGCCAGTTTATGGTCGTGGCAACGACCCAATACTTTAAGACGCAGACTTGCCTGGATGAACATTCTCCGCCCAAACCACCATAGCCCATCCTTTATGGCCAATCGGGTGTCTCTGTCGGTAGCGGAACCGTCCAAGACCCGACGAAGTTGGGAGAGAAAGTCCTCGTCTGTCAGCAGGAAATTCCGTGCAGGAAGTATAGTATCTGGTGGGGCAGTATTACCTGGCTCTGCGAACATCCGGGAGAGAGCGTCAGGCTTGCTATTCTTAGATCCGGGATGGTATGTAAGATGAAAATGAAACCTGGAAAAGAACAGCGCCCAACGGGCTTGCCTGGGTCTTAGTCTCTTTGCTGTTCGGAGATACTCCAGGTTTTTGTGGTCGGTGAATATAAGAATAGGATGAGAAGCCCCTTCCAGCAGATAACGCCACTCTTCTAAAGCTGACTTAATGGCCGGTAGCTCCCTGTCTCCCACGTCATAATTCTGCTCTGGTGTGGTTAGCTTCCTGGAAAAGAAGGCCACTGGATGGAGCAGGGCCTTGACACCCTCGCGCTGGGACAGGATAGCCTCCACTGCAGTTTCCGATGCGTCCACCTCAAGGACGTAAGGTAACGCTGGGTCTGGGTGCTTCAGAACGGGGGCGGACGTGAAGAGGGACTTGAGTCTCTGAAAAGCGGCTTGAGCCCCAGGGGACCACTGGTACCGAGTATTCTGCTTCGTTAGGCGTGTGATGGGCTCCACAATGGCGGAAAATCCTTTAATAAATTTCCTATAGAAATTTGCGAAGCCCACAAATCTCTGTACCCCTTTTCGGTCTGTAGGTGCTGGCCATTCCAAGATTGTGGAAACTTTTTGATGACATCACAGAGCTGGTGGATGTTAGATACCTTGCTCTCCTCCACCTTCGGTTTGAGGATGCTCCACAGATGCTCAATAGGGTTTAGGTCCGGAGTCATGCTTGGCCAGTCTATCACCTTTACCCTCAGCTTTTTAGCAAGGCAGTGGTCATCTTAAAGGTGTGTTTGGGGTCATTATCGTATTGGAATACTGCCCTGCAGCCCAGTCTCTGAAGGGAGGGGATCATGCTTTGCTTCAGTATGTCACAGTACATGTTGGCATTCATGGTTCCCTCAATGAACTGTAGCTCCCCAGTACCGGCAGCACTCTTGCAGTCCCAGACCATAACACTCCCACCACCATGCTTGACTGTAGGCAAGACACACTTGTCTTTGTACTCCTCACCTGGTTGCCTCCACACATGCTTGACACCATCTGAACCAAATAAGTTTATCTTGGTCTCATCAGACCACAGGACATGGTGCCAGTAATTAATATCCTTAGTCTGCTTCAGCAAACTGTTTTCAGGTTTTCTTGAGCATCATCTTTAGAAGAGGCTTCCTTCTGGGATGAAAGCCATGCAGACCAATTTGATGCAGTGTGCAACATATGGTCTGAGCACTGACTGGCTGACCTCCCATCCCTTCAACCTCTGCAGCAATGCT
The DNA here is from genome assembly GCA_018402905.1 of Glandirana rugosa. Classification (NCBI taxonomy): domain Eukaryota; kingdom Metazoa; phylum Chordata; class Amphibia; order Anura; family Ranidae; genus Glandirana; species Glandirana rugosa. Next base: position 29,559 of record BLSH010179487.1, read on the forward strand.
GGCAGCACTCATACATCTATTTTCCAAAGACAACCTCTGGATATGATTCTGAGCATGTGCACTCAACTTCTTTGGTCAACCATGGTGAGGACTGTTTTGAGTGGAACCTGTCCTGTTAAACCACTGTATGGTCTTGGACACCATGCTGCAGCTCAGATTCAGGGTCTTGGCAAACTTCTTATAGCCTAGGCCATCTTTATGTAAAGCAGCAGTTTCTTTTTTCAGATCCTCAGGGAGTTCTGTGCCATGAGGGGCCATGTTGAACTTCCAGTGGACCAGTATGTGTGTGGGAGTGATAACACCAAATTTAACGCATCTGCTTCCCATTCACACCTGAGACCTTGTAACACTAACAAGTTACGTGACACCGGGTCGGAAAAATGGGTAATTGGGTCCAATTTGGACATATTCACTTAGGGGTGTACTCGCTTTTGTTGCCAGCGGTTTAGACATTAATGGCTGTGTGTTGAGTTATTATGAGGGGACAGCAAATTTACACTGTTATACAAGCTGTACACTCACTACTTTACATTGCAGCAAAGTGTCATTTCTTCAGTGTTGTCACATGAAAAGATATAATAAAATATTTACAAAATTGTGAGAGGTGTGCTCACTTTTGTGAGATACTGTATAAATATATATATAATACTCTGCATTTAGTGTAGACTATATATACAGCTCATTCAGTGTATAGTATATAGAGTCCGTTCAGTAGGGATGGGCCGAACGGATCCCTGTTCGGTTCACACCAGAACTTTCGAACTTCCCAAAAGTTTGGACCCGAACAACGAACCTCATTGAAGTCAATAAGACCCGAACATCAAAAATCAAAAGTGCCCATTTTGAAGGCTTATATGCAAGGTCATGCACTAGGGAACATGTATAAATGAAAAAAAGTTTGTAAAAACATACTTTTTAAATGAGCAGTGATTTTAATAATGCTTAAAGTTTTTAAAAAAAAGAGAAATTCCTTTAAATAATGTGCCTGTGGGGGTCTCCTTAGTCTACTTATAAAAGGGTGCATCTCTGTGATGTGTAGAACATAGCCAGAGCAAAATGACATTTCCATTGGAAAAATTATCATTTAAAATTGTTGCTGTAATGTATTGCCGCCTCCTGGCAATGTACAAAAAAATCACAGAAAAAATTTGAGTAGGCTCCTCCCAGTCCATACCAGGCCCTTTGGGTCTGGTTTGGATTTTAAGGGGGAACCCCACCCCGAAATTTAAAAATAATTTATGTGGGGTTCCCCCTAAAATTCCGAACCAGACCCTTATCCGAGCAAGCAACCTGGCCGGCCAGGATAGGGGGGACGGGTGAGCGTTCCCCCTCCTGAACTGTACCAGGCTACATGCCCTCAATGTGGGGAGTATGGGTGCTTTGGGGCAGGGGGGCTCTGCCCCCACCCCAAAGCATCTTGTCCTCATGTTGATGGGGACAACAGCCTCTTCCCCACAACCCTGGGCTGGGGTTGTGGGGGTCTGCCGTTGGGGGCTTATTAGAATCTGGAAGCTCCCTTTTATAAGGGGCTCCCAGATCCCGCCCCCCCATGTGAATTAGTATCGGGTACATCGTACCCCTACCAATTCACCAAAAAGTGTCAAAAAAAGAAAAAACACAGGAGGCAATTAGAGACAATTGTAATCCATCGTCAATCACTGAGAGCGACGGACACAAAAAAAAATGCAACAGCTCCTCCTCCATGGGAGGGCTCCCGATGACTGAGCTCTCTTTGTTATGACAGTTTGTTTATAGTGAAGGGCAGGGCCACCTGGTGACTTAAGAAAGTGACCCGACCCCTCTGATGTCCCATGACATCAGAAGGGACGGGGTCACCCACTTACACTGCAGGGTGGCCCCACCCTGCCATATAAATAAACTGTCATAACAAACAGCAGTCAGATGGCGGGAGCCCTCCCAGTGGGGAGGAGCTGTTTGCGCCATCTGCACACCATGCATTATGAGGCGCTCCGCGGTGGTGAAGTCACCCCGTAATGTTGTAGGTCGTTCAGGGGGGCGAACAACCGTCCGAATGGCACGTTTGTTTGGCTCTCTGCCGAACAGGCGAACAACAGAAGTTTGGCCCAAACTAATGATCGGGCCGAACCGTTTGACCATCCTTACCGTTTGTGCAGTGAAAAAATATATATGTACTGTATATGGTAGATAGATATACACATATATATATATATATATATATATATATATATATATATATATATATACAGTATATAGTATATATATAATTCGCTGCATTCAGTGTAGACTATATATACAGTGCATTCGGCAGTGTACAGTATATAATACAGTTTAGTGCATTGTTGAACAAAATCCCCATCATGCTTGGAAGGCCACCAAGAAGAAGCAGACGCTCAAAGGCCACTAAAAGAGGGCAAGCAACCTTTGTGTCTACAGTAAAAAGTGGTAGTGGCGGACATGGTGCATCCTTTGCAGCTGGATCACGCTTGTCCTCCAACGAGGCAGGATGTCCTCCAGGAACCAGCTTAAAGGCAATCACCCTATTGCATCACACCACATCACAGAGCTCCACAGGTGCAGGGCACTGCTGACTCCCCGCTGACTTCCAAAACTTCGTTTCAAGTTTTGGAAGTCAGCAGGGAATCAGCAGCGCCCTGCACCTGTGGAGCTTGGTTTTTTTGCCACGCCAGTGGCTACTGATCAAGGATGCATGCACTGTCCTGACACCATTTGAAGAGGCCACAAGGATGGTGAGCAGCGACAATGCATGCATCAGTGACACACAGCAGTCTTCAAGGGATGGTTTTCAGTCCCCATAAACCCAAGGAGTTGTACGTGGCTGGTAGGAGGTATTCCCTGACATTGTCATCCTCAGTGACCCAGAGGACTCTCAAGTCTGCTCAAACTTATGCTGCATGGCCTCCCTGATTCTGCAAAGCCTGCAAAAAGACCCCAGGGTTCGTGGTATCAAGGAGAGGGATCATTACTGGCTGGCAACCCTTCTTGATCCACGTTACAAGGGTAAAGTTGCAGAGCTCATCCTGCCTTCGCAGAGAGAGCAGAGGATGAAACATCTTCAGGATTAGAGTTGAGTGAACACCTGGATGTTCGGTGGGTTCAGCCGAACTTCATGGAAAGGTTCGGGTTCGGTACCGAACGTTATCCGGACTTTACCCCGGACCCCGAACCCCACTGAAGTCAATGGGGACCCGAACTTTTCGGCACAAAAATGACTGTAAAAAAGTCCTGGAAAGTGCTAGAGGGCTGCAAAAGGAAGAAAAATGGGAGATGTTATTAGATCTGCGATCTGTCCCTCAAAGCAGTAGTAATCTCTACCTAGTCCAGTATCAGATCGTTCTGTAATCAGATCGTTCTGTATTGCAGGATGAGAGATCGTTCTGTAATCAGATCATTCTGTAATGCAGGATGAGACATCGTTCTGTAATCAGATCGTTCTGTAATGCAGGATGAGATGTTATAGATCTACAATCTGTCCCTCAAAGCAGTAGTAGTAATCTCTACCTAGTTATTATCACTGCAATCTGTCCCTCACAGCAGTAGTAGTAATCTCTACCTAGTTATTAGATCTGCAATCTGTCCCTCATAATCTATCCCTCACAGCGCCGGCAGCATCCTCTCCCTACACTAACCTGAGAGAGCCATGCCATTAGTAGGAATGGCTGTGATGGCTTCTAGGGAAAACCAGTGAAACGCTTGTTGATTGGCTGCCCTGCAGCTATTCAACATGCGTGATAAAAAACCAGAACCAAGAACCCGAACCCGAACGTTTTCTCAAACGTTCGGGTTCGGTACACGGACACCCGAAAGTTCGGTACGGATCCGAACTTTTCAGTTCATGTTCGCTCAACTCTATTCAGGATAGCTTTAAGAAAAGTTTTTTCAACGCCTTTCCAGGCCCTGGGAGGTCAACATTTCCTGCTGCTGGACAAAGTGTTTTCTGAGACTTGTTTCAGTCAGAGGAAGAGCGGTAGGGAAGATGGCCGGTTGACCAATGCCTTTAAACAATTTTTTAGTCCTCGGTGCCTAGGGCTGAAAGGTTCAAGCAGCCATCGTCAGCGTCTGCATTATATGGTGCAGGAATATCTAGGGGCAAGAGCAGACTTGGAGACCTTTCCCACTGAACATCCACTGAGTTACTGGGTCTTGAGGGTGGACCACTGGCCGGAACTTGCTCAATATGCCATAAAGCTACTTGCCTGTCCTGCATTCAGCGTGCTTTCTGAACGGTCATTCAGTGCTGCTGGAGAGTTCATAACGGATCAAAGAGTGAGCCTGTCCACAGACTCCATTGAAAGGCTCACATTTATAAAAATGAATCAGTCCTGGATAAGCATCTATCAAGCCCCTGATGCTGATGCAACTAATTGAATTTGTGATCTGGGATCCCTTGAAGAAGTCTATGCTGCCTTTCTTATTCCTCCTGTCCTGAATCCTGATGATGCTAGCTTCCAACAATATTTTGTGTTTAGGGCATCACCAACACCCAAGGCTCAATTTTTCTACACCTGTTTTACAGGGGTATGTCATAACAATTTTTAAAAAAAAAATTAACAGCAGAGCCCATTCCTGCACTCAACAAGAGTAACTGTGAGGGGTTACAAGAAGAGTAACCATGAGGGGTTACAGTGTTCTGCCACCACCAACACCCAATGCCCAATTTTTGTGCACCTATTTTACAGGGGTATGTCATTACAATTTTTAATATAAGTTTTAACTGCAGTGCCCAACAAGATTAACTGTGAGGGGTTACAGTGTTTTGCCACCACCAACACACAAGGCCCATTTTTTCTGCACCTGTTTGACTGGGGTATGCCATTACAATTTTTAAAATAAATTACAACTGCAGGGCCTGTTCCTGCTTCCAACAAGAGTAACTGCTAGGTGTTACAGTGTTCTGCCACCACCAACACCCATGGCCCAATTTTTATGCACCTGTTTGACTGGGGCATGTTATTACAATTTTTAAAATAAATTACAACCTGCTTCCAATGAGAGTAACTGTGAGGGGTGTGACGTTATGCGAGGCAAGATAGTGGACGGGCGATATCTGTCACCTCGCATGCGTTCACTTGGAGTGGACTAGAAAGTGTTCCGCCCGCGTTTTCCCAGCCATCGTGGCAGAGCTGGCTCCGGCCCGGAGTTTTTGTTCCACCCAAATCCCACTTCAGCTGCTTTAAATGACCAGGATGAGAACTCAGTTTTGCTCTGGCCTGGGACTCAGTATCACTACACTGAGAGAGCTACACCTTGGGAACTCAAAAAGAAAGACTTGCGTTTGCTATGTTTGGAGGTGTCTGGGACGAGCCCGACACTGTATAGAGAGGTATCCTGTTTTGTATAGCTGAGCACGGGATGGCAAGGAGTTGTTTTCGCTATTTTGTTTATTTTATGACTTGCAACCTTTATCAATAAAACTTTCCCAGGAAAGGTGAACCCCATGTGCTAATATCCCACACGTGGTGTATTCACCGGGCAACTTTACAGCATGGAGGAAATGTTGAAGGCTTTGCTACAGGCGACTGCGGCCCAGTGGGAGACCAGTCTCCAAGTAGCACAAGCCGCTGCAGCGCAGCGGGAGGAAAGGCGCCAGGCCGCTGCAGCACAGGAGGAGGAAATTCACCAACAGCAGGAGGAAATTCGCCTACTGCATGAGGTGATTCGCCAGGCTGCTGCAGCACAGCATGAGTTGAATCGCCAGACCCCGGCAGTGCAGCAGGAGATGAATCTCCAATTTATGGAGGCTCTGATGGAGTTAAAAAAGGGGTCCACGCCTCCCATGGCAGTGGAACCAAAGCTGGTATGCACCTCTTACCACCTGCAGAAGATGAAACCTGCGGATGGCGTGCAGGCTTACCTCACGACTTTTGAACAAGTCGCTCTTCGTGAAGGATGGCCAAAAGAACATTGGTTGGGACTGTTAGCACTTTTTCTGACAGGTGAGCCCCAAAAGGCCTACTTTGATTTGGAACCCGATAAGGCCCAGGACTATGAGTCTCTGAAAACGGAGATGCTCGCACGCCTGGGTGTCACCATGGCAGTCCGGGCTCAACGGGTGCATCAGTGGACCTACCGCATAGACCAGCCACCCCACTCCCAAATATTTGACTTGATCCATCTCATGAGGAAGTGGTTACAGCCAGAGACTTTGCAAAGCCCACGTGGAGTGTGTGGGTCAGCCATGAGGACCCCAAAATGGCAAACCAACTGGTGGACCTCATGGAGAGATACAGGGCTGCTGAGGATTTGTTGCACCCATCTGCACCCCACCCCAATGTATCTATGGGTAAAAGATCACCCTGCGGACCCGGTAAGACTGTTTCAGGGTTCAAGGGCGTGGGGAAGTTTCATAAGACTGCTACAGCTAAAGAGACTATGGGCTCTAGACCTGGAGACTGGCCAAAGAAGTCATGAAGGTCTTGGGGACCCTGGAGAGGACTGGGTATAGAGCACATACAGTGCTACCGATGTCTTGCATTGGGACATATTGCTGCCAACTGCCCCCTAAATGATGAACTAATGCAGGGTGATAATGCTTATATGAAAAGATGCATAGCTCTTTTTGCACAGGTCGCATGTACTGCATCACGTCAGGGTCACATGGAAAGGAAAACATGTGTGTTGTCTGTTGATGGGAAGCCAGTCACTGCACTGCTTGATTCGGTAGTTTCGTGATTTTAGTCAACGGCAGTTGCGTAAATCCTGCAAAATTACACCCTAGCACCATCGGGTTCATTTGCATCCATGGGGACACTCGGAAATACCAGTTTGCGGTGGTTGAGATTGACACCCCTTGGGGCAGTATGACACATTCAGTGGGGGTCGTACCTTCCCTGCTTCATGAGGTCTAAGTGGGGAGGGATTTTCCCCATTTTTGGAGGTTAGGTGAAGGCACAGAGAGTCTGGAGGATAGAGCTCCCCCTGCTAGGGAAGCATGGGAACTCTCACCAGAACCTTTTTGCCAAATGGAAAAGGAGACATTTGGCAGGACCAAGGAAGGAGAGCCTCTTCCTTTTCCTGCAATGGCTGGGGAGCCGGAGTAGCTGGAAGACAGCTCTCAGCTAGAGTTTAATGTACCAGAGAACATCTCTGACTCTAATAGTGAGAGTGGACAGAATGTGACCCCTGACTTAGAGATCAGGAGGGAGAATATTTGTACAGAGCAATGGTGGTAAAACACGGTGAGGACAAGATAGAACAGCTGGTGGTTCCCAAACTGCAGGATGGTGCTAGACTTGGCCCATGGTCATATAATGGGGGGACATTTGGGTATGGAGAAGACCAGGGAGAGAATAACCCAGAGGTTCTTCTGGCCCAGGCTGTATGTAGATGTCAGAGAGTACTGTGAGTCATGCCCTGAGTGTCAAATATCTGCCCATCACTCTATTTTCACAGTCCACTTGTTCCCCTACCCTTAATTGAAGTGCCTTTTGAGAGAATTGGCATGGATCTGGTGGGGCCAGTAGTAAAGTCTGTCTGGGGCCACCAACACATTCTGGTAATACTGAACTACGCGACACGCTATCCTGAAGCCATAACCTTGTGGAATACCTCCGCTAAGGCCATCGCCAAGGAATTGGTCCAGGTGTTTAGTCACGTGGGAATCCCAAAAGAGGTCTTAATGGAACAGGGCAATCCGTTCATGTCCAGGGTTACTAAGGAACTGTGCAAGTTGTACAAAATCTCCCATTTCCGTACCTTTGTCTTGTGAGAGATTTAATAAAATTCTCAAAAGTATGTCAAAAAAGGTAGTCGACAAAGATGGGAGGAATTAGGATTTTCTGTTACCATATCTCAGGTTTGCCATACGAGAGGTTCTGCAGGCATCTACGGGTTCAAGAAGCCATGCATTCAATGGTGTTACTGTAATGCTTCGCTTGATGTAGCCCTCCTCAGATAGGGAAATCTTTGACAAACTGTAGAGGCGCAGAGGAAGGTGAAAACGCCTAGTGCATTACCACCATTCAATTTTATTGAATAAGAATATTTTCGTATACTCGCAACGGTTCATCAAAAGACTATCCAGAAGACTGTGCCTTGCGGCTGGAGTTGTCTTTTGATGTGCATGTTCCTTTGTGAGAATACTAAATTATTCTTATTCAGTACAATTTAATGGTGGTAATGCACTAGGCATTTGCACCTCCCTGTGTGTCTCTACAGTTAAACCAGTGGGAGCACTAATAGGGTTTTTGTTCTTGTATGCAGATGCACTTTGCAGTAATTTGCAAAATGTGACTATGTTTGTTTTGAACATTTACAACATACGTAAATATAGACAGTCTAGCTACCATGTTGTCAACCTTTTTCAGTTCACATATTCAGTAGGATAACTGTGTACTGTATATTCAGAACATAGAAAGTGGACAGTGGTAATCTCTTCCATGATATCATGGTCCAGTGTTACTATAAATATTTTTTTATAAATACTAATTATCAGCCACTCTGCACATCTGGGGGAGTTTTGTTTCTATAAAGACATTACTACACTGGGTTATTTGTTAAAAATGAGATCTGACCTGAGGCGGCTGGTGGTATATTATTTGGGGGGCAGCAAACAATCCACCTACTGCCACCCTCCCAGTTGGTGGGGTCACAGGCATCCCCTTGGTCGGTTGGTTACCAGCCCCGCACTTACTCCATGTAGGTCACAGGCAGCACATCCTCCAGGTGGCGGGCAGTGGCTTCACCCTGCGTTTCCTACTCCTCCTCTGCGTCACAGCAGCTTCCCTTGCGTCTCTTCCCTCCTCCTCCTCGGTGGCCAATAGGATCGCTTCTCCTCTCAGCTAATTGGGTAACAGGTCTCAGGACCCACTTCCTGATTGGCTGGGAGGAGAATCAGGACGACAATAGCAAATATTAGTTTGCTATTGTCACACTACTGGGTGGGCTCAGGGCACAGTGCTCTGTGCCCCAAGCCCATCCTTTTTTGTTTTCAAAGATTTTATTGAGGTTATATAAACATACAAACATAAGCACATGAGTAGCATTCACATATAGTTTTAGGCAGGTAGGAAGAAACTGAAACCTACTAGAGCCATGACAGTAAATCCTGTAAAGCTGACCGTTGACTAAGGAGTATCCTCCCCATTCGAAACTGGGAAACTGAGCGTGAGTTAGAGAGAGAGAGGGCTTCCCGGGGACCCAGCACCCCATAAGGGAACTTGCTGTGCCAGAGGACCAGGGATCTCCCCCTGGAGGCGATGAAGCCTGACTTATCCTCTTTAGTCTGAAAGAAGGTACTCCCAAATATGCACCTTAATGAATCCTACTAAAAGAGCCTCATAATGTGAGGTCATCTATGTTTCCTGCCCAATTCCTACAGGGGGTAGAATGATAAGGGTGTGAGGTTATAAGGGTGAAGTATTAGAAAGAGGAAGAAAAAAAGGGGGGAGCGAGATGAGAAGGAGACGTAGATTAGGAGAAACAATAGAATTTAAGACTGTCTCTTAAGGAGGGAGAAATGTTGTTTATTGTTGGAAATAGAACTGGCCATTTTTTCTTGAGCCATAAGCCATGACATTTTTTGTTTAGCCGCTCTCAGGGAAACACTCTGTTGTTTCCATGCACCAGCGATGGTTATTTTGGCTGCTGAGAAAATGTGGTGGATCAATTTGCGGGCTGGCTTGGAAATTCTGGGAATATGATAATTTAACAAAGCAATGGTAGGGGACCTCGGAAGCTGGATATCTGTGATCCTTTTGATTAGTGAGAATATTTTAGACCAGAAGGGTCTTATTCTGGGACATTCCCACCATATGTGTGTCATGTTTCCCGTCATCTGGCATCCCCTGAAGCACAGTGGAGTCGCCGAAGGGTAAATCCTTGATAGCCTTGCCGGAGTAAGATACCATCTCGAGATTACCTTAATACTGGCCTCGGAGATAGTTGTATTTAGGACCCCCTTGAATGATTTAAAGAATGCTGTGTGCCATTTCTCTAGATCCCATTGAAAGTTGAGATCTATTTCCCAATCTTTCATGAAGGCGGATTTCTCCACAGGCTGGGTAAGCGCCTCGTAAATGACCGAGATACCCCCCTTTTGTTCAATAGGCTGACCACACCACCTTTCATAGGTGGTAAAGTTGGGGGGGAGAGGTCTATCTGTCCAGATCTTGTGTAGAAAGTTGGAAATTTGATGGAACCTGAACCTTTCCGAGTCAGGTAAGTCTAGTTTACTCTTACAGAAGCTTAAAGAGATTGGGCCCGAAGAAGTATAAAAGTGACCTATGCGATAAAGTCCTTTGTCCAGCCACCATTGGAAGGCTTTAATATTCATTCCCGGTGGAAAGATTGGATTATGGAACAGGTGTGCTAAAGGTTTAATCGGGGACACTAGTGATGGGAGTCGGCTTAGTTTGTCCCATAAAGCCAGAGCATGTGAGAGGGTAGGGGCCAGGATCGGAGGTCTACTTTTAGGAGGGCACCATAGAACATAGTCCAGTGTGTGCCTCGGTGTGGCCTGCCTCTCCATTCTCACCCAGTCAGGTCTTTCAAATTTAGTGTAGACTAGGGACATTTGGGCTAATCTAGCCGTGTAAAAATATTTAATGAGGTGTGGTACACCTAGACCCCCCTTACGCCTATGGTGATAAAGGTACTTTTGTGAAATCCTGTACCCCGCCCTACCCCAGATGAATTTAATAATTTTACTTTGAAACGAGGCTAGGTGATCCTTTCATATCGGAATAGGAAGAGAGCAGAAGAGATAAAGCAACCTGGGCAATAAAGTCATTTTTACCGAGTTAATTTTGCCTAACCAAGAAAAGTTCAGTTTCGACCAGGATAGCAAGTCAGACTCTAGTTTGCGGAACATGTGTGGGTAATTTTGGGCATAGAGAGTTTCAAATTTGGGTGTGAGGTTAATGCCTAAGTATCTAATCAAGGTGTTACTCCGTTCGAACTGAAAGTTCTTCTTTAACAGAAGTACGGTTTCTGGTTCCAATGAGACGTTAAGTGCCTGAGACTTGTTATAGTTAACCTGAAGACCTGAAATTTTTTGGAAATCCTCTAATAGACACTGGAAAATAGGGAGAGTGGTTATAGGGGATGATATGAATAAAAGAACATCATCTGCGAACAGGCCACATTTGTGCTCCTGTTGTCCGCACATGACTCCCTTAATGTCTGGATTATTTCTTATCGAAATGGCTAAGGTCTCTATCGCAATTGCGAATAGGAGTGGAGATAGTGGGCACCCTTGTCTGGTTCCTCTTTTGATGGGGAATGGCTTGGAGTAGAAGCCCCTAAGTTTTATCAGGGCCTGCGGTTTGGAGTAAAGTGCCCGTACAATACCTAAAAATTTCCCACCAAAGCCCCATCTTTCAAGAATCGCAAATAAGTAGGGCCAAGAAACAGAGTCAAAGGCTTTTCTTAAATCTAAGGAAAGTAACATGCCTTTTTGTTTAGGACCTCCCGGCCAATTAGATTGTAGAATAGTAACTATATTTATCGCCCTTCTTATTTGATCCGGTCCTTGCCTACCCGGTATAAATCCTACTTGATCCTTGTGGATGTAGCAATTTATAAAAGAGGCCAAACGGTTGGCCAGGATCTTGGTAAGAATTTTCAGGTCGTTATTTATAAGTGAGATTGGTCGATAATTTTCCACCAACTCCGGGTTTTTCTCAGGCTTCGGAATAACTGTTAGAAAGGCAGTGTTTAAGTGAGTTTCAATAGGTTCTCCTTTCATCTTGTGATTAAAGAAACGTGCTAAGTGGGGGGAAAGTATGTCAATAAAAGCCTTATAGTACGGAGCCAAAAAGCCATCTGGGCCTGGGGCAGATCCCTGTTTGAGTCCCTTGATGACCTCTCGAACCTCTTCCTCAGTGACTGCTGCCTCCATACTGTGTCTGTGTGTGGCTGATAGAATCGGAACCGGGATGTCATCAAGGAACTCGTTAATTCTGTTCAAGTTATCGGTTGGAGGCGGTGAATAAAGCTTCTCATAAAAGGTATTGAAGGCTCCCAGAACTTTGTCAGGATTCGAAGAAGGGGGATTAACTCCTGTCCTAATTTTGGGAAAGGAATGGTGAGTCATGCGTGGAGATAGCTGTTTCGCCAGGAGGGAGCCCATCTTTTTACCCATTGTATAGAATTTGTTTTTGCTCCAACGTATACTTTTCTCGGCTTTCGTTGTCAGGGCTAAGTTAAGCTGTAGTCTAGCCTTGTCTAATTGATCTAGTAGGGTGGGGGAGGGGTGTTTTTTGTGTTCCGCTTTGATGGCACCAAATGCCGTCTCTAGCCTAATTATGTCCAATTTTCTTTCTTTTTTAATTTGGGACGATATTTGTATTATCTTGCCTCTGATGAAGGCTTTATGAGCCGCCCATACCATTTCCACTGAGATGTCTTCCGTGATATTGTGTGTGAAATATTCCTTTAAATGTTTTCCAATTTCCGTGGCTCTTATCGGGTCTGACAGAATGGATTCGTTCAGGCGCCAATAAGGCGTGTGAAACACTCTGAACTGGGTGCGGATGGATAGGGAAACCAATGCGTGGTCTGAGAGCACTGTGTCATGGATGCGCGAGGAGATAATGTTAGGTAAATTGTAGGCAGGGGTAAATAGATGGTCAATCCTAGCATAGGAACTGTGCGGGTGCGAGAAGTGTGTGTAGTCTCTTGTTGAGGGATTCATTTCCCTCCACACATCAACTAAGTTATGGGAGTGAAGCAGTTTGGCTATGCGAAGACTAGCTTTAGGTGGCCGAACCAATTGACTTCCCATGGGTCTCGTCTTATCCAGGCTCTGGTCAAAGGCCACGTTAGAGTTGCCTCCGATGAGAACCGTACCCTCCAGCAAGGGAGACAAAGTTTCTAGAAGTCGGTGGAAGAAGTTGGCTTGTCCTTTATTTGGAGTGTAATATGAGATCAACGTGACTAGTTGACCTTCTGCTAACCCCTTTACTAGAATGTACCGTCCCTCAGGGTCTTTATAGTCGGAGAGCCATGTGAAGTTGCATTTATTTGACACAAGGATCGCCACACCTTTGGTTTTAGTGGCTGCATTGGCCAGAAAAAATTGTGTGAAGTTAGAGTGTAAAAATTTGGGATTATATTGTAACGGGAAATGGGTTTCTTGTAGCATAATGATGTCAAATTTAAGTGACTTGTATAGGTCACATAACTTTCTGCGTTTTACGGGGGAGTTAATGCCTTGCATATTGTGTGTAGCTATACGGAGGGGAAGATTATTGTGGTCAGCCATTGAAGTTGTAAGAAGGAGGTTGTATGTCTCTTTGGTCACTTAACCAACCTTGGGATACCCCTCCGACTCCACAGGATGTCTGAACTGGGTGGCATTCCGAGTTCCTGAAGTTGGTGACGGAAATTGCTACCATGCAGGCTACGACACTGGAAAAGAGGGAATGAACATGAAAGCGCATTAGCTGAATAAAGAACAGCTGTGAAAAAAAGAGAGTAGAAGAAGGAAAAGAGGGGGATTTAGAGAAGATAGAGATGATTATATTGTTGAGCTGTAATAACACTAATATGGTTCTCCAGCAAAGGGAAAAGTGACCCAAGAGGGAGAACAACTCCTGGGCCTTCCCAACCAAATCAAAATTTGCCTGGCAAAAAGGGACAGGCTTCCTGTCTCCCTGAACCGTTAGGTGTCAAAGAGACAGGTGGAGGCGCATGGGAACCGCCCTCCAGTCAAAGAGCCCTGTGAAGAAGAAGAAACTATTAATGAATAAAATACAAACTGGTCCCTGAGCTATGATCCAGCAGATGCTTAGGGCCCTTAGGGCCTGTCTCGACAGGGATAATCTCCGACCCCATCACCATAAGGTGGGGGGTGAGAGCTATCTTTGGGTAAGGATGACCCCTCACTTGAGACCCCTTCTGGCAACTCTGAAAAGTTTTTCCAATGTGGAGGGGTCATCTCAAAGTTTTCTGGAGCATACCATATATTCTCAGGGCAACCACAGATCACTAACAATAACTTGTAAGAGAAATTTCAACCGTCAACAGAATATGAAAAAGTCTCCCCGAACGGAAATTGGGGAAACTCCCCAAGGTCCAGTAGGGCTTGCTGAGCCCTAGTCTACGAAAAGTCGTTGACCAATAGAGGGAACTTGAATGAGCCTGGAAGCTTAAGGTAGAGTCTTGATTTCAAGTCGGGCCATTGTCCTTGACTCTTTTCGGTTTGGCTTTCTCCCATAGAGGCGTTAGTAGGGGATAGTCTTTTGGAGGAGTTTGTAGCGGCATTGGAGACCTCCATGTCAACTTCATGGGAAATAAGTTTCAGGTGAAGGAACAGTCTCTCCCCCTCCTGGAGAGAAGAGAAAGCGTATTCCCGCCCTTTAAGAGAGAATTTGACTGCGAAGGGGAAGGACCATTTGTATTTGATTTCTTTTTGTGACAAGACATTCAGGAGTGGTTTGAGGGTTCTACAGCGTTGAATGGTTGATGGTGATAGATCCGCAAAAATTTGCACTTGATGACCTTTACAGATAATCTTGTCTGATGCTCGGGAGTATTTCATGACCCCCTCCTTGATGGCATAAAAATGGGGCTTTACTAAATGTCCCTTGGGGAGTCGTCCTTCCTGGGGGGGCCAAGAGCCCTGTGGGCCCTGTCCAGTTCCAGACGATGGGCCGGGGTGTTGGGAAGCAAGTTATTAATTAGCTCCTGAATAGCTCCAGTGATATCTGAGATATTTTCGGGAAGTCCTCTTACTCTGAAATTATACCTACTGGACCTGTTTTCTAAATCGTCGATCCTTGACATGGCAGTGTCAAGTTGGTCCTGTAGTGTGGAAATAAGGTCAGAATTTTGGTTGGAAGCCACTGCAGTGCGATCCAGTTTATTTTCAATCGCCTCCATTCTCAGACCCAGCATCTGAAAGTCAGTTTTAATTTCCCCTGTGATTTTCTCTACTGTATTGGCTAGGCCCCTCTCCAGAAGCATTGAAAATTTCTGGAATAGATCATCTACTGGAGTGGAGATATTTTGGTTTGGTGTGCCTGGGGTCTGGTAGATGTGAATGTCCTGTCCCAGGTTAGTAGGCCCGAGGTCTCCCTGCATGCGGCCTAGTAAGGATTCAGTCGAGGTGGGCGATGGAGTGGCCATCTGTATCAGGCTGCCTGGTGCCTTGCGTGTATAGTTGAGGGTAGCCGGAGTAATCACTTGCCTGTGCTCAGAAGATAGGTTACCACCCAGTGAAAAGATGCTGTGTGCCTCATGGAGGCCTGCTGTGGGAGCCGGAGCGGCGGCCATCTTGGTACACCCAGGTGAGGGAGCCGCCGCGAGTGGGGTGAAAAGCTCCTTCTTAGCTGCTGGTCCTGCCATACAGGGGGATGCCGCAGTGTACAGGGGTCGAGATCACCCCTTCATCTCCGTCTCCGTGGGCTCAGAGAGTCAGAGCGGGCTCTTTCGGCTGGCAGCGTTGCGGAGCTCCGGATCAAACGTCCATGTCGGGGCTTCCGCGCATGCGCTCTCTTGCCCATCCTTTTTTGAAGCCAATTAGAGCCTAAGGCTCTAATCATGTGCTTCTAAAAAAAAAAACATTGGAATCCATGCGTCTGGTGCCCTGCATGTAGATTAGGGGCCGGGAGCATGGATTAGAGGTGAGTCACCCTTGCGCCCCATATGGACGGGCCACCACTGGATCTGACCCAGCTCAGGCACCAGTCTTGGTCTGGTGGCATGTGTGCATGCGGGTTGATTTACTAAAACTAGAGAATATAAAATATGGTGCAGAAACCAAACAGCTTCCAGATTTTTTTTCGTCCAAATTTAGCTGAACAAGTAAGAGGATGATGTACTACCATGCTTTTGGAGGACACGTCATTGTGGGTCCTCCTGTGGTGGGTTGTATTTTTCTGGCCCCATTTCTATTTAATTCTGGTGGTTTAGGGTCTACACCTATTAGCAGCTGCTATTGGCCATAAATATCTAGGATAGTGCAGGTGCTGATTTATTTAAATGTTATGGTGAATACCTACTGTAGGCAACAAATAATGTCTTTGCAGAGTCTGGAAGATATTCTTGCCAGCTGCTCTGTCAGCCCACTTCATCAGCTTGTGGCCTAGATGCATGCAATTTCCTGGGATTTGTAATATTGTATTTTTGGGCCAATGGGTATGCTATTTATGTGTTTTTATTTACATTTTTTTAACTCAGTTTATTTTTGCTTCTTTTTTTCTGATGACAGATGCTGTAAGATTGTTATGATTGTGATTGGTGGCTGTGATTTTATCTTTTCCTTTTTTTTTCTTCTTTTTTTTACTTGCCACTAATGCATGTCTGTTTGGGAAAGATTAGATCACAAGTATTACCCACAAATATTACCCCCCTGTTTGTTGCTTTACCAAATATGTAAGTAATGTTTATTAAGGGTGCTAATACAAATTTTTGGATGGATGTGTTTTATCATATACTGTATGTCTATTTTAGACAGATCACCTGGACATGCTTTTAAAATACACCTTATTGCCCAGTCCTGAAGAAGCAGCAGTATGTAGTGAAATGTGTTAGCAAACAGGGATGTTGAAATCAATTTGAATGCTTGATATGTAGAACAAGCCCTACCTCATGATTTTATGTAACTGATGTGTATTTTACAAAGTGGTTAAACATGTTTATGTTTAATGACTGATATAATAAAATAATGATTCTTTTAAATAGTATATACAGTATGATTTTGTGATGCAGTACTTCCCATTATACATGACCTTCAGCTTTCTGTTAGGAATAGGAAAAAGGTCACACACCAGGAGACAGAAACATATTTAATTTATAACCTACAGTATATATTTATTTGCACTTTTGAACTTTTTTATGCATAGCATGCCAGAATGAAATGTATTAATGTATAAGCCAATATTTTGTAATAGTACTGAGAACAGGTCATCATATTTGTGTTTTCCTCCTTCATGACTCTGTTACGACTCCATATAAGGTCTTGTGGTCCCTCATTCTCATTTGTTCCTCCACTTCAAACTGCCCCATAGTCTCTCAACAGTTTGGATATGCACTCCTGTCTCTGAGTCAATAAGTGGTACCACTTGAAGTGGTTAAATCCTCTTGCCGGTGGTTCGCTGAAGCAGTATGCCTTCTATGAATTGAAACAGGAAGTGGACACCACTATAATGTTTTCAGCAATATGATTTATGAAGGTAGCCTGGAATCTTTGAAGAAGCATTCCCCTGACTCCTTGCAAATTTCTCTGAAAAACCTCTGTTGTGGGAGCACACAACCTGCATTTTTTTTCTCTGTTGGACAGAGTCTCATCTAATTCTAAAATTAAGTTTAGTCATTTTATTTTATTTTCAACCTTCTCACACAAAAAAAAATAATCCCGTCCACAGCAGTAAAGTGTTCATCTTCATTTGCTTCTCACACCATACTATGAAAGTTAACTCCTTACACCAACAATAAATAAATCCCAGTGCTTTGACAATGATTATTATACACTGTAAGAACTTTCTTCTGGAGTAACCATACTGCTGTCTGTTCCATGTTTGGGAGATCACAAATGGACATTACTTGATTGGAAGAGCACATAAGGGCAATTTTAAAATATTCTCAGCAATCATGGAAAACTTAGGGGGCAGCATTAGTCACGTAAGTGACAACAATATTCAGCTGTCAGATTGTACGGATTGAAGTTAAGCAAGACAGGTGAGAGGGTTTCTTTAACACTAAGGGTGGGAAATTCTTTTCATAGATGGCTGAGTGGCTGAGAATGGTTTCTAGATAATGGAAAAGTACCCAATAAACTCCCCTTATTTGTTCTTTTTTGGTTTGTTAAATATATCAATCAATATATCAATCTCAATATACTGCATCAATCAATGGCATTCCTAATGCTGAGTCTCTATGAAAGAATTGAATTCCAATTAATGTAAGATGTGGGTCAGAGAGGAGAGTGCTAGATTGCTGAGGCTTGGAGCACAATGAGTTGGGACTGCATCATCTACCATTGCCGAGGCTTGGAGCACAGTGAGCTGGCACTGCATCATCCACCATTGCTGAGGCTTTTGACACAGTGAGCTGGGATTGCATCATCCAGCATTGCTGAGGCTTGGAGCACAGTGATCTGCGACTGCATCATCCACCATTGCTGTGGCTTGGAGCACAGTGAGCTGGGACTGCAGAGAGAAATCTAGGAAGAGGAGAGCTAAGAAGGAAGTTTGGAGCACACAGCCTTGAGAGGGTGCAGCTAGACCATCCATCCGGTTCAGTCCAACCATTTGGGAGACAGCTCACTATATAGCCATACGTCTCTGAGAGCCATGAAGACTGGGTGAGCACATTGTACATAGCAGTACAGGACTGTAACAAAGCCATCCATCCACCCCCAGCCCATCCATACACGGCCTCCTTAGTCTAGGTCAGGAGACAGTCTGTGCTTGGAGACAGCTTACTATACAGCCACAAGTCCCTGAGAGGGGTGAAGACTGGGTGAGAACACTGCACATAGCAGTATATGAGTGCAGCCAAGCCATCCATCCGGCTCCATCCATCTTGACGCCCAAAGACTTCTGAGTTTCAGCCTGGAGATAACACTTATTAGTTAGCTCGCTCTCTCACAGCATCCAGTGCAAGCCTGCTCTCAACAATGTGAACAGTGTGCTCATATGGTATGTGCTCACCAAGACTGTCCTGTACTTCGTATTCAATCCATAAAAATTGATACTTAGCTGCTGAGCTTCTGCAACTATGATTCCACCTGTCCAGTCCATCTCTGACATTGTATCTATACCGTGATATTGTTTGTCCAGCCTGTCGGAAATTCATCCACCACTGATCCCGACAGAGCTTTCATATTGACGATTCCAACCCCATTCATTCCATCTGGTCATCAACTTGTTGTCCATCTAGAAATCCCAAACGTGGAGTTGCACAGTGTTTTGGCCAGCCTAACTAGGTCAGCCAACATCTGTGTCAAACACTAGCATAGCGTTGTCAACTTCGGTCTGTTTAACATCCGCTCTCTTACAAGCAAGGGTCCCATTTAGAATATCTTGACTGATTGTCAGTCAACAACTTAATGACTTCTCTCAGCTGAATGAGTTCACTCCTCCTGGGTTTGTTTACATCTGTCAGCCTCATGCAGTTGGCAGAGGGGGTGGTCTTGCAATAATTTGCCATGAGTAGTGTAAAATCTCACCTGTCTCTCTGCCTGGTCACATTTCATTTGAATATCTCAACCTGCAACTGCATGGTCCTACTCCTACTATTGTGGCCACAGTCTATCATCCACCTACAACTTACAATGATTTTATAAATGAGTGTTCTGCTCTGATCACCCATCTTTGCCCACTCTCCCCTAACATAATACTGTTGGGAGATTTTAATATACACATGGAAAATATCAACAATGCTTATACAAATGACCTTACATCTTGCCTTGATAGTTTTGGTTTACATCAATATATTATTTTCCCACCCACTTTAAGGCCTCATGCACACGGGACGTTTTTGGACTGGTTTACAGCTGCTGTTTTTTGTTTTTTTTTACCAAATTTTTATTGAAGGCAATTGAGCAGACAATGGAGAACAATACAGTAGAGCAATGTATAGTGATGAATTTACAGACAAATCTTTAGTAGGCAAGTTTGATATACAGGGTGGGCCATTTATATGGATACACCTTAATAAAATGGGAATGGTTGGTGATATTAACTTCCTGTTTGTGGCACATTAGTATATGTGAGGGGGGAAACTTTTCAAGATGGGTGGTGACCATGGCGTCCATTTTGAAGTCGGCCATTTTGAATCCAACTTTTGTTTTTTCAAGAAAAACAATGGTGTGCTTGGTTTTAATGTAACTTTATTCCTTCATGAGTTATTTACAAGTTTCTGACCACTTATAAAATGTGTTCAATGTGCTGCCCATTGTGTTGGATTGTCAATGCAACCCTCTTCTCTCACTCTTCACACACTGATAGGAAGTTAATATCACCAACCATTCCCATTTTATTAAGGTGTATCCATATAAATGGCCCACCCTGTAGAACATGAGATAGGTTCCCAAACACAGAAGTGCGGTATATAGCGATGAGCAAATATAATGTATACATTTAAGCTTAGTGATATGTTAGGGTATGCTCCTTTGTAGAACTGAACTATCGTTAGAGAAAAAGAAAAAAGATTAAGAAGAGGAGAAGGAGATTAGGGTAGAAGAATGATATATGAATAGAGAGGAGAAGAGGAGATGGGGCAAAAGAGATAGGTCAGTGGGCACTTCCGATCCCCCGGAGAGAGCGTTTGTTGCAGGGGTAATCCAGACAGGACTGGATTGGATAGAGGGTGTGATCCCATGGTTCCAAGAGGGCTCCTGCTGGGGATCAGCACCCTTAGATGAAAACCGTCTAGCAGTAGGGTTGTATGATTCAGAAGTATTTTTTTTTTACATACAATAAGCCGGGAAAAGGATGGTAATTTGGGATGTAGTCAGCACTTATCCGCATAATGGGGTGTTGATTTGAAGGATTGCCAACCGTACCACGTGGCTGTGTGGGAAGAACATTTTTCTTGTAAGATACTGATAAGTTCTTCAATTCTTTCGGTTTTATTGATTCTGTGGAACCACTCCCCTCTCAAAGGAATGGTGGATGTTAGCCAATGGGGGGAATGCACTGTCTAGCGGTGTTTATCAGATTTTGAGTCAGGGATTTGTGGTATTGTCTTCTAGGGATAATGGTGTGATGAAGCAGGTAAGTAGTTGGGGAGAAGACCAGAGTCTCTGATGTAATTGTGTGGATGTACTTATGTATCATCTCCCAAAACTTTTGAATTCTTGGGCAAGACCACCAGATATGGACCAACGAGCCGTCCTCAGCATTGCATCTCCAGCATTTATTCGGAGATTGGGGGTTGAATTTTTTGAATAATTTTCTATACCATTTCGTAAGTAACTTATAGCCACTTTCCTGCGTAGCGACATTTAAGGAACCTTTGTCGGTGTGGAAGCAAATGTTTTTACCATTCTGGGTTGGATAGAGAAATTTCTAAATCCCTTTCCCATGCTCTGAAAGCCCAGGTAGAAAATGCATTTTGTTCTGAAAAAAGGGATGAGTATAAAGTGGAGATGAGGTGTCTTTGGGGGCTTTTTTTTGTACAGAGGTCTTCCAAAGTGGTGAGTACTCTAGTCCAATGGCTAGTATTTTCATGTTTGGTTAGGAAGTGTCTTATTTGTGTATAGGTTCATCCGAGGATCACATGGGGCTTAGTTTTGGCATTAACATCTTCAAGGGATAGCATAGTTCTTTTGTGGAAGAACTGGGATGTCAGAATGTCTCTGTGAGGCCAGCATTGTGCTAGAAAATTTTCATTGGTTCCTGGAGGGAAGTTTGGGTTTGCCCTAAGGGGGGTTAGTGGGCTCTTCCAAGGATTGGGACACTTCTTTAAGATAGCGGCGTAATAAGCATTTAGTGTAGGGCCGATCAGGGGGTGAGTTTTTAGATTCAAGGTTATATGTTTAGGGTTGACCCATGGAGAGAGTCTGAGTTTGTAGGACGAGGTTAAATGTTCAAGGATGACCCAGTCCTTCAGGTCCTGGTGGATGTTCCAGTCTACGATGCGGGAAAGTAGGGAGGGCCAGTAGTAGCGCTGTAGATCTGGTACTGCTATGCCACCCTTGTGTTTGGGGAGAGTAAGCAGGGCGAATTTGATCCAGGGCCTTTTATGTCTCCAGATGAAGGAGGTGCACATTTGACGGAAGGTGTTAAAGAATGCTTTAGGAATGTGAATGGGAATCGTTTGAAGCAAATATAGAAATCAAGGCAAGATAGTCATTTTCACAAGGGAGGCCCTACCGAACCAAGATACATTAAGGATATTCCATCTTATTAAATCTTCCTTTGCTTCTTTTAGAATCAGGATGAAATTGAATTGAAAAAGATTTTTCAGAAGGATGGGGATCTTAATCCCCAGATATGTTATGGATTCCTTGGCCCAAGCTAAGGGGAAGTTATTTTGTCATTGTTTAATTATCTCGGGAGGAATCGAAATGTTCAGGATGGATGATTTTGAATGGTTAATTTTGAGGTTGGAAATATTTTGGAAGTTGTCTAGAATTTTAAGGAGAATAGGAATGGTGGTAATGGGATCTGTGATAAGAAGAAGAAGATCATCGGCGAAAGCCGCCACTTCGTAAGTGTGATTTTTGATGGTGATAACTTTAATGTCTGGGTTGGACTGAATTTGGCTCAGAAGGGGTTCCAAGGTGATGACGAAAAGGAGAGGGGACACCCCTGTCTAGTGCCGTTATGCAGAGAGAAGGCGTCTGATAGGTGGCCGTTGACTCTTACCCTCACGGTCAGCGAGGTATAGAGGGCTTTGATATACGAGAGCATTCCTTCAGGTACCTGCATGTCTCTGAGGACTTCCAACATGTAGCCCCAGGCCACTCTAATGCCTTCTCCACATCGAGGGACAGTAACATGCCCTGCTTGTTGTTTTGATTAAGCCAGTGATGAAGATTTAAAGCTTTTGTCGTGTTGTCTCTCCCCTCTCGGCCCGGAATGAACCTGACCTGGTTCAAAGAGATCAAGGAGGGCAGAATAGGAAGCAAGCGGTTAGTGAGAATTTTCACATAAATCTTAATATCTACATTAATTAGTGAGATTGGGCGGTAATTCGGAACCAGGGAGGGGTCCTTCCCTTCTTTGGGGATGACAACAATGTGGGCTTCTAAAGATTGTGAGGGGAGTTGTGGAGAATCCTTTAGGGAGCGAAAAGATTTAAGAAAGTGAGGTTTAATGATGTCAAGGAATGTTTTATAATATTGAAATGGGAGTCCATCTGGTCCTGGGGCTTTGCCAGTTTTCATGCTTTTGATGGCCTTATCAAATTCTTCTTCTGATAGGGAAGAATTTATCTTGCTTACTAATGAGGGAGGGATTTTTTTACGCCGTGTTTGGAAAGGAATTTTCGGATCAGATCTAAGTGAGTGTCTGGTTTAAAGGAGTGGGTGGAGTTCTTAGGGGTATTGTATAATTGTTGATAAAAATTGACAAATTGACCTATTTGCTCGTTGGAGGAGTGGAGAGTGTTTTTGTTATCTTTGATGTGGTGGACTGTGGTCGTGACTTTTTTTCCTGGACTGCCTTGGCTAGGAGTCTGCCACTTTTGTTCCCCTGTTCATAATACACTTTATGCCTTAGAATGTATTGTCTTTTAATTTTAATATTGAGTTCTTCCAGAAGCTGGGCACGTGCGTCGACCAGCTCCTGAAACGCAGAGAACGCCATATTCCATTTGTGAGTAGATTCGAGGGTGCGTATACGGTTTAGAAGGTTCAATATTTTTGATTGCTGTTCTTTCTTGATTTTGGAAGTTTTAGAAATTCCCCCCTAATCACACATTTATGGGCTTCCCAAACGTTGACAGGGGATGTTTCAGGGATATCTTTTGTCTGGAAGTATTCCTTTAAGCATGATTGGAAACCCTCAATGTTTGTTGGGTCTTTGAGAAGAGCAGTGTTGAGTCTCCATATCTTGGTTTTAGTTTGTGTTTCGGGAAATGTGAGGGAGAGTGTAATGGGATGGTGATCGGAAAAGAAACATGTGTTCGATTGAAGCTTTCTGGAGCAGAGGTTATTCTTGTTGGGTGATAAAGAAATAATCGATTCTTGAGTATTTTTTATGAATGGGGGAATAGAACGTGAAGTCTTTGGTTCCTGGGTTAAGCGTTCTCCAGGTGTCGTGGAGAACAAGAGTTTGGAGTACTTTATGAATTTGCTTTAGGGCTCTATATGGGATGGATGAGGTCCCAGAGGAGGAGTCAATGAGTGGGTTAAGGGGGACATTAAAATCTCCTCCTAGAATCAGGATGCCCGAGTGAAAGGAGTATAATATTTCGCCTACCTGACGAAAAAATGTAACTTGCTTAACATTGGCGGAGTAAATATTGGCTAGTGTGATGGGACGGTTGTAAATAGATCCTTTAATGAAAATGTATCTACCTGATCAATCAGCCATGGAATCTGTTATTTGAAGTGGGGTGTGTTTAGAGATAAGGATGGAGACGCCTTTTGTTTTGGAATCCACATTAGAAGCATGAAAGACTGAGGGGTAATTTTTGTTTGATAGATTTGGTATTTTTGCTGTTTTTGGTTTCAGACATTTTTTTCTACAGTCAATAAACTCCCCATCATGTTATCCTACGTGTCTTGTGGGAGATTAGCTTGTGTGGATCACCTTTCCTGGGAAGAAGGCAGCTTAAAGGCAAACTTTCTTAAAATCTGGCGGGTTACCAGTTTTATTTGGTAAAAGGTTGCAAGTCATTGCCATCCAGCGCTAAACTACTACAGAGCAGGATACATCTCTATATGATGTCGGGCTTGTCCCTGACACCTGCAAACAAAACAAATGCAAACCTTTTCGCTTGCAGTCCTTAGAGCAACCAACTCTCAAGGTGTATCTCTCTCAGTGTAGTTCTACTGAGTCCCAGGCCAGAGCAAAACTGAGATCTCTTCCTGGTTATTTAAAGCAGCTGAAGAGGGATTTGGGTGGACCAGAACCTCTGGGCCGGAACCAGCTCTGCCATGGTGGCTAGCAAAACCCGGGTCGGACTCTCACTAGTCCACTTCAAGTGAACCCAAGGGAGTTGACAAATATCACCCGTCCACTATATATATATCATTAAGTCACAGTCCATACACGCATAAGCTGTTATCAACTGTTTTGGGCAGGGGCATTTTTGGGCTGTAAAACAACCCCAAAACGAGTGGGTTCTGAGAGGAGTTTTTCAGCTGTAAAACAGCTGTAACTCTGAAAAAAAGCTTAAAACAGCTTAAAAATACAAAAAAATGCAAAAACGTGGCTATTCATTGTTTTTCAATGTTTTTGAGCCATAATGTTTTATGGGATAATAGTTTTGTTTAAAAAAAGGTAAAAAAAAACCTCTACAGCTAAAAACCGCCAAAAAACGCTGAAAAACGCTACTACAAAAATGCTGAAAAACTCACTCTTCAGCTACTGCTTTCCACCACTAATGTTGCTGGCTTTTTTATAACGTCCAGTGTGCATGAGGCCTAAAGGTCATGTCCTGGACTTGGTCTGCTGTTCTGGCGTTGCTCCATCTGATGTTACTGCAGATGATGTACTATCTCAGATCACAAGTTACTTAAGGTTAACCTTTCGTTATCCAAAACCACTCTGCCATGGGTTGTTTCATTTTAGAATAATAAGAACATTGATTTTATTGCTCTCTCCAGTGGTATCAATAGCAAAATCCACCTACAGAACTTTACAAAACTAATCAGTTCAGGTAAGGCGTTTCTCTTGTTAATAGAATATTTAAGCTACCAGAATCTTATCTCTGTACAACTTCTTCTTGTAACTCTCTAATGACATTTTTCAACACCAAAGTTAAAAAGATTCACCAGCAAATGATTCAGAACCCCTCCCACCATCTGTTTTCTCCAGCTCTTTCTGCTTCTCTCTCTTGTTTTTTCTCAAACTTCAAACTTCCTTCTGTCACTGAAATAAATAGCCAAATTCAGAATTCAAAGCCCTCTACCTGTCAGTTAAATCCTCTCCCTGCTCTCCTGGTTAAAGCTTGTCTATCCTCTGTCCTCTTTAATAACTGATATCATAAATTCTTCTCTCACCTCAGGTATTGTTTCCTCATCATTCAAAACAGCTATAATTATTCCCATATTTAAGATACCTGGTGCAGGCCCCAGTGATTTCAGTGATTTCCGGCCAATCTTCCTTTTCTATCTATTCTTAAAAAAACAGTTGATTCTCAGGTCTATACTTACCTCTCTGACTTTGACCTATTTAATCCAGTTCACTCTGGTTTTCATCCCCTACAGAGCACTAAAACTACCTTGGTAAAAATCACAAATGGTCTCCTCATGGCAGCTGACTCTGGTTTCATAACTATCCTCATTTTCCTCAATCTGAGTGTGGCCTTTGATACTATTTCTCATAATATCCACCATGACAGATTGGCCTCCATTGGATTCACTGACACACTCCTGAACTGGTTTAAATCTTATCTTTCTGGCCATACTCAATTCATCCAACTCAAATCTCTCAAATCTCAACCATCTTTACTCTCTACTGGTGTGCCCCATGGTTCTGTCCTGGGGCCCCTTCTGTTCATAAATCCATCTTCTTCTTCTTGGTCTCATATTTCATAAATGTAACATCCACTTCCATTGCTATGAGGATGACACCCAGCTCTACCTGTCCACTAAACCTACTACCACCCTTCCACTCAAATCCTGTACCGGCGGTTTATAGATATTTAATACTGGCTTTCTTCTAGCTTTCTCAAATTAAATAGTGATAAAACTGAGGTTCTCCTCATTGGCACACATTCTACCCTGACAAAGCTTAACAGTTTTTCAGTTAATATTGCTAACTCCACAGTCTTTCCCTCCCCTCAAGCAAAGAGTCTGGGTGCCATCCTCGATGATACACTTTCCATACCC
Source organism: Glandirana rugosa (assembly GCA_018402905.1). Taxonomy (NCBI): domain Eukaryota; kingdom Metazoa; phylum Chordata; class Amphibia; order Anura; family Ranidae; genus Glandirana; species Glandirana rugosa. Next base: position 55,954 of record BLSH010179487.1, read on the forward strand.
ACATCAGTGATGATACTAAGTCAGCATGTTTCTATTTATGCAAGGTTAATCGCCTCCTTCCATATTTAAGTATATCTGAAAGCAAAACTTTTTTTTAATTTTAGATAAAGTGAAGAGAGATTAGAATGCCTGGTGTATTACTGCCTGTGTTCCTGTTCAAGGGATTTACCCTCTCTATTTATTCTGGTAAAAGGGAAAGTAAAAGAAAATCCCAAACTGTGAGTAGTCACCAGAACTGGAATAGAAGGGAAATCTTAGTTTTAGTGACTCTGGTGACTACAATGGATTTCCCTTAACTTTGGAGGGATTTCCTTTTACTTTCTGTTGTGGCTGTGGGATAGAAAGTGTAAGAAAAACTCTATCCAAAATGAAAAAAAATGTTTTTTTTTTCAGTTCTGTTTAAAGATGAGCTTTAAGTGATGCGTATTTTCTTGTTAGCTTCATGGGAGCTGTACACTTTTCACTTATACCAAAAACTATCAGTGTAGGACTCCCATTCCCAAAAACAAATATATTGTCTGTGTTAGAAAAATACATTTACACACAATCATTTCCTTGGGTCAAACATCTTCTCCGTGGGCACTAAAAGTGTAGAAGAGCTGGGTTTCCATTTGTCAGGCATCATTCTTTAACTAGTTCCACACTGCCTAGCGCATATTTACGGCGGCAGTGTGGACACTGGTCGCGAATCGCCATAAAAAAGCGGCGATCTACGAATGGCCACTAGGGGTCCTGAGGAGTGTGCCCGCGGCTTGGGCAGACCCGATGTCTGCCGGCGAGCCGCGATGAGCGGCCACAGGCAAAGAACGGGGAACCGCGAATGTAAACACGGCGGTTCCCCATTCTGACAGTGCGGGCATGGGAGATCTACTGATCCCTGTCACTGGGATCAGTTAGATCTCTCATGCCCATGGTAGCCTAACCCCCCCACAGTAAGAACACACCCAGGGAACACAGTTAACCCCTAGATCTCCCCCTGCAGGTTAACCCCTTCACTGCCAATGACATGTATACAGTAATCAGTGGACATTTAAATTTCTGATCGCTGAATAAATGTCATTGGTCCCAAAAAAGTGTTAAAAATGTCCGACATGTCCGCTGCAATATCGCAGTACCGCTAAAAATCGCAGATCGCCGCCATTACTAGTAAAAAAAAAATAAATAAATAAAAACCCCAGAAATGAATTCTCACCACCCGTAAACGCGGCCATTTTTGTGCAAACCAATCAATAAACGCCAATTGCGATTTTTTTTTTATCACAAATATGAGGAAGAATATAAATCAGCCAAAACCGGTGAAAAAAATGTCTTTTTATTTTTTTTTTTTTTGGATTTGAATTTTAGCAAAAAGTAAGAAATTTGGGTTTTTTTGCAAAATGGTCGCTCTTCTTGTTTATAGCGGCAATCAGAAATGACACAGAGGCGATCAAATACCATCAAAAGAAAGCTCTATTTGTGGGGAAAAAAGGACGCAAATTTTGTTTGGGTACAACGTCGCATGATCGCGCAATTGTCAGTTAAAGCGACGCAGTGCCGAATCACAAAAAGTGCTCTGGTCCTAAAGTGTGAAATCGTTCCGGAGGTGAAGTGGTTAAAAGACAAGAACAAACACTGGGAGCAAAGAGTTAATAGCTTCAGTATTTTAATAATAAATATAAAACATAATCACTCATATGTAGGTGTAACAACATGAAAATAATTGTCTTAGAGCATCTAGAGCCTATGCAAAGCATTATTCAATTCAACTATTTAAACTGGCTAGCCTCATAAATGCAGCCACTGCAGGCAAGCCGTAGTGTGCACCATAACACAGGAGAGCTGTATGAACTTGAGTCCTGTCTGAAGGCATGGAGCCAACAACTAGTTCCAGATCAGTTGCACCCCTTTCTTGAGGCTTGAGAAAGGGGTGTAATTTCTCCTAAACTAGTCCCTGGCCCCTCCACTAAAATGTGATAATTGTATGAACTTGCGTAACTTTTGAATTACACATTCATTTTTTTTTCATTTAACTTAGTCTTACAGGAGGCCCTACATTCATATTATCTAGGTTTATCACTGTTTAAAATAAGGTAAAATGGGTATAATTATAATCATAGTGGATTTTTAAATATTCTCTCATTTCATACCATAACTTCTACCTAAAGGTAAATGTTTTTTAGGTTAGGTTTTCTATAACTTTATAAATAAACATACTGCATTCTAAGTGTCCAGTGACATTAGGCCAGTTTTAAAATTCCTTTTTGAGAGTTTTACGACCAAGAAAAAGTCAGGGAATCAATTCTTCTTTGTTAAACATAGCATTAATGTTTAACTGTAATCTGAATAAAATATTTAATAAAATACCTATTTAATAAATATGCCTTGGCAGAAATGACCTAGTGATTGAACTGTCTGTTCTTCAGGACACTGGCCCTCAGTGCACCCCATGTCTATAAATCAAACACCATGTTTTTAACATCCCACTTTACATCCCATATCCTCTTTCCTGCGATGCATTGCTGACCGTATAGGAGAAATACAGCCCATGTCCACGTTGTGTATTGGAAGAACAGTTCCCAAGAACATCATTTATGTGTATTTAACACACAAGTGGGGTGCAATGGCTCTTAGTCCCCTTTCACACAGGCTTTCCGATCAGATCCGCCTGTCAGTTTTTCAGGAGGACCTGATTGTATGCTCCATTCAGCCCTATGGAGCGGCGGGTGTCAGCGGTGACATGTCCACTGACACCTGCCGCTATTTGATCCGATCCTGTCCGTGAAATCCAGACAGATTGAAGCCCTATTTTCCATCTGTCTGGAGAATCAGTTTGGATAGGATAAGATGAAAAGGAAAGGCAGTCCATTTTCATCCGATCTCCATAGAGGACAGCATGGCTTTGACAGATCCGTCTCTGCACAGTGAGCATAGATGGATCTGTCATTCGCCTGCTAAGCGGGGATCAGCAGATCAATCTTTGCTGAGCAAAGTGGAGTCTGTACACGGACAAGCCTGTGTAAAAGGGGCCTTAAACTAGTTGATAGCCCCTCCCCCTAAAATATGATAATTTTATGAACTTGCGTAACTTTTGAATTACGCTTTAATTTTTTTTTTCATTTTCATTTACAGGATGCACTACATACATGTTAGCTAGGTTTATCATTGTTTAAAATAAGGTAACAAATGGGTATTAATTATAATCATAGTGGATTTTTAAATATTCTCTCATTGCATACTGTAACTTCTACCTAAAGGTAAATGTTGACATATTTGTTGGCATGAAGTTCAGGTTTCCTATAACTTTATAAATAAACATACTGCATTCCAAGTGTCTGGTGACATTAAGCCAGTTTCAAAATTCCTTTTTGAGAGTTTTATGACAAAGAAAAATTCAGGAAATCAATTTTCTTCCTTGTTAAACATAGCATTAATGTTTAACTGTAATGTTAATAACATATTTTTAAAAATACCTATTTAATAAATATGCCTTGGCAGAAATTACCTAGTGAGTACACTGTCTGTTCTGCAGGACACTGGCCCTCAGTGCACCCCATGTCTCTGAATCTAACACCATGTTTTCTTTTTTTTTTTTCCTTAAAGTTTATTGAGAATATATCAACGGGTTACAAAACAGCAAAATAGTATACTTCATCCAGCAGGAATTAGAGAGACATTTTGGAAGTTTACAGAATTGGGAAAATACAATTATGTGTACTCAGGCGGTATCTTTGAGAATTGGTGACTCTAGAGTTGTTACCCGGGCATTGTGAAGTTATAGTGTCAGTGATCATGGTCATAGTATGGGCATAACAAGGTTCTCTTTGTAAATGCTGCCTGGTCTTGCTGTCGGAGGATGTTATCTTAAGGGAGGGTGAAGTGCTGGTGTGGGTATAGATGGGGTAAGCTCGTCTAGGGGTGTGCGAGTCTGGGGGGGAGGGAAAGTGTAGGGAAAGATGAGGTTCGGAGTGGAGGGGGAGAGGGAGTGGGTGGGAGGTGTATGCCGTGAGGCTGGGGGGGGGTGGGGCTCCCATCGCTTGGGTTCACAGGGGGTATGTAGTGATTTGTCTAATATGTTTGGTTCTTTCTTCCTATATCATTCTTCCTTTTTTTTTTTTTCTTTTTTTTTTTTTTTGGGAGGGGTATTCGGGGTTTGGTGTAAGAGGCCCATTTTCTTGCTACTCCTGTTTGGAGGGTGAGGGCTAGAGTATTTCTTCTGGATAGTTGGGTAATTTAAGGTGTGTTATCCAACGAGTGTATGAATTGTGGGGTGTTAAATGTTTCTAAGTATTGTTTAAGAGGAGCCCATTAGGGTGTTGTATCTATCGGTTGTGCAGAAATGAGTCCAGCTAGCCCATATGCGTGAGAATTTGTTTGGACAGTCTCGGGCTACCGCAATTGTTTCTTCCATTTTGGCGTTTTTTTTAATTCGCTTAAGCCAGTCCTTGATGGATGGGGCACGGTTAGAGCCCCAGTAGAGAGGGATACACATCTTGGCTGAGTTTATCATATGGGGAAGTAGAGTTTTGCAGTAGTGATGTGCGGGAATATCAGAATGATGGAGTAGGAATTGTGCTGGTGTATTCTCTAATGTGTAGGTGGATATGTGTAGTGAGTTCTCTGACTTGGTTCCAGAATGGTTGGATAAGGGGGCATGACCACCATATGTGTGCTAAAGTGCCTGTATCACTGGAACATCTCCAGCATTTATTTGAAAGAGCTGGGTTAAATTTGTGAAGCAATACTGGAGTTCTGTACCAGCTAGACAGCACCTTGTAGCTGTTTTCCTGTGTGGAAACGTTTAAGGAGGATTTATGTGATAGTGTGGCTATGCGCTCCCATTGTTCTTCTGTCATGGAAATATTTAGCTCTTTTTCCCAGTTTTTGCACATTATCGTAGATTTCATAGTATAGTTAGAGGATAGGATATTGTAAATGGTGGATATCAAATGCTGTTGAGGAGCAGGCTGCGTACATAGTTGTTCAAATGGGGTCATGGGGCGAGATACAGTGAGATTGTTGTTAATGGTTGTTAGGAAATGTCTCATCTGGAAGTATGTCCAAAGAGGGCATGTTAGTGTGGCGTGTTTTGTCGGCAAAGATGTTCTGTCGAGAAATTTGTTGCTATGGTAGAATTGGTAGGCTAATACTGTGTCATGTATCCATATATTTTTTAGAAAGCTGGTTGACATACCTGGGGGGAAGGCGGGATTTAACTTTAGAGAGGTAAGTGGCCCTGTGTTGGATGAGATTTTAAGTGTTGTACAGGCATTTCTAAAGCATTGTAGCGTTGTATTGATAAGTGGATGGTTTTTAAGTGATGTGGGAATGTCCGAGGAAAGTATCCAAGGTAGGGATTGCGTAGGTATGGAAGAGAATGAGTTTTCTATCGAGATCCAATCTTTGTGTGGTTTGTGGATTGACCAGTCGATTATTCTGGATAGGTGACATGCCCAACAGTATTTTTTAAGGTCTGGGAGGTCTATACCTCCTTTGGTTTTGGGTTTTGTCAGTTGCTTGAAGGAAAGTCTGGCTTTCCTCTGGCCCCATAAGAACGTGGTACAAATTCTATTATATGTTGTGAAAAAAGAAGGCGGGATTTTAATGGGGGTAGTTTGGAAAATGTAAAGCAGGCGTGGTAATATATTAATTTTAATAATCACAGCTCTCCCGAACCACGAGAAGTGGGCTTTGTTCCATTTTTCTAAATCATTGGCGATCGTTTTAAGGGTGGGTAAGTGATTTTTGGAGAAGAGGTCAGAAAGCTTTGGAGTCAGGTTGATCCCTAGGTATCTGATTTGATCTTGTGCCCACAGGAAGGGGAAGTTTCGCTCGCATTGCAGGACTGTTTCTGGGGGTAGTGAGATGTTTAGCGCTTGGGATTTGCTAAAGTTGATTTTGAAGTTGGATATATAATAGAAATGGTCTAGATTTCTCAGAAGGTTTGGGAGTAATGTGTGGGGTTCTCGTAGGAAGAGTAAGATGTCGTCCGCAAAAGCCGCAATTTTGTATGTACGGTCGCCTATCGGGATTCCTTTAATGTCGTTGTTGTTTTGGAGACATCTTAAGAAAGGTTCAAGCGTTAAGATAAAGAGGATTGGGGAGAGGGGGCAACCTTGTCTCGTCCCGTTTGTTATGGAGAAGGCGTTCGACAGGCATCAGTTGGCTCTAACCCTAGCAGATGGGGTCATGTATAGGGCCATGATTGCGTTGAACATCCAGTTCTGGATTCCAAGAGCGCTTAAGACCACCCCTAGATAGTCCCAGGATAGCCTGTCGAACGCCTTCTCTGCGTCTAGGGAAAGGAAGAATCCTTTTTGGTTGTGTGATTGGAGCCAGTGTTGGATATTTATGGCTTTAGTTGTATTGTCCCTAGCTTCTCTGCCAGGAACGAAACCTACTTGATGCTTCCCAATAAGGGATGGGAGGAGGGGTAGTAATCTGTTAGCTAGTATTTTGGTGTAAAGCTTGACATCTACATTGAGGAGGGAAATAGGCCTATAGTTACCGAGGTGGCGTCTTTTCCTTCTTTTGGGATTACTGTTATGTGGGCTTCAAGTAGTCTGTGAAGTGGGGTCGTGGAGGATGGGATGAAGTTAAGGGTTTTGAGAAGGTGGGGCTGTAGCGTTTCTGCGAATGTTTTGAAGTATGCGTTTGTAAGGCCATCTGGACCAGGGCTTTTGCCATTTTTGAGTTGCTTGATGGCGGTTTGGAGTTCTTCAGTGGAGATTGGGCTTTCTAATTTTTGACCGTCTTCTGTGGTGATGCGTTTGGGGCAATGTGCTTCGAGGAAATTTTTAATTATATTTGATCGGGTCTGTGGGTCTGTACTGTCTGTGTGGCCTTTGGGGAGGTTATAAAGGCTT
>BLSH010179532.1:0-40832 GCA_018402905.1 Glandirana rugosa
GCTGTCATTCCGTCTGGTGGACACGGACAGTTTTAAAAACCTGATGGCGGTGTCTGTCCCACAGTACGTGGTTCCCAGCCGCCACTACTTTTCCAGGCGAGCCATCCCTTCACTGCACAAACAAGTCGGGGACGAGATCAAGTGTGCACTGCGCAACACCATCTGTGGCAAGGTCCACATAACCACTGATACGTGGATCAGTAAGCAGGGGCAAGGACGCCATATCTCGCTAACTGTACACTGGGCAAATGTAGTGGCGGGTGGGCCTGAGGTGGCTAGCTGTTTGGCACATGTCCTTCCGCCACCGAGGATTGCAGGGCATTTCTCTTTGCTTCCTGTTGCCTCCTCCTCCTACTGCGCTTCCTCCTCCTATACCACCTCCTCATCCGCTCAGCGTAACACCTTCACCACCAACTTCAGCACATCCGGGGTAAACGACAGCAGGCTGTTTTAAAACTGATATGTTTGGGGGATTGAACAACAGAACGATGAGTGGTTGTTGCCACTGAGCCTCAAGCCCGGCCTAGTGGTGTGCGATAATGGGTGAAATCTCGTAGCAGCTCTGGGCCTAGCCGGTTTGACGCACATCCCTTGCCTGGCACATGTGCTGAATTTGGTGGTGCAGAAATTTCTAAAAAACTACCCGGATATGTCAGAGCTGCTGCAGAAAGTGCGGGCCGTCTGTACGCGCTTTCGGCGTTCTCACCCTGCTGCTGCTCGCCTGTCTGCGCTGTAGCGGAACTTCGGCCTTCCCGCTCACCGCCTCCTATGCGACGTGCCCACAAGGTGGAACTCCATCTTGCACATGCTGGAGAGACTGTGTGAGCAGCAGCAGGCAATAGTCGAGTTTCAGCTGCAGCACGCACGGGTCAGTCGATCTGCGGAACAGCACCACTTCTCCACCAACGAGTGGGCCTCCATGCGAGACCTGTGTACCATATTGCGGTGTTTCGAGTACTCCACCAACATTGCCAGTGCCGATGATGCTGTTCTCAGCGTTACTATCCCATTTCTATGTCTTCTTGAAAAACACTTAGGGCGATGATGGAAGAGGATGTGGCACAGGAGGAGGAGGAGGCGGAAGAGGGGTCATTTCCACGGTTATCAGGCCAGTCATTCACAAGTGGCTCGGAGGGTGGGTTTCTGCAGCAGCATAGGCCAGGTAAAAAATGTTCAAGCCAGGGCACAGTTCTGGAGGATGAGGAGGACGAGGAAGATGATGAGGAGGAGGAACCGTGTTCACAGCAGGGTGGCACCCAACGCAGCTCGTGGGCATCACTGGAGCATGGCTGGGGGGATACGGAGGACACAGAGGATACACCTCCCACAGAGGACAGCTTGTCTTTGCCTCTGGGCAGCCTGGCACACATGAGCGACTACATGCTGCAATGCCTGCTCAACGACAGCCGAGTTGCCCACATTATAACTTGTGCCAATTACTGGATGGCCACCCTGCTGGATCCCCGTTACAAGGACAACGTGCCGTCCTTAATTCCCTCACTGGAGCGTCATCGGAAGATGCGCGACTACAAGCGCACGCTGGTAGACGCGCTGCTGAGGGCATTCCCAAATGACACATGGGGCTCTGTGGAAGCACAAGGCGAAGGCGGAGGAGGAAGAGGTCGCCAACGCAGCTGCGGCACCTCCAGCACCTCAGAAGGCAGGGGTAGCATGGCCAAAATGTGGAAAAGCTTTGTCAGCAGCCCGCCACAACAAACAGCACCACCAGCTGATAGGCAACGTCTTAGCAGGAGGCAGCATTTCAGCAACATGGTGGAACAGTATGTGCGCACACACCTACATGTACTGGCTGAAGGGTCTGCCCCATTCAACTTCTGGGTCTCCAAATTGGGCACATGGCCTGAGCTTGCCCTTTATGCCTTGGAAGTGCTGGCCTGCCCTGCAGCCAGTGCATTGTCTGAACGTGTGTTTAGCACGGCAGGGGGCATTATCACAGACAAGCACAGCTGCCTGTCCACAGCCAACGTGGACAAGCTAGTGTTTATTAAAATGAACCAGGCATGGATCCCACAAGACTTGTCTGTACCTTATGCAGAATTGACATTTAGACCAGCCTCACACAGCCATTGGTATACTTGTTTTTTTTGAATATGTCTCAATATTTTGGGGGCTACCCCTATTAGAAAAAAAACAAACAAATAACAGTGTTGGCTACCTCCTCCTCCTCCTCCTCCACCACCGCCACCTTCACCTACACTGCCACGGTCACGGCCTAGTCAACCTCTAGGCTCCTACTCCACATCCACCTCCTCCTCCCATTTTTGTGATTTTAAGTTATTTCCCTATCCACATTTGTATGTAGGGCACTTGTCCTACTCCTTACCCCAATTTTGCTTCCTTTTGCAGCCCTCTAGCCCTTTCCAGGACTTTTTTTCAGCCATTTTTATGCCCAAAAGTTCGGGTAACCATTGACTTCAATGGGGTTCGAGGTCTGGGGTAAAGCTCGGGTCAAGTTCGGTACCGAACCCGAACTTTTCCGCAAAGTTTGGCCGAACCAGACGAACCTGAACATCCAGGTGTCCGCTCAACTGTACTTAAGACCAATACAAAGAAAGGATTTTTAGAAATCTTGGCCAACTGAAAAGTATGAACATGAACAGTATGAGCATACTTAGTTGGGGCTCCTTTTGCCTGAATTACTGCAGCAATGCTGCGTGGCATGGAGTCGATCAGTCTGTGGCACTGCTCGGGTGTTATGAGAGCCCAGGTTGCTCTGATAGTGGCTTCAGCTCTTCTGCATTGTTGGGTCTGGCATATCGCATCTTCCTCTTCACAATACCCCATAGATTTTCTATGGGGTTAAGGTCAGGCGAGTTTGCTGGCCAATTAAGAACAGGGATACCATGGTCCTTAAAGCAGGTACTGGTAGTCCTGTTGGAAAATTAAATCTGCATCTCCATAAAGTTGGTCAGCAGCAGGAAGCATGAAGTGCTCTAAAACTTCCTGGTATACGGCTGCGTTGACTGTGGAAACTTTACACTTGAGCTCAAGCATGTGGATTGTGTGCCTCTCCTCTCTTCCTCCAGACTCTGGGACCCTGATTTCCAAAAAAAATGCAAAATTTACTTTCAGCAGAGAACATAACTTTGCACCACTCAGAAGCAGTCCTTTCCTTTTTGTCTTTAGCCCAGGTGAGACGCTTCTGACGCTGTCTGTTGTTCACAAGTAATGCGACAGCTGAAACCCATGTCTTGCATACATCTGTGCATAGTGGTTCTTGAAGCACTGACTCCAGCTGCAGTCCACTCTTTGTGAATCTCCCCTACATTTTTGAATGGGTTTTGTTTCACAATCCTCTCCAGGGTGCGGTTATCCCTATTGCTTTTATACTTTTTTCTTCCCTTTGCCTCTCTATTAATGTGCTTGGACACAGAGCTCTGTTAACAGCCAACCTCTTTTGCAATGACCTTTTGTGTCTTGCCCTCCTCATGCAAGGAGTCAATGGTCGTCTTTTGGACAACTGTCAAGTCAGCAGTCTTCCCCATGATTGTGTAGCCTACAAAACTAGACTGAGAGACCATTTAACCACTTACCAACTGGGCCCCTTTTTTACATTTGTTGGTTACAAGCTAAAAACAGCTTTTTTTGCTAGAAAATTACTTAGAATCCCCAAACATTATATATTTTTCAAACACCTTAGAGAATAAAATGGCGATCATTGCAATACTTTTTGTCACACGGTACTTGCCCAGCGGTCTTTCAAGCGCGATTTTTTTTGGAAACATTTCACTTTTTTGAGTTAAAAAATAAGATAACAGTAAAGTAAGCCCAATTTTTTTGTATATTGTGAAAGAGGATGTTACGCCGAGTAAATAGATACCATACATGACACGGTTGAAAATTGCACGCACTCACGGAATGGCGACAAAGTCCGGTACTTAAAAATTTACATAGGCGACGATTTAAAATTTTAATGGTTACCAGGCTAGAGCTGCAAAGGAGGTCTTTTGCTAGAATTATTACTCACACTCTGGCGATCTCGGCGATACCTCACATGTCTCAAATTTTTTTTAATTTTATTTATTTATTTATTTTTAGCACTGTTCCTTTAAGTTGCGCCCACATATGTAAACATCCCTTGTGATAGTAATATATGGTGACAGGTACTGTTTTGGAGGGCTGGGGGGTCTTAAAGACCCCCCATCCCTCCTGTGCATTTCACAGTATTCAGATCGACAAAAACAGCGATTCTGAATACTGTCATTTTTTAAAAATTGGCATCGTTAGCCGCCGAGTAAACCGGAAGTGACGTTGTGACGTCACTTCCGGAATTTGCCAAAGGAGACTCGATCGGAGCCGATTTCGGCTTCTGTTAGGTCTCCTATAGCCGGCGGAGGCGCCGGATCATCGCTCCGGTCTCCTGGTGGGACGGGAGGCCAGAGAAGAGTGGCGGAAGGCGGCAGGAGGGGGGGGATGTCCACTCCCGCCCCCCGGGATAACGGCCGAGTTGCTCCCGAGTCAGATCGGTCATTATCCCCGGATAGCCGACCGCCCACTCTAAAAAACCATACCAGGATATAGCCTGCAGCTGCAGGTTATATCCCAGCACAGCCACTCAAAACCAGCCGCTGGTCGGGAAATGGTTAAAGGCCTTTGCAGGTGTTTTGAGTTAATTAGCTGATCAGAGTGTGGCACCAGATGTCTTCAATATTGAACCTTTTCACAATATTCTAATTTTCTGAGATACTGAATTTGGGATTTTCCTTAGTCGTCAGTTATAATCATCAAAATTAAAAGAAATAAACATTTGAAATATATCAGTCTGTGTGTAATGAATGAATATTATATACAAGTTTCACTTTTTGAATGGAATTAGTGAAATAAATCAACTTTTTGATAATATTCTAATTATATGACCAGCACCTATATATATATATATATATATATATATATGCATATAATGTATATATACAGTATATATATGTCCTTTTGAACATACACAGTGAGGTTGATTTACTAAAACTGGAGAGGGCGAAATCTGGTTCCAGCGTCAGCTTATTCAATTAATAAAACCTGGTTTCTATGCAGAGCTGTACCGGATTTTGCATGCTCCAGTTTTAGTAAATCAACCCCAGTTTCTATACAAATTCAGAGTTCAGTCTATTATATGGTATTTGTTTGAAAATCAAGGGCCACCTTCATTTAATATAGGCATTGATACTGTTAAAACACTTTATGTTCAGTATACTTTATACAGTGTATTAGAGCAGATATCTGTAAACTTTTAAGTTGAAGCCATTCAACAATACAGTTACTAGCAGAAAAAGTCTAAAATAAACGTACTGCACCAATAACAAACCCGTGTTTGGCCATCTTAACAGGTTCTTATTTTGTCATACAATTTCTAACCCTTCCTTACTCTACTAAAAGTGTGTTTTTGACTGTGTTCCAGATAGAAATTTCCCATCACTCGCTGTCTTGATAGAAAGTGAGGGAATATCTATCCAAAACAGACTCAGAGAGCAATAAAACCAAAGGCCATAACTTTCCTGCATTGTATCCAAAATAGTTTTGGCTGGGCATATAAATATAAGTAGACATTTAGATGGAAGGTTGTAGCAGCCATTGATTTTACATAAAATATAAAAGATAGTTGCAGTGGCTGAATATCTTTGAGCGCAGTTACAAAGTAGATTAGAGTATGTTAGGTTTTATGAAGTCTAAATATACTGTATGTACCTGTGATTTCATTGTAGTACTCACACATATTTCATCTCACAGAGTTTAAAATAGACGCATTTATAATTGTCAATTCCCAAGACAATCTGTCTCATATGGTCATGTTAACAAGCAAGGTAAAAAAGTATAATTTGTTATATTAGCTGCATTTGATGTAGCCAGACAAATGCGTCCTCAAAAATAAATTCAGCCAGTTCTTGAGATCAATTGAAAGCAAAATAAACAATCATGATTCAGCTTTACAAGACCTTAACAAGCGGTCAGTCTATTTTAGTGGAAAATTAATTTTTTGTCATCAGCATTAACTGAACATTTTAAAATATTAATGCACAATAAACATTTGATCTCGGCAAGCATCATTTATATCCTTATTTAAAATTCCATACACAAAGCCACACAGTAGAATATATGACCTTTAGCAAAGGTAACATTCAGTCTATATTCTCCATGTTTTTTTCTACCTAAATGTTAACATTTTTTTTTATTAAACTACAATCATTGCATTTTATAGTAAGAACATAAACATTAGCAGTTATCCACGGAGATCTGGATACAGTCTCTTATTTGAGCATGTATTGTGATTTCATGTATTGTGAATTAAAAGCTACATTCAGAAAGAAAATTGCTGTAACCCTCAACAGAGAGATTTTGCAAAAAATGTTAAAGACAAATTATACATTTTGGTCCAAGAGGTAGACATGTTGTATTCAGGACAAATAATGTCTAACCTCCAGTTAGTTGGAACCTTCCATCAAGACTGCAAAATGACATTAGCTTATCAAATAACTAAACATATTTACTCCTGCCCATTGAAGGCACTGAGAGTCCAATGCAGGGAGAAATCTGGATCAAAGCTTTTAAAGAAAAAACAAAACTATTGTTTGTGAGTAAGATTCGGAGTGTTTGCACTTTTTGCACAAATTAGGCCATTTTTTAAAAAAACAATTACATGAGTTTTAGGTTAACAAGCAGAGTTATTACTGGTGTTCTTGCTGTTCTTTGTAGCAGTAAATATTGTAACAATCACTGTAATTAAAAAAGATCATTAATGTACCTCCTTCAGCTTGTTAGAACCAGTTGGCACTAACTTCAATCTGATGGGAAAATACAACACTCCTAATGGGTGCCATATATAGTGATCTGAAAATATGATTAAAGTTTAACTAAAGGTACAACTTTTGGATAGAGTGGAGAGGAATTAGAGCATCTGTCAGTTTTTATTGCTGTCTGTGCCCATGTAAGAGAGATCCATCCACCCTATTTGTCTTGTTTGCTGTTTCATTGAAAGTGAAAGTAAAAGAAAATCCAGCATTTTGGATTGACACCAGTGCAGCAATAGTGAGGAAATCCTAGTTCTGGTGACCCTAGTGACACGTCGAGATTCCCTCACTTCAGGGGGTTTTCTTCTCGCTACCTGTTTTGGCTATGGGAGATGAGGTTCAGAGAAATCTCCCATATGGGACACAGAAGGCAAAAAAAAAATTACAGGGGTTACAACCCTCCCTTCCACTATCTAAAATGAAAAAAAAAATGTTGCCTTTAGTTACACTTTAGGGAATCCTGTTTATCCTTTTATCCGTTCTAAGATTTTCTATCCAAACTATCCATCCTCCTTTAATGTTGATATCAGATTTATTTGAAAACACTATCTTTCATGACAATGTGTTTGGAAACTGTCCACATTCTTCATATACAGCGCTTTACTTAGGAAATCAAATTTACTAATCTAATTACTATTGGCAATGAGAGGAAATTTTCCATTGCACATTTCTGCAAATGGCTGTCATCCAAAGGAACTGATTTGAATCTTTAGAATGCAACAATTTCAAGGGTATGGGATTCCTGGTCCACTGTTGCACCAAATAGTTTGATTATAAATATTCTATGGGCAGTGATTTTTATCTTCATTGCAGTTTCAGTCGAAAGGAAAGATGCGTTTTAACTAACTTTTTGCAGGTAATACTTTATTTTCTATTTTTATTTTTACAACAGAGTTTCTTTAACCACTAGGATCAATGCAAAGCCAGGACCAGGTTCGCAGGTATAAATAGACCTTGCCCAAATCTCCTATTCCAAATGACTACACTCGGGCACAGAGCTCTCACTACAAATACGGTGCTTCCCAGTGGTGGCTGGTGCTCAATACTTTGGGGGGGCGGCAAACCAATGTGATTTCCCCGTGGGAGACAGATGGAAAGACAGTTATCAACCCCCCCGTGCTGGAGATAGATGGATGGGGATGCGGCGATCAGAGGCCTCCTTACCTTAGCAGGCAGAAGACGAGTCCTGGGATGACACTCTGTCCTCCCCTCCTCCTCCTCCCACTGTCTGAGCCGGGAAGTGCTGGATGTGGCTGCGGGTAAGCCGTCCCTGGAAGAGGGAGCCGAGTCCCTGCTGGAGAGGACCGCTGGCTGAGCTGCTCCCTGACTCTTCCAAGCTCCGGGGTCATTGCTTCTCCTCCCGGCCGAACAGGAAGTGGACCCTAAGACCCCCTGGCCAATCAGGTCTCAGGACCCACTTCCTGATTGGCCAGGAGAAGAATCAGGAAGACAATAGTGAATATTAATTTGCTATAGTCACACAACTGGGTGGGCTCAGGGCGCAGTGCTCTGCACCCCAAGCCCACCCTTTTCTGAAGTCAATTAGAGCCTCAGGCTCTAATCATGTGCTTCAAAAAAACCCCATTGAAATCCATGCATCCAGTGCCCTGCATGTAGATTAGGGGCCAGGCGCATGGATTAGGGGGGCAATGCCCCTGCTCCCCTAATGGACGGGCCACCACTGGTGCTTCCTATATAGGATCTTCATATTTTATGACTGTGCTGCAAAAATAGAGGCAGGTGAAATATCTAATTACAGCATTATGGGCAAACACTGTACTCCTACTTTAGTTTTCCAGGTAATACGTTCAAATTTTGTATCTTCAGAGTCTTAAAGTAAACCTTTATATTCAGCAAATTTATAAAGGCAAAGACATCTGTGTACAGATCCTGATACAAATGTCCCATTCAATTACTAGTACCTCTGTCTTCTATATTTGGATATTCTTTTTTTTTTTAAGTACCTTTTTTAATTCAAAATCCCTGCCGCTTCCAGCCTAATACACCACAGAATGCTCCATTGAGTCCTGGGATATCTGTGTCAATAATCCCAGGAGTCAACAGACATCCTTCTGGTGTTCTGTTTTTCCAAACCCGAAATAATATGATTACAGGTGCAGTTAAGCACCATTTTTGAATGAGGGACTCGCTGCCGGGTAAGTATTGAACACATAGAGTGGCGGCAGTGGCAGGGGCAAAATTAGGTGTTTTGTGTGTATTCTGACAGAGCACTGCACACCACTGCACAGGCGTGAGACTTCGATGTGCATGCTGGGTAGAAAGATACATGAAATACAAGAAGTGCATGGGTGCCGGCTTCAGATGTCCACACAAATGATCGTCACTACCAGATTTTCAAAAGCAGAAGAAGATCCTAAAAGTAAAAAAATCTGCACACACATGTAACACAGTAGCCATAGTAGATAAGGCACTTGCTAAGCATACTGATTATGTTTTTATTTCAATTTTGAAACTGAGACTGTAGCTCCTCTTTAATGCCTATATTGACATGAATGTCATAATGCATTCTGTGTGTGGTTTCATGAGCATTTAACTACATCTAAAATGTGTGCAGTAAGATTGATTTACTAACAGCAAAGAGGCTGTTCATTTTGCAAAATAATTTTCTCTTAGCTTAGTGAATAAGGTAAAGTTCTGCTGATTTCCATCCAATCATATTCAAGCAAAAATACTTTTTTTTTCCCTTGGACCTGATTGGATATTCCTAGCAATATGAATTTTCACCACATCTGCTAAGATAAGTGAAAACTTCCTTGCACAGTGAATGGCCTACTGGCCTTTAGTAAACCTACCCCCGTGAGTTTAAATGAGGCCTAGGGCTTCTTTCTGTCAGGTGGGGGAAAAATATAGAAAGCCAGACAGCATTTCATCCTAAGTGCATTTTTCCAAAACAGAAATATTGTTTGTGCAAGGTTTTCCTACCAAAATACAGAACTTACTTCTTTTCATATGACACTTAAAAAAAAGTCATCATTTAATATGACATAATTTCCATTATGGGACTGAAGAAGGTACTAAATTATAAATAGTTGTCCAGAAAAAAGTGCACTTAAACAGAAGACGAGTAACTAATGCAGCAAATTGCAAAATTGCAAAGGAAAAATGATTTCCGATAATAGTAAATATTCAGTATGTAAATGGTTGATAGAGAATAAATTGATTTTCTCTCCTGAGACAATTTGCTAGGATATAAGAGAAAATTGCAGACGATTGAAGATTTTATTTAACTCTCCTGCCTTCACTTGCCATCTGTTGCTAAAAAGTCCCAGTTTACTTTGCTAGAAAAATGAGGATCTGTTGGTAGCATGTGTCTTTTGCATGCTACTCTATTTTTAGTACTTCACTAACTGTAACAGTATATTGCTTCTGTCCGCACCGTTGTGTTGTGTTTGTGTGTGTGTGATGTGTGTCTAGACTCTACTACCAACTGAAAAGCCAACCAACCATCCAAAGCTTTTTTGGCCCTACTTCTCATATGGCTCACAGGAGTAAAGTTCATTCTGCACTCCTGTAACCTGTCTTCAGCTGACAGCAGGCTAAAGTCCGCTGTCAGCTGACGTCACTCAGCCGGCCCAGGAATTGGATCGATCTCAACTATACAGTCAGGTTCCGCCCAGAAGCCTGAACTGGCAGCTGGCTCAGCCTCTCAGCAAGCCAATGGGTGACTGAGCCAGCCCCTCCTGCTCCCTCCACAGCCCAGAGCCGTGATGGTCGGAAGCAAAGGGGACTCTCAAAGCGAAAGAGGAGAACTGAGCGACCAGCTTGTTTGATTGCTCAATTCTTGGTGTAAAGGCAGGGGGGGGGTAACAGGTGCAGCATTGGATTGATACTGCAGGTGAGTATGGATCTTTGTTTTTTTGTAACCCGAACTTCTCATTTAAGTCACCAACTATTATTAGCAATGAAAAAAGTTGCCTTCCAAGGCATGCCACCGTCCTATACATCAATAGACAAAATAAATATATAGGCGAACCTCAATATATAATGGAGTTGGTCTTTATAGGCACACACAAGACTAATGGACCATACTATTAAAAAATCATGTTTTATTTAATACACATTTAAAATTCATAATAAAATCAATAAATGGACAATGAACACATAACAGATGCCCAAAAGTGGGAATCCAATTGTACAGATGCAATCTACAAAATTAGGACTTGAGTACACCAGAAAATGATACGTAGTACCAAATACTGTATGCATCAAAAAATGTTGATGATCCAAGGTAGATGCATTTCGCTATTAAGCTTCTTCTGGACCCGCCCCTCAGGAAGGATCCTCCAGAACCCAGAGAGCTAACCAATTACCATTAACCTACATATGTGTAGGTGCAGAAGCACCCAAAATAAAAAAATAAAAATAATAATGAAATAGATAGTCAAGTATGCCCTGATTTCTTTTTGTGCATAACCTTTGTTATGTATTGCTGTCTTAATGGTTATATAAATTAATATTTAGAAGTCTGGGAGGCGTTTCCTCTATTACAGCATTTATCATTTACATCTAGATGCTATATTCCGCCCAGCCAGCCTAATCCCCCTTTTGTCCGCCCCCCCGTTTACTTTTCCTCTGGAATTCAGACGGTTGCAAGTAAGCTACATAGACACATTTGTTTGTTGAATATTCCCATATGTCAAAATGACAATGTATAAGTGTACGCTGTATTAAGTTTATATTTGCATTTGTTTGAATTATATCTTTTCTGAATTATAGTCTGCAAGGACAAGGTCCAGAAGAAGCTTAATAGTGAAACGCGTCAACCTTGGATCACCAACTTTTTTTGATGCATACAGTATTTGGTACTACGTATCATGTTCTGGTGTACTCAAGTCCTAATTTTGTAGATTGCATCTGTACAATTTAATTCCTTCTTTTGGGCACCCGTTATGCTGTCATTGTCCATTTATTGATTTTATTATGAATTTAAAATCTGTATTAAATAAAACATGATTTTTTACTAGTATGGTCCATTAATCTTGTGTTTGCCCATAAAGTCCAACTCCGTTATATATTGAGGTTCACCTATATATATATTTTGTTTATTATTAGCAATGGGTCTTGGGGTCTCTTATTAACTGTTTGACAAGCTGCTTCATTTTTCATGTTATGTAACTAGCAACCCTTCAGCATATTAGTATGTTCCTAAAACCAACAGAACAGACTCATGTAACTTGTTCACTGTCAATCTGCACTAAAAACTTGGATATTGTTGATAAGGATACCCATACTCTAGCCAATGTCACTCTTTCAAATAGAAAACATGCTTTAAAAGCATAGTATATATGCCTTTACATGAAACAGAAAATTCTATACAACTGGAAAACATCAAGTAAGCCTGATACTTAATTCTAAGATCCAACCTTTCCCAGATGCATTTACAGGCTACCTGTGAACCATATAAATTGTACCTTGTGACCCCCAGCAATAGCATTGGCACACTTCCCAGCCTTCCAACAATGTTTAGAATTTCAGTTTTGCTGCAGATAGGAAATACATTTGGCTGGGCTTTAATATTGTGAACAAGTGCGCTCATGCTGGCTCATAAAAAATGATGACCAATGCAAGGCTGGTGTTAAAGAGAAATTCAATGCAATTTGGAAGCCCTCTTGAATTCATACAGCATTGTCCAAAGGATGCCTAAGTCTTTTACTGTGGGGAAAAAACACAGACATATTTACTTAATTTCAAAGACAAAAAAGACAAGAGAGTGCAGAGATCTTGTGCAATAAATCGTAACTTTTACTGTGAAAATAAAAAACGAATGCATTTGATTTACATCATCCATTTCCTTTGATGATAAAGTTAACCATATATAACCTATAGAGGCTTGAAATGATAAATGAATTGAATGAACATGGTTATTGTATACTTATATAACATTAACTATGCTAATTTCTATTGTCATATTTATTATCTTGTTGACTCTAATAAATAAAGAATTTTAATTAAAAAACTCTCTGTTCTTTTTTGTCTTTGTCTTTAAAGCTTCTCGGCATTCCTTGTGCCGTTGACAAGAGAGTTGCAGGATCCCGACCTTAGTGACCTAAATAGAAATGTATTACTCTATAGTAGCTTGTGCACAGGGTTGCTGTACAGTGTGGGAGGAATACGTGTTATCTTTTTCCAAGTGTTTCTAGTGTGGACATATTTACTTTTATTTACCTTTAAACATGCTATCACTGTTGAGGGATATGTAAGACCAGCCATATTGGACGATCTTCTGTACATCCTAAAAAAAAAGGAAATCATTAAAATATTTTTTTTTCTATAAAAAAATGAATGCAAATTTGTGGTTGTACAGTCACAATGACCAATAAATAGTTCTTCGTTTTTTCTCATAAGATCAGCTCATCTGATAATTAGAAGTGTTCCCACCTCCCGAAATGAAGACAACATATCTATATATATAATATATATATATATATATATATATATATATATATATATATATATATGGAGAGAGATAGGGTGGTCTGTCATTATAAGCCCTAGAATGGTTGTTTAGACTTGAGTTTTAATTTGAACTTAGTTTGTACAGTTAGGTCAACTAGCCCAACAATAATAATATAATTGTATTCATTTAAATTGTAAATTAAATTAAAATGCGCACTAACAGTAATTACAATAGGGGTTTTCCTTGTTAAAATAACTCAAACTATTTAGGGAGAAATTAGATTTTCATTATAGCATGTTATCATGCTGGGTTTTGTTACTGTTAAACCATTGCTAAAAACTTACTTTTAGTTAGTTCAATATGATTTAAGTTACAGTCACATAGTTAAAGGCTAAGCTCACATTTTCAGAAAATAGCCTATGCAGTCAATGAGTCCCAGTAAATAGTAGAAAAACTGTTCAGCTTTGTCAGATTGGCATTAACTATGTTGTTATACCTGTAGGTCATTTGAGCCTCCCAGGATGCCTGGTCAAAAACTTCTAGTTAGCAATTCCTACGTCCTGTCTTGTGGCTGAAATGTGTAAACTGTTGGAGGCTCACTTCCAGCATTACAAGAGTGAAAAATAATGTCTTTCACATCATAGCAACAAGGAAGGACGTAGGATTGCTAACTGGGAACTTTTTGGCCAGGCTTCCAGGTATACCCAAATGGCTTACAGGTTTGACAATAAACTGAATGAACGTTTTACAACGTTGCACAGTTTTATTTTAATACTGACTGAGCCTCCTTGACTGCATAGGCTATTTTCTGAGAAATGTGAACTTTAAAATAAAGACCCTTATCCTTGTCTGGTGTGGTGTGGTTGTAAAGTTGACGGTTGTAATTCAAGCATTACTAAGCATAGGGGAGGGTGTTCAAAGAGCTTTTTTGCATCAATGGGAAAAGGAATTGACTTTATTGTGATACTTTGCATCATTTTCAAGGGTTGACAAATCCTGCAGATCTGTTCGTAAATAGTGAACAAGAGCATAAATACAGTCATGGAAGCCCATTTAGGTGATATGGGGTGGCACAGGAGTGCTTGTATCAACAGAATGTGAAGTGACCAATTTAGACTGCCTGATTACAAGTTGTAAACGTCCAATCACAGCGGCCTCTAGTGTTAAGGGGTATAAAGGAGGATGTATATAGGATAGCATTATAAGCCTATGTCCCATAATTTTAAGGGGCTGTAAGCAAGGGCTTATTAATGGGAGTCTCATCAAAATTATGCTATAGTGCATGAGTCGCTTAGCCTTGTTTCCATGTCCTATGCAGTAAAACATAGGAATTGGGGTGAAGAAAAATTGTAGCAGATGCTTTGGACTAATGAGTCAAAATCTGAAATATTTGGCTGTAGCAAAAGGCAGTTTGTTTGTGAAGGGCTGGAGAGCGATACAATAATAAATGTCCACAGGCAACAGTAAAGCATGGTGGAGGATCCTTGGAAGTTTGGGGCTGCATTTTGCAAATGGAGTTGGAGATTTGTTCAGGATCAATGGTGTCCTCAATACTGTGAAATACAAGCAAATATTTATCCATCATGCCATACCTTAAGGGAGGCTCATGATTGGCTCCAAATGTATTCTGCAGCAGGACAATGACCCCAAACATGCAGCCAATGTCATTAAGAATTATCTTCAGTGTAAAGAAGAACAAGGAGTACGGGAAGTGATGGTTTGACTCCCACAGAGCCCTTATCTCAACATCATGGAGTCTGTCTGGGATTACATGAACAGACAGATGTATTTGAGGCAGCCTGCATCCATAGAAAATCCGTGGTTCGTTTTCCAAGATGTTTGGAACAACCTACCTGCCGAGTTCCTTCAAAAACTGTGTGCAAGGGTACCTAGAAGAATTGATGCTGTTTTGAAGGCAAAAGGTGCTCACACCAAATATTGATTCGATTTGGATTTCTCTTCTGTTCATTCATTTCCCATTTTGTTAATTGATGAAAATAAACTATTAACATGTTTATTTCTGAAAGTATTTTTTCACACCTGCCTAAAATAAGAGCTAAGTGACAGATCAAGGGTCAGCGCAGTTAACAGCTTCACAACACCTCAACTAATCATGAAACCCTGATTCCCAACTCTCAGGGGAAAGAAAGAAGAATAATATAGAGAACATTGACTATATACTTTACGTATGTATTTATACCTTGCTGCAGGTGTAGACCTACTTGCACTGCATACTAACTGGGGCCTAGAGAAAAAAAAATCCCTTTATCATATACAGTAACTAATTTAATGCCTGTATAAGAAGTCACCTCTTTATTATGTATGTTAATGCTGTTTTGATATGTCATAGTGTTGAAAAAAAGTTTGATTAATGTACAGTACCTATATTATAAGATTCAACTTAGTTTGTCTTCAACTTTCATTAGAGACATATTGGGAGAGGATCTAAACATAGGTGTTTAGGTAGCCAACCAGCCCTAGAAATTGCTGGCACAGTAGATTGAAACAACCTACCAACACCACACGTGTGCCATGGTGTATCCCCTACTAGATTACAAAAGTTGGCTCGCACATAGGGCAGCGATTAGAGCCATTGTTCACATATCAAGTATAATCACCTAAATAAATTGGCGCATATCAAGAACTCATTAATCACTATATCCCTGATTGTTTCGTTTTTAATATTTTTTTTTAGCTAGAGTTGCTTTATTTTTTTCACAGGGGCATGTGTTTTGTGCACTGTGAATAATAACTAAAAAAAATGCAGCGTAGAACTTCAGTATCAAATAGTACCTAAATACTGGTTGGAAATGCAACATAACTACTAGTCATGCAAAACTGTACACATTTATTATATTCGTTATACTTTTAAAGTAGAACTAATGGTAAAACTTTATTTTTATACATTTTGAATATAGTAAGGGAGGGTTATAACCTCTGTCAGTTTTTTGCTGTGTCCAATAGGGGAGATTTCCTGTCTCATAGGAAAAACAAGAAGTTAGAAGAAATCCATACAAGGTGAAGGAATCCCAGGGTGTCAATGGTGTGGACCATTGGAAGATTTCCCTTCTATTAATGTTATGATGTCAACTTAAAATGTAGGATTTGCTTTCAGTGGTAATGGTAAATATGGCAAATAGAGAGGGTAAATATCCCTAATAGGGGCACAAACAGCAATAAAAACTGACAGATGGTCTAATTCCTCTCCACTCGATTTCACCAAACTAAGCAAAACAAACGAAAAGCTGAAGCTAAATTTAGCTACTGGATGTCATATTTCTCCAGACATAAAATATCACAAGTAGGCTTGAGCTTTTCACTAGTATTTTTTTTACTTTTTTATTGAAACACTTTACAAATATTTTTGTCACTGACTGTTAAAGCAGAACACAATTATAGTTCACCTTTCAACGAATATTCCAGCTTGAACTGCATGGACGATGCTTCGAAACTTTGGTTTTTCTTCAGGCCTCCTTCTCCTCATGCCCATTTTCCTTGTGAAGGTGGATGCCAACCAGTCTCTCACCTCCAACGGAACCGAGTCTGTGTGGATGTCAGAGAGCTCATCCTCTGTATCCAATAGGCGTCTACATTTTTGGTATAAATAACATTTCATAGGTTTAGCATAAGGTGCATGACAGTAAAAAAAATTCCCATACCAATAGTCATATTTTTGATTAAAAAAGCCTCTGTGATATAATAATGCTACTATTTATTCAGTTATCATTTCCCCATCCTCTTAGCTCTAATTATGGGGAGAGAAGGGTAAATGGGCCATCTAAGGATTCTATGTTCCTGGCCTCAAACTTTACCCCTTCATATCAGATCCAAAGGTATATTCTATGTCTATCGAGGGAGCTTGTACCAGCTGAATATGCCTGGTACAACTCCAAACCAAAAATGTGAGAAACTTATTTAATTTTCCTGAAAGTTTGGTAAAAGATATGAACATTTTGAGGAGGTGTCACATTTTGGCAAAAGCAATGTAAAGCAAAGCAAAAAAAACTATTGAAAGTAGATAAATAATCAATTACGCAACAAAAGGAAAAACACAATTATGAAAAAAAAAAACCACAATTTTCTCAAGCATCTAAATGAGAGAAATTAAGAGTTCCCACTAAAATTGGTAATTAAACAGAGGTACCAAGGTCACCAAAATTATTCATCCCTACTCGTAATGGTACAATTTCTTAACCTCCCTGGTGGTATGATTATGTCAGATTTTTGGTGCTGAAAGCGGTACGATTATTTTGCATGGAAATTTGACGTCTTATATTGTAGGCCTGTAATTCTTAGGAATAACTCACTTAAATCTGTCCAAACAAGAGACTAGTAGACATCCCGGGTACGATAAAGTTTGAAATATGAAATCATAAATTATAATATAATAAATAACTATAAATAATTATCAAAAATAATAACATAATAGTAATAAAATTTATTCAATAATGTAATCAAATCAAAAACACTGAAATTTGCTCAGTTGCAGAATTGTGTGTTTTCTAGCTGATCAAAAACCACTTTTGACGTAAAGGGACACTTTTTGGTTGCTATGGACATTGTCAAGTTTCCAGGCAGAAAGAATGACATATATAATATAAAAGTGCATGCAGGGCACTGGAGAAACCACTAGGGACAAAGGGGATGTGAAATGATTTCATACAGCAATGTAATCTCTTAGATTACAGTGTATTGCATGTGTACTGTGTGTTTCACTTTTTGAATTTCCCGCCGGGCTCCGTCCCCATGCGACGCGAAGCTCGCAGGGAAAGGAGTCCGGCACACAGAGGCATTGGGCGGAGGAACGACACGCTGACACCGCAGGAGGACATCGTCCCCTGGATCCAGCGATGCAATCCCGAGTGTGGCTCGGGGTTACCGCTAATGGTACTGAAATTGCACCCCGAGCCACACTCGGAATTACCGCCAGGGAGGTTAAAGAGAACTTGGCACCTACTTAAAAAAATGCAGGAAAAATCACAGGAAAAAAGGGGAACTTTAAATTCTTTAAATGCTTCCTTATAGTGTTTTTTCCATACTTTTTTTTTTTTTAAATCCCTTGCAATGTGCCTATTAATTTGCAAGAACATTTGTCTACTCCAGAGAGAGTCAATTCCCTAGTGCAGCTCCTTCCTCCTTGCACTTCATATTCCTCTCCTCTTCCAGTTACTGTCTGTGATAGTCCAGTAAATCCACTCCTCTCATCAATACACTATATAACCTATGTTGTAGCTGTGAAGGGGAGTACTAAAGTGTTGCTTGAGTGACAGCTCTGACTCTGCTGGGACTGCTTATATCACATCCAAGATGGCAGCATCCAACAGCAGTTATAGGGCTTTTGGATGTCTACACAAGGGAGACTTTTGTAGGTAAATAAATATTTTATATCATGTATAAAATATGTTAAATGCACTTATAATCTTATGAAAAGATGATTGTTAAAATAAATGGTCTGATGACAGGGTCTTTTAAATTATCTAAAGCACTTTTTAAAATGAATGAGCAGAAGTTCAACTTTGAGAAACTATTTTTATTTATGCCTTCCATGTGAATCAACTGACAATTTATTTTGATCACTCCCTTAGTTTATGACTCTGGAATGACTCTGGACAAGAATAGGGAAGCAGACTGGCTAGTAATTTTCAAATTATAGTCACAAATGCTGTTTTGGACTGCGGAGGCAAATTGCCCTATCAATATCTTTATTCATAAGTTGGTGGATAAAGTACCGGTAGTTTTCTATTTTTTGAAAATGAAAAACGCTTAATTTATGTGCAATTTCCAAATGTACCAATTCTGCTTGGCTGCAGCTGATCATTGTGGTAACTATATAAAAGCATTTTAAAGATTTCTGGAACTATGAAAAGTGGTCTGAAATTTTTTCCTTGATGCAGGTTCAGCCTTTGAAACCTGTTAAACTTATGTTGCTGTGACACATAACAATAAGCTCTCCCTCAATAACAATGAACATATATTGCTAGGAATAGCTTTATGGGGCCAAATATCACAGTGAAGATTTCAAATGCCACAATGAACAGGCAGCATCACCATGTATGGCTGTTGGACTATTTTAAGACAAGTCTTTCAACAAGGAAAGAGTTTAGGTCATAACTTAGGAGAAAAACTGTTTCTGAAATGACTTTTTCCTCCTGAATGACCAAGAATAGTGTGTCTAATTAAATGACCTTTGGGGCCTAAAAATAGATTTGGTTATTATCCTAAATTATGTGTACACTCTATTTATATACAGTTTAAATGATTGCATGGATATAGCCTAATTGCTTCATTATTATGATACAAAGACAATTTAATAGAATGCATTCACAATATGTGACCACCCTTGATAATAGATTGGTAGGAGTGGGTGGCTGATGCAAACGTTAAATAAAAAAAATGTTATTTTTTATGTTCTAACAAGCACATACTACAATACTTTTTTAAAACCGTTAATCATACATTATTTTAGAGTTGGCAAAATGGAAGCTAATCTGACTAAACTGACCCTAAAATTATATTTTTCATTTCAGTACAGTCATAACTAAGCACTCTGGTGTTAATATACTAAAATAAGTGCTTAAAAGCAACCTGTCATAAAAGAAATTGCTGACCTCTTCCTTGGAAAATAGTTGTCTGTCAAGCTGACCCTTTTGCCTCAGTCCTCCTTTTATATTTCCCCTGTGACAGGTCCACTTTATGTTCCATTTTTAACTAGAATATATTTTTTTGTTTGGTTGAAATATGGAAGGGTTATTCAGTGCATGCTTTCAGGTTTCAACATTAGGGAGATTTCACCACACTTTAAGTGAGGAGATCTACCCAATGGTGACACAGCAATACAATTCTAACTGAAGTTCTCACACTTGCCCACTCTGCGTAAAATATGTTTTAGTACTTTTTGAGGCTCTATGCTTCTGGTTTTAGTGACCCAGCAGGAAAGTAAAAATAGCTCTTTAAAGCTTAACGCCCAGCAAATTTATTTTGATTAAATTGGCCCCCAGATGGTCCTTTTAGAAAGTGTCACCATGGCGCCCTCCATTCATAGAGTATTGATGCAGAGAACTGCTAATGTCATCAATCAGCACTGCTCTCTGCATCTCTAAGAGCCACACACTGCTGAAGAAGATCAAAAGAGGGCAAGTGTCATGTGATTATCCAGAAGAAATTGTAAAAAGGCAAGTATATTAAAATGAATTAATTAAATTAAATATTATTAATGAAAAATGATGTACAAAATTGCGGAGTCTCCGAGGGAAATAGGTATGTGAGGGGACCACAGAGCCTGGAGTTGAAGATTAAGCATCACTATGAGTACTGAACCATGGGAAGAGAAGAATCAGTGCTGCATAGTGGTATGAGGATTGCATGGTAAGGATGGGGTCACCTCTCTATAATATCCACAATAACATCCAAATTCTAGTTCTGTTAGTGACCTCATTCTTAGTCGTACTGTGTTGGCCAGACACAGGAAAACCAAGGTTTACTGTTGGAGTTTTGGTGTGCCTCCTTTTTTACATGTGTCCATTTATAACTCTTTGGAACAATTATTACCAACAAATTAAAAAATAAAATGTTGTTACCTGGTTTCATCAATGTAAACTGCTTCCAATACAGATGCTGCATATTCAATATTATTTTTTAGGTCTGATACATTAATATCTCCTTTCTCAAGCTGTTTTACCAAACATCGTAATCTGTAAAAAATAAAGGTCATATTGTATTACCATTTCTTAATAAGGATGTCATATATACTGAAATCATTTTTATTAAGCATCTGCAAGTATGTGTAAAAAGTAAAATCTAGCATTAGCATACAATGTATTATACCAAAAGGAAAATGTCTTCCATTCTACACAAAGTAAACTCTGGCATGTAGATTCAGTTTGAGATGTTGCCCATATTGAGCAGTCAGCTTCTTTCTTCCATTCAGAGAAGAAAAGAAGAAACCTGATTAGTAAATATGCACAAGAACTCCTATGTAGGGTTAAATAACACTTAAAATCCTTGAAAAAATACAGCTTTCACAGTAATACTCACCTTGTCCTCAGAGCTGTCCACTGAAGAAACTCAGTTTGATCCACTAGTCATTGCCCCACTACCAGATTGAATGTCTCCCTGCTTCACTCAACCTGGAAGTTGGTGCGCATGCAGCCATGACTCCAAACCCTTTAGTTCTCTGCACTACAGAAGGTCTAGTTAATCACCCAGTCAGACAATGTAGCAGTGCCCACATGCCACTGTTGTGTAATATATGTGTCCCACTCAAGATGAGGAGGACTGCAGAGTCACATTGATGCTGAAGACGAAGAAGTAGTACAGGTAGGTTGACAGGAAAAATGTAAAAAAAGAAATCTAGCAGCATTTCATGCAGAATGGGAAAATAATTGGATTAGGTAATTCAGTATATTAGGCTTCAAAAATGTGTTCCAAGAATATACATTTCATGCTGGTATTGTCTGAGCATGCATTCACATTCTGTATACAGAGGATGGGCACACAACCACAATGCCAGTCTTATGCAGGGAAAAGAATATTTATCAGTTTTTAAAAAATGACTATTTCTTTGACAACAACTCACAATTATATTTCTTTTCTGAACAATGCACATCCAGAGAATTCATTATATTTTGCACCAAATTGCATCTTCATATTCTCGCGGGTCATTATCCTCATGATAAAATGAGTAATACAAAGAAAATACAAAAGAGAGGCGCACCGACCTTGTGCCGTAACCATTAAAAAGTTTAATAAATAATGTAGATAAAATCCATATACTCACAAACGGAGCTCATTATAAGACCTTTTGGAATACAACAATACATCCAATGGAGATGATGGTAGAACCTCAGCAGTGGAACTGGATGTTCACCATAACACAAAGGCTGACGCGTTTCCAGGGCGAACCCTCTTCATCAGAGCCACCTTTTAGACCTTTAGGTGTGATCTACCATCATTCAGTGTGGCTATTATCGAATGAGGAGCCCCTGCTATACTGTTTTCTTCGGTTAGAGGTGCCTTGAGCGCAGGAGTGTATTGGTTTGGAAAATGAGTAATACAACATGTCAATGGTTCTTTAAGTGATTACCAACTTAAAATTAAGGGTAAGGTTTCATTAAGTATTGTTTGTTGTGCTGATCCTATATATTTCGAGCACAGGCATGAATGGATGTATTTGTATTTATTTTTTACAGTTACTTGCATCTACAGGCTTGTCCTCTTTCTTAATCTCTAGTTATGTAAGTAAAACAGAGTGCATTGATCTTGCAATTCTCCAGCTAAAAACTTGAGAAACAATATTCAGTGTCCAACTAAATCTGAGTGTGGCATCATGCTCACCCTCTTTCCCCAATAATTTAAACCATGCAGAAAATGTCTTCTGACTTTTCTGTAAGTTCCCTGATTAATTCATTTAATGCTGATAAGTGTCTCAAAAGTAGCAGTGTTGTACAATAACATCAGCAGGCCAATCAAAATTTTCAAAAGGGGGTAAGCAATATCAGCCCCATTTCTCTTATCACAACAAATTAGACAGCAAATCTTGGCTAATGATTGCCTTAGACCCATGAACCCAGATTTTTACCTTCTTTTGGGTTTTATTAAAGTATGACCATGCATTTATATAATTACCCATTAAGGTACCCCTCAGCATCCCCAAAGTCTCACGCTCACCTGTCCAATCTCCTGCCAGATGCATGCTGCGTGGCCCATGTGGAGCTAAACTGCTGCCACTACATACTCTACTGGTCTGTCCTTCATTTATTCTGCACATGCATGTACAAATCTTATTTATTCATTTGGAAAGGCCATCTCTTGTTGGGTCATGTAATAGATGGCCTCTCTTTAGGGATGAATTGGATTTTTTTGTACATGTGCAGAAGAAGAGTTTGCAGAAGAGCTAAAAGTGAGCCTCACAGTGCAGATCTAGTAGAAGCATGGTCGGGTAAGAATACGATTTTGGTGAGGTAAGAGAGGTAACCTAAATGATAATTATACAGAAGAATAGTTATCCTTTAAGACAAAAAAACAGCTATTTTTGACTGTATTGATTAATTTGAATTATGTTACATTAAATTGCTTTCATGTCAGCGTTTAAAAAAAAAGCTGTTTAGCAGTGTTTTTGTAACACATTCTGTAACAAACATTGCATTCTCATTGTATTTTTAATTGGTAATTTAGCCTTTTTGATAAACCAATTATATTGAAACAGCATTTCAAACTATATGGACATTTTCTATTGCTTTAAACGGAATCTCATGCCAATTAACCTACCAGCATGTCTGTGGAGTGTGGGAGGACACCCACAAAGGTACAGGGAGAACATGTTAACTCTATGTAGGCTCATTTCTCTCAGGTATGAGATAAGTCATGATAAGATGCTGCTTGCATCAACCAATATGCATGTTACAGTCTGTGCACAGTTTGACTATTTAACAATGTAATAAAATTTGTAGTTGTGATTACCCAACAATGTCTTTGCAT
The DNA here is from genome assembly GCA_018402905.1 of Glandirana rugosa. NCBI lineage: Eukaryota > Metazoa > Chordata > Amphibia > Anura > Ranidae > Glandirana > Glandirana rugosa. The sequence continues at coordinate 23,695 of BLSH010179532.1, forward strand.
GCCATTAACAATGAGGATACTACACTGTTTCTTTTCTGAAAGTGTTACTAAACCCAGGACCCTGCATTCACTATATCTGATCTCCCAGGGTTCAAAGAACATGGAAATGCAATCATTTTAGTGAATATAAACTGCTAAATACCTTTTCTCATCAGCAGTATATAGCAGTCTTGTGACTTCTATCAGTGTCTGGTTAAGTCAAACAAGGGAGCTGCGCTACATATTCATAGAGTCCATTTAAGTCCATAAGCCCATTGATCAATAAAATTGACAGGATGAACTTCCAATGAAGATACAGCTCAAACGTTGTTATACTAGACAGCACCACTTGTGCGCAAAAACTGCAAGTGAAATCCACCACCGACAGAAATCAAGGCTTACCAGCCAACAAACCAAAAAGCGCTATGTGGTTAAGGTATCTTGTCCTCCTCAGCATGTACCAGGTCAAATAGGTATGGAATCCCACTGAAGCTGTACCTCCGTCCAGGCAAAACTCCCGGGTAGTTCAATATCCCATAGGGCATGCAAAAGAGAAAGATGTCCACATAGTGCAGTAACGTTTATTTTGTGTGTTTCGTTATGTTTTTACTATGTCACTTCAATGCTTTAACTTTGATTGTGTCTTCTGGTTAAAGCTTGTAGGAGGAGTTTTCATTCTGCTCTGACTGTGCTATGAGGCTGCAGAACTCTGACCCACTGTCTGGACAGTGCTGATTGGCCCTGTGCTGATCAGATGCAACCTCCCAGGAAAAAAAAAACTCTAGCAATACACACCAAACTGAACATGTGCAGAGTGACTCCAAAGGCTCTATCTTATCAGGAGGTGGATTGGGGGCAGTGGAAGAAGGGGGTTGGGGACAGTGGTAGAAGGGGAGGATCAGAGAAGACAGGATCAAACAGCCTTTTTACACAATGCAAAATAATAACCCCTTAGGTTCCACAGTGCGTATAACAAGCATGCTTTACTGCATATAGAGACTGATTTTACTGTTGTGGGTTTCGTAACACTTTAATATTACAATTCATCAAAACCAAAAAACTTTTATAGCTTTGGATTGAGTGTGGAAGAGTTTAAACTAACAGGATTTTTTGCTACCTTTTTCTTACTAGAGAGATTTTTCCTTCACTTCATGTTCCATATACACATCTGGAAATAAAAGGAAATCTAAGTAAGAGTAAATCCTCTTTTGGACAATTGTATCCACACATATTCCAATGGAAGGATTTCCCTCAATTCCTCCTCTGGTGGCACTTAATGCTGTTTTTTTCAGTCATCAAATAAAGAGGGTGAATCTCCCCAGTGGGGACACACACCGAAAAATAATTGTACCAATGTTACTAAAATCTAGATACACTTTAACCACTTCAGCCCCGGAAGGATTTCCCACTTTAGGACCAGAGCACTTTTTGCGATTCGGCACTGTTTCGTTTTAACTGACAATTGTGCGGTCGTGGCGACGTTGTACCCAAACTAAATTTGCGTCCTTTTTTTCCCACAAATAGAGCTTTCTTTTGGTGGTATTTGATCACCTCTGTGTCATTTCGAATAGTTGCTATAAACAAAAGAAGAGCGACAATTTTGCAAACAAACCCAAATATCTTACTTTTTTGCTAAAATACAAATTCAAAAAAAAATATAAAAAAACATTTTTTTTCCATCGGTTTTGGCCGATTTAGATTCTTCCTCCTATTTTTGGTAAAAAAAAAAAATCGCAATCGCCGTTTATTGATTGGTTTGCGCAAAAGTTGCCGCGTTTACGGACAATGAGAATTCATTTCTGGGGCTTTTATTTTTTTTAAACGTTTTACTAGTAATGGCGGCGATCTGCGGTTTTTAGGGGTACTGCGATATTGCAGCGGACATGTTGGACTATTTTGACACTTTTTTGGGACCATTGGCATTTATACAGCGATCAGTGCTATAAAAATGCACTGATTACTGTGTAAATGCCATTGGCAGTGAAGGGATTAACATGCAGGCGGTGCTCTAAGGGTTACCTGTGTTCCCTGGGCGTGTTCTAACTGTGTGTGGGCTTCCCTGGCTGGGGACAGGGGATGATCACGGCTTCCATATACAGGAAGCCTGTGATCACAGCCCTTCCCCCTCTATGAGAACGGAGATCCGTGTTTATTTACACGGACCTCCGTTCTCTCACTGCGGGGGGGCCATCGCGGGTAGCCGGCGGCGATCAAGTCCGCCGTACCCGCTCCCTGCCCCCCGGACACAGTGAGCACGCACTCACAGCACTAGCTTGCGATAACGAGCCACTCTGTCGTCGTCAGACTGCGGTCGGCAAGTGGTTAAACTAACAATATTGGCAATTTAAGCCATACATTCATGTGTTATTTGCACCGATTTTTCCTGCCATAATACTTCCAATAATTTCTATAATTCATAAGTAACATTTGAATTAAGTAATTAGTGCACAGTAGGAGATCCGGCCCCTTAAAAGATTGGGTCTTGAAATTAACCTTTTGATACATTTGCCAATATCTGCAAAGAAGCTATTAAATATTTTAGGATAGTTTTATCATTTATTCATTAGTTCCTATTTTGCTCATTTTCTTTCTCAATAATTGTTCAATATTTTGCTGAGGCTGCTTTCAGCTTTCAGCTTTGAGTTTTCTGTATTGTACTTGAGCCCTTTTTTAACCACCTTATATTGGAAGCCCCCCTTCAATATCCCAAATATTTTTGAAGATGTGCTGGTTTTGTACTTTCATGTTTTTGTAGCCTGTTCTACCATTATGCATTGTTGGCTTTAATTTATAGCTGGTTTTGATGGATGTGCTCTTAATTATTAGGTTTTTATTTGGGAAGAAAGGAGGTAAGAATTAGAATATTTCCTGTAATTTCCCCAATTCAGTTTTTAAACAATTAGCATTTCTTTGGATATCTTCAGTCTAGGACAATTTATTTATTTTTCAGGTCATAGGAACCTGGATACTAATGGAAAAGGGGATATACAGTATATATTACTTATACATTTACTTTATTATATTTAATACAATTTTACAGTTATTATTACAATTATGATTTATGATTTAGCCTCCAAGTGCTAAAAGGCACAATTTCAGCACTTGGTCAGTAAGATGGGTATCCATATCAGCATTGCACTATTTCTGCAGGATGATGAATGATGTAAAAAATGTAGGTTGAATTTCACAGTAACCCCCCCAGCCCCCCTTTCTCCACTGAAGTTGACAATGAAGAGAATTAAAAGCACATCCTGGTAAATATGCAAGAAAAGATTGTATAATGATGTCTCTTAGCTTTAATGGATACCTGCATCCTGCATGCTTTTTCTCTGGGAATATGGAGAAGAACTTGGCTTGACACATTTACCGGCCACATCCTCCGATTTCCATCTTGACAAATACCCCAGCAGCCGGCGGGAGAGGAGAGGAAGGAATCTGACTGTGGGGACAAGAAGGCGTAGAGGAGGAGGACAGGGGGCTAGGGGAGCACACAGGGGGCAGAGGAGGAGGACATGGAGGGGGGCCAGAGGAGGAGGACAGGGGGCTGGAAGAGGAGGAGAAGGACAGGGGGTCAGAGGAGGAGGACAGGATGCTAGAGGAGCAGCTGAAGGAGCACACAGGGGATGGAGGAGGAAGACATGTAGGGGGGTCGTAGGAGGAGGACACAGCGAACAGCCGAGGATGATCGGTGCAGTGGGAGGGACAGCTGTGGGCATTTATCTCCCTGCATGGGTTTTCAGCTGACAGCATCAGGAGGGAGAGATGAAGCAGCTGTCAGCCGAAAAGCTACACAGGGAGATTGGTGCTTGTAGCTGTCCTCCTGCCAGTGGCGGCTGGTGAAATTTTAGGATGGGGGGCGCCAGACCCCGCCCTTCCATTTTGACCCCTCCACTTCTCATAAGCCCCACCCCTTATAGTTTCCACCCCTTGTGTCAGGATTATACAGCCCAGCATCACCAGATAAGGTATACAGCATCACAGATAGTGGTATATACAGCATCACCATATAGCAGTATACAGATTCATCATATAGCAGTCTACAGAGTCACCATATAGCAGTATACAGGGTCCCAGATAGCAGTATACAGGGTCCCAGATAGCAGTATACAGAATCACCATATATCAGTATACAGGGTCCCAGATAGCAGTATACAGGGTCCCAGATAGCAGTATACAGGGTCCCAGATAGCAGTATACAAAATCACCATATATCAGTATACATGGTCCCAGATAGCAGTATACAGGGTCCCAGATAGCAGTATACAGGGTCCCAGATAGCAGTATACAGGGGTCCCAGATAGCACTATACAGGGTCCCAGATAGCAGTATACAGAATCACCATATATTAGTATACATGGTCCTAGATAGCAGTATACAATGTCCCAGATAGCAGTATACAGGGTCCCAGATAGCAGTATACAGGGGTCCCAGATAGAAGTATACAGGGGTCCCATATAGCAGTATACAGAGCCCCAGGTAGCAGTATACAGGGTGCCAGGTAGCAGTATATAGGGTGCCAGGTAGCGTATACAGGGTGCCAGGTAGCAGTATACAGGGTGCCAGGTAGGGTATACAGAGCCCCAGGTAGCAGTATACAGGGTGCCAGGTAGGGTATACAGGGTGCCAGGTAGCAGTATGCAGGGTGCCAGTTAGGGTATACAGGGTACCGGGTAGCAGTATACAGGGTGCCAGGTAGTGTATACAAGGTGCCAGGTAGGGTATACAGGGTGCCAGGCAGCAGTATACAGGGTGCCAGGTAGCAGAATACAGGGTGCCAGGTAGCAGTATATAGGGTGCCAGGTAGGGTATACAGGGTGCCAGGTAGGGTATACAGAGTGCCAGATAGCAGTATACAGGGTGCCAGGTAGGGTATACAGGGTGCCAGATAGCAGTATACAAGGTGCCAGGAAGGGTATACAGGGTGCCAGATAGCAGTATACAGGGTGCCAGGTAGGGTATACAGGGTGCCAGATTTCAGTATACAGGGCGCCAGGTAGGGTATACAGGGTGCCAGATAACAGTATACAGGGCCCCAGGTAGGGTAGTCACCAGCCTCAACAGCCATCCCCCCCTCCTGAGGTCGGGACAAGTCCCGCACTTACCCCATCTATTAGGCAGACTCAGGCTGGCACTGGTAGTGTTGCAGAGATCGGCATACGTAAAAGCGGAGAGCATGCTGACACTCAGTGTGCTCGGAAGTCCCGGGGAGTGCTATGCCTGTGTGAGTAATCACACAGGCAGCACGTCCACCGTAGTCCCGCCCCCGCCAACAGCAGCAAATGACAGAGAGTCATTGGCTCTGATGGCTCAGGGCAGCCAATCAGCCTATGTGTGTGTGCTTGTTCAGAGCACACAGATCGACTTTAATGGCTGACCAATCGGCTCACTACTTGCTGTCAGCTGACAGCAAGGAGCCGAGGAAAAAAAAAAAGAAAAGTCAATGCACTGGCACCTGACAGGGAGACGGTGCCCAAGCGCCCCTCATACACCAGCCGCCGCTGCCTCCTGCTGCACCGATCATCCCCAGCTGTGAACCAGGGGACCATCCAGGTGTGCAGTGTGAGTCACAGTGGGCCCCCCCCCCCCTTGGGGGGGCCCATGTGCAGTGAACACCATGCACACATGGATGAATACACCACTGACAAAGTAATTTTTCTAAGTAGAGCCGTGAAAGGCCAGAACCCCTATCAGCTTTTTATTATTGTCTTTGCCTCTGTTGCAGATTTCCTTTTCCTGTCTGGAAAAACAGTTGACAGCAGAGCAGGATATGAGAAGTCCTGGATAGCAGTAAAATGTGATGGGGTTCTAAACCCTTCCCATACTATCCAACATGGAATACAAACGTTGTGGCTGGACATACACTATTATGAATAGAGAGCCATGTTCATTTAGTTCTTTTATAACTGCCTGGAGTTGAGCTTCAAGACTTGTACTTGTAAATGCTGAAATTCAGTAATAATCTGCAGGTACTACCCAAAGCATGATTGAATTCACACTGAATAATCAAACGTCCTATGTATAAAAAGGTGTATCTCTTGTTTGCCAACACAAAAAAGTTTTGCAGTACTGGGTGAGCAAAAAATGGTGGCCGTTTACTATGTGGTATATGCAATAGGCAAAACTGATGGGGTGACCCATCTTAACATGAGTTCAAACACTTGCAAAGCATTACTGCCCATGCAAGAGCACATTAAACAGCTTGATTTACTTTAATAAAAAGAGGGGATTCGTCATGCATGTAAATGATGAGATTGCCTTTTCAGCTTAAAGCGGAGTTCCAGTCTTCTAGCCAAAATTATCCTAATCACATCATCCAGATTATTGTAATTCACCATAACTGCAATGGATATTGCTGGCATTGTGCACATTATAATTACTTGCTAGATGATAATTTCTCTTTTCTCCCTTGATTCCGGATATGGTCATGGAGGATGTGGGCAACTGAAGTCTGCCTGGCTCATCTTCCTGGATGTCGTGCAGCTGGCTACCCAGCATGCACCTCCTGATCTCGCACCTGCGCAGTAATGACACTGTGGGGCATGCTTTGTTCCAGTCAGGAAATCTCACAATCATACCTACATTAGATTCCCAAAGACTTCTGGGATCACTGACATAGATATCCCAGGAGTCAACGGGCCAGGCTGCTGACATAGTTGCCTAGGCGGCTGCGACTGGAAGTCACGGGGAAGGATACTGAGAAAAAGAGAGAGGGAAATTTCACCATATAAGTATCCAAACATTACATCACTATGAGTATACATTACAATGTGGCTAATTATAAAAAATGAATGGAACTCCACCTAGTTAAAGGGAAACTGTGTGACGGAAATTAAGTACTAGCCGCTGCTTACAACCGTCTGAGAAAAAAACTGATGCTTGGCTGTCAAACTTGCGGATTCTATTATTTTACTATATTTAGAATCTCTGACCCATTACAAGAATGCAACAAATGAAGTCACAGTGATGTCAAAGTTCTTGAAGCTCACATTATTTTGGAGCCAGTACCTTAGAAAACATTGAACCAGCCTCCCCGTGTCTGTAATAACAGTTTTCCATTAAAAATGGCACTGTATTATTTTTTTTCTCTGTTTTGCGTATGAAGAGAAGTGCGTAAAGGAATTCTTCGTGGATACATTTTATGCTAAATAAATTGTATTCAAATTAATACTTTTTCATTAGAAGCAAACGTGAATAGCTAAATATTGTTATTTGATAAATGGAATTATTGTTGCTAATGTCAAACAAAACTAGAATTTCATGCCACATGTTCCCCAGTAGACAAAACTCCTTTCAAAATTAAAAATGCTGCAGGCTTTAATAAAGTTATTTAGGAATATTTCATCAGTCTCTGAATACTCAAGAGAGGATATTAACAGTCAACAAGGGCGTGTGTTTAATGAATATTTTTCCTTATTATATTTCCATTCAAAAAAAACAGAATGCCTCACTGGGAGGAAAACCTGACTCACTCCTGTAATACAAGAAGGTTTTATTCTCACTTAATTGGAAAGAAATCAATACAGAAGAATATATTAGGAAAACACCAACATTTGAGCCAATATCAAAACTATAGAGTAACAATTGCACAAAATGTGCTGGCCGAAAAATGACAGTACTTTGTTTTCTGCTTCGATAAGTGGCATGTTATCTGCATCTTTGTACTTTATTTGAAAATAAATATGAAAATGAACTGTTATATTGCCTACCACATCTGCGTCAGTGTCTTTATTGCATACAACCATTATTTATATATAGTCATGAGGCTGCAGGTTTTCCCGTGCTATATGAAAGAAGACATCCCCATTGTCCCTTTAGGCATGTAAGTATGACTGCTGGTACAAGTACGGGACAAGGGGTGGGCAGGAGGGGCAACTGCCCTGGGCACTGTGGTATCATGTGAGGTGGGGGGCACCACAAGGAGGTTGGGGGGAGGGGATAAGAATTGTTTTAGGAGGAGAAATTTGGGAAGGTGTGCTAGTAGTAGTTATGAGGGGATTTGAGTTGGCATGGGTGGGATGGGGAAAAGATTTGTGCTGCGTGGGGACATTATGGGGGTTTTGTGCTAGAAAATCTAATATGGTAGGGCGAGGGGATTTGTGCTATAAAGGGATTTTTTTTGGGGGGGGGGGTGGGATTTGTGCTAGCAGGTGAAATTTGGGGGGCATTTGTGCTAGGATGGGGGATTAGTGAGAATTTGTCCTGGGAAATTTGAGGGGTAGAGGATTTGTACTAGGAGGGGGAAATTTTATATAGGGGGTGGATTTATGCTGGGAGCATATGGGGAATGAGAGGATTTGAACTGGGGGGGGGAGATTCGTGCTGGGAAGGGGATTCCAGCAGGGGGTGGATTTTTATTGGGAGGCGCGGGAATTTATCCTTAGGGCATAAGCATGAAGGTTCATGCTGAATTCTTTTAAATTGTTTTTTGGGGGGTTTTGCTAACACAATGCTCAAACATCTTGGGGGGAGCAATTTGGCATGTACGCCCTGGGCTCTAGATGACCTTGTCCTGGCACTGTGCTGGTACTTGTAAACCTATAACAAGTGTGACAGTGTGAAGCTCTGGCACTGTGAAAATGGATGTAAGAATGGGAACGGGTTCGCACATATGCAGAATACGGGGCTCCAGACTATTAAAAACAAACAAAATTAATTCTTTGCATTAGCAAATAAAATATTAATAAGGACTGCTGCAATCACTACATCTAATCTAGATACTAGATGTAAAAAAAGCTATTCCGAAAGTGGGCGTGCTGTCCCTTTAAAATTCAAAAGTGCTACATTTATATCATATACTATTACTATACCATGAGAAGTTACCAATAGTGCAAGCTTAGTGCATAAAATCTACATAAAAAAAAAACAAAAAAAAACAAAAACCTTAAAGCTGTTGTATGCCTACAAAAAAACAAAAACAAAAAAAACCTGTAAGGCAAAGGCATAATGAGCTAGTATGTGCCGCATTCTAGCTCATTATGAAATAGTTACCTTAGAATAAAGCTCCCACAGGGCCGCCCGGTCACTGCTGAGTGCGTCTCTTCTAAGTTCGCAGTTCCGGCACTGTGCGTGGCCGGAGCTGCGATGACGTCGCTCTCGCTCATGGGCGCAGGAGCCCTCCATTTTGGCAAGTTATGTCACGATACACCGGACCTTCACTGCGCATGCGCCGCTAATGTTGGCGGCTGCATGCAAGGTGAACATCTCCTAAATCGTACAGGTGTTGGAGATATTCATTTTACCTACAGGTAAGCCTTATTATAGGCTTACCTGTAGGTAAAAATGACCAAGCAGACAATACAACCGCTTTATTGCACAGATTAAAATAAGTAGTGGCACCTCTGCGAACCAATTAGGTCAATTTGCTAATTAGGCTCATGTGAACTGCATGGTTCCACTATTCTCACCAAAGGTTTCAATTCTTTTCCATTATGACTGGAATTTCACTTTGCCATCCTTTTGGGTAGGGGAATCAGCTGATTTAGAGCAGGATTGGAGTGCTTTGAACTTGGAACATGCCCTATCTATCTACTTACAGAGGACTACATCATTTCAGAAGGTTTTCCCCTTCTGCCTGGGTTCCAAGATAGGAGCAGCTGCACCTCCAAGTCTTCTGTCTAAAGCCTCGTACACATGGTACGACGGTCGTACAAAAACGGTCATACAACAGCTTGTTGTACGATCATCCGACCATTAGTACGTGAGATTAGAACAGCCAATGTGCGACGGTCTACAACAGGGGTTGGATGAGCAAACTAGAAAACTTTTGCTGTACAGGGTGGGACATTTATATGGATACACCTTAATAAAATGGGAATGGTTGGTAATATTAACTTACTGCTTGTGGCACATTAGTATATTTGAGGGGGGAAACTTTTCAAGATGGGTGGTGACCATGGCAGCCATTTTGAAGTCGGACATTTTTAATCCAACTTTTCTTTTTTCAATAGGAAGAGGGTCTTGTGACACATCAAACTTATTGGGAATTTCACAAGAAAAACAATGGTGTGCTTGGCCATTCAACTGGATATGCGAAATTGCTACATGATGACGTGTTTCCATTTTCCACCAACCATTCCCATTTTATTAAGGTGTATCCATATACATGGCCCACCCTGTACAACAAGTGGTCGTACGACTGTTGACTTGCGTGTACAGAGAAGTTGGGCCAATAAAACTGTACGTGCAAAACACGCATGCTCAGAAGTCAGGAATGCATGGAAGTGTCTGTTTGTGTAAACCTACATTCCTAATTCACAAATCAAATTCACCTGAACTTCCTTTTTATACGCTCATAGCACGTCACTACATTAGGCTTGGTCGTACGATCGCTTAGTGCATGTCAGTATGCGAGACACAACAGCCAACATACGATTTTGGACGTCCGGTCGTACGACCGAAGCACCGTCTGTACGAGGCTTTAGTGTATCATAAAAACAATTCAGATGGCTCACCAAGTATAGGCATTTCTTCTTCCTTGAATAAGGGGCACAGCAACTTCCTGGACAGCCACCACAATAGTTGCAGCTGATTCTGTTTCAACTCCATAAATGTTTATTTGCCATTACAGTTTCGATATTGCTGCAAGGTTGTCTAGATCTTCAGATGGGCAATCCTATTAAATTTTTGTTTTTGCATGAACTTGGTGTTGTTTGTATTGGTAATCTTTTTGTCCTACCCTTGCTTGTCGTATTACTGGTTACATTCCATAGGAGGCAGATATGAGGAGTTCCAGAAGTTTGGAAATTTTTTTTCTAATACCTATCATAATTTGCTTTCTTGGCATTGGCTTGTGTCAGCTATGTGATTACCCCTTGTAACATTGTGATTGCTTTTACATTCAACATAGGGGTGGTCAATCGCCTCCATTTTAAGAGCTAGTTAGACGTTGTGCCTGTTGGTTCAGGGGGAGAAGCTGATTTGTAGTAGGCTGTCATGCCAGAAAAGGAAAATGACAATATCAGTAATTACATTTCAAATTCTGCGTGTGTTTTTAGCTGCTTGTCTTAAAATCATAACAGATTCAAAGTAATCAAAACATGTGTCACCGTATCAAATACTCTAATTCTATTTCCTCTGGTTTTCTAACTATTGATTTATGCATTATCCTAATGTGAACTTTTGAATCAAGCAATATATTTACACCGCTGCTCCTACTATCACTTCCCATTTTTCTTTCTTATTATACCTTTTCATCTAAGTCTAAGGTCTGAAAGATCAGCTAGATAACATTTTATGTAAAGGGAAATTAAAAAAACAGTTTGTATATGAAGTGAAGGGCCTATAAATATATACTATATTATACATGAAATACCGTATTTTTCGCTCCATAAGACGCACCTGACCATAAAACGCACATAGGTTTTAGAGGAGGAAAACAAGAAAAAAAAATATTCTGAACCAAATGGTGTACTAAAATATCTACCAGAGCCATGAAATACAGCCATATACCAATGCACATGAAATACAGCCATATACCAATGCACATGAAATGCAGCCATATAACAGTGCCCATGATAATGCAGCCATATACCAGTGCCCATGACAATGCAGCCATGCACCAGTGCCCATGACAATGCAGCCATATACCAGTGCCCATGACAATGCAGCCATATACCAGTGCCCATGATAATGCAGCCATATACCAGTGCCCATGACAACGCAGCCATATACCAGTGCCCATGACAAAGCAGCCATATACCAGTGCCCATGACAATGCAGCCATATACCAGTGCCCATGATAATGCAGCCATATACCAGTGCCCATGACAATGCAGCCATATACCAGTGCCCATGACATTGCAGATATATACCAGTGCACATGACAATGCAGCCATATACCAGTGCCCATGATAATGCAGCCATATACCAGTGCCCATGATAATGCAGCCATATACCAGTGCCTATGACAATGCAGCCATATACCAGTGCCCATGACAATGCAGCCATATACCAGTGCCCATGACAATGCAGCCTTACCTGTGTCTTACCACAGGTCAGAGAGAAGGATTTGAATTTCCCGGTGCCCACTGCACTATGATGATGTCATCAGGCATCGCCCGGCCGTCACTCAGAAGACAGAGCAGCCCGAGCGGCCGCAGTACTCCATTCAGCCACTGGGGCTGCTCTGTCTTCTCACTGTGTGAGAAGTGACACAGCGGCATTCTTGGATGTCCGGGAGCCCGCAGTCTAATGCGGGCTCCCGGCAGCGGAGGGGGTGGGGGGGTGTGTACTGGTATATTTGCATCATAAGACGCAGGGACACTTTCCCCCATTTATGGGGGGGGGGGGAAGTGCGTCTTATGGTGCGAAAAATACGGTATGTGCAATAACAGTTCACACTCTAGAGGTATATCTATAGGTTGTTTGGGGTCTGGACTGCGAAACCCAAAATTGCAACCATTGTCTTCAGAAAGAATGAACCCTACGGTGATATAATCCCTGAAGAATGAGATTCAAATTCAAATGGAGAAAAACAACATGCTCAAAAATGATTTTAAACACTGACTTAAAATGCTACTAAACTCACAGCAGTAAAATCTGTCTTAATGCAGCATAGCATGCTTGTTATACTCACTGTGGAACTTAAGGGGTTAATCCTTTGCATTGTGTAAAAAGGCTCTTTGATCCTGTATGGACAGATCCTCCTCCTCCTGCAGGGTCTTTCTTGGCAAAGCCAGATAAGACACAGTCAGAGTAGTAAGGCTGCACGTGCTCAGTTTGGTCTCTATTGCTGGAGAGAACATTTCCTTGTTTGAGCTGAGCTTTTCAGGTCACATGATATTGACATCACACATGTGGGCATGTATACAGATCCTAAATGTCAGCCCAGTCCCTCCATCCTCCTCCATACCCAGTAAATAAGAACACAGTGAGTGGGATGTCACATCTTGATTAATGGATGATCCACCTCCCATAACAGCATGAGGACACAGGCTGTAGTGGAAATCTCCTCCTATCTGAACACTCAGCACTCAGGCAGACCCTGCAGTTTATCATGTGACTGTGGTATACAGATCAGCCAAAAAAGGTATATAGTGGCAGTATTTTAATGTAAAAAGAAGATTTATAAGCTGTGGGCACTGGGGAGGGGGGTGGGCTATTTTCATATTAATGGGTTTAGTAGCACTTTAAATTGAGTTGAAACTCAAGAACAATCATGTTACATATTACAGCCTACCGGCCCTTAGATAAGGTAGCTGCATTGGTTGTCTTTTTTTCTGGTTTATTTCCCTTTCTTTTTCTCTTTTGATCCTGCAAGTAACATACTTCCTAACCTAGGGTAACAACGCCCACTCACTATATCTATGAGGAGCAGTGGTGTCACCCTAGGGCAGCAAGTGTTTTAGGAATGCAGAACCCATCCCCTTCTCTTCACCTCCATAACATAGTGTGGAGTCAGTAGTAGGACTACTGCCATAGCCATCCATGTGACCTCTATGAAGTTCAGAGCAGAGGGGTGCCCAGCCAGAACCAGGAGGGGTGAGATGTCCCTTAGTTTCCATCTGTCACCCGCCATTCCATCACTTGCATTTGTGGTCGCTAGAGTTGTTCCTCTCTTTCTCCCTCCCACCTCCTTCCAGTCAATGAGGCAAGTGCATGACCCAGCCATGGAATGATCTCCTCTCAAGAGAGATTCCCTGTTAATAATCAGGCAGCTTTTGCTGCAATACTGCAATACCTTCTCCTTGGCATTCTTCTCCTTGGCATCCTTTGAGTCAGAAAACTGCTACCCCACTTCTGGGTTGAATGACACCAATTGTCATTTACCCCCGAAGTCAGTGCACAGGCAGTCATGACTCCACTATTTGGGGAGGGGGGGCCTCATAAAATGTTTGCTGTGGTGCCCTGTGATTTCTAGTTACAACCCTGTGTGAGATGTTCTGTATTTCCAAAGCAGCCTTGGCAGTAGGTGACACTAAACTCTGGTTTAAAAAAAGTAAGCATTTTTAAAGCAGAATTAAGCCCAAAGACAAAAATGTAACATATTGCAGCTTACCAATTAGATGTTGTTGATGAATTCGTTTTCTATTTTAAGTCTTTCTCCCTCTGTTTTAACCTGGTTATGCCTAATAACACACCTCCTGCAGTAGAGTGCCCCCAATCTGAATTAAGGAGCACAGGGGCACCTTTGGACAGCAGCACTGTTAATCTGGAATGAGGGGAGTGTTAAATGTACTAGCAGATTTAGATATACTAACAAATTGAAGCAAAACACTGCAGTTGCACAAGCAGCTACAGCAATGTTTATTTTTTCTTTTCTTGGATAAAGATTTTACATAAATAGACAAAAGCTGATCATTGGAAGCACACCTGTGAGTGGTAAACTCTCCTAATTGATACATTTTTGAAATAGCTTGTCTTCTTACTGGCCAGATCACCATTTTATATTATTCATTTTTTTTAATGTATATATTATTTTATATTTCTTTTTTATCTTTATATTATACCAATTGTATTTAGTTAATTTTCTTTAATGAATGAGATTTAACCACTTGCCAACCGCAATACGTATATATAGATATATAAGGTTTGCAAGTGGTTTACAGGGATTATGGCTAAAGATATGAGCCATAACCCCAGTACTGTTTTTTTCAGCAGGCGGCTGGCTTTCTCATGAATGGTTTAAGAATCGGTGGGAGGGGACACTCCCCATCGTGCCGCTCGCCGCTATTTCTCAGGCTTACCGTTGCCGTCGGTTTGCCTGATAAACAAGGAGTTAACACTCTTTGATCGACTCTATGGCCTTGGAAGACCGCAGTGACATCATGTCATCACTTCCGGTCCAAGCTGGAAGAAATGTTTATTTTTTTTAAAGCGAAAGATCAAAAAAAAAATGTTGTGACCTTTTGCTTTTAAAAGGTAAAGAAGAGATTTGGCATCTCTTTGACCCCAGATCTCTTCATAAAGAGGACCTGTCATCCTTATTTCTATTATAAGAGATGTTTACATTCATTGTAATAGAATATGAAAGGACTGAAAAAGGGTAAAACTCTTTAAAAAAAAAAAAGCGGGCTTTGTGGGCATAACATGAGGCAATATTTATAACAAATATAACTTTATTACAAAAATGACATATAACAAACAACAACACCCTATCACTTGACAATATCAACAGATACCCAATAGAACAGACATGGAGGTTAAATTCCACGGTTCTTTCCCTGAGTAGATGAAAAGTCTGCAATGAGTGCAATAAGCAATATGTGTTTATATCAAGAGATTAGGTCCATAAGCTCCTCCATGCTTGCTTGTCAACATTTTTCGCAATTCAATTGCTTCCTCAGGACATACTGGGTAGGTGCTAATAGACCTTGAAGCCAGGTATAGGATGACACCCCACAAGACAAGATCAGACTAAAAACAATCCTACAAAGGGATCAGCTTCTGGGTATTAAAGGCAATTTAACCTTAGTATATGACACCTGGATCAAAAAGGAGGGAGGAGAGGGATCCAGCCTCCAAATTAGCCAACATCACTGATAATTCTATTAGGAATAGAGGGATGTGGATCAATTAGGCACAATGCTGATAAGGGGGGGGGGGGGCACAACATCAACCATCAAGATTCAGATGTAGATATCAGAATTGGTAGGAACACCTTGCAAATTTGCCACAGTCTCTTGCATGTACTCTCAAATAGAATTTACCAAAAATAACAAGGAAGAAGCTTTTAAATAGTGTATTGAGTATCCCTCATCAGGGGGCTCAAATAGTGGGGCCAAAAAATAGAAACCTTAAGTAAGGGGCACCTCACCTTTGAAATTTTAGACACGCGGGTGTCCCCGCTGGTGCATTCCTTGTAATAGGAAAAAGTTAAGGAACAGTGTAAAAATAAAATAAAAAGTAAATAATAATAATAATAAATAAGAAAATTGAGTACTGTTCGTGATACTGTTTTTATTTGCACTAACATAAAATTTTTCAGGACAAGTTTTCGGGTTATCTCCCCTTCTTCAAGGTCCAAGCAGTACTCTACTCTACGGCTACAATCACCTCAAATAATAAATTAAAAATTGAAAGTGTCCCCATCCCATCTCATGCACAGAAGCGAACACATACGTAAGTCGCGCACGCATATGTAAACGGTATTCGAACCACACATGTGAGGTATCGCAGTGAATGTTAGAACAATAATTCTAGCACTAGACTTCCTCTGTAACTTTAAACATGTAGCGGAGGGATAAAATCCTGCATCACTGACACAGCCTGCTACAGCCAAAGAGGGATTTGCTTCCCCCCTCCCTCAGGAATTTATAAACTCACACACACTTGTTAGTGCAGCCTGACTTGCTCTGGCTGCTGTTTGTTGATTGGGACTTGAAGTCAGCCAGCTCAGGAGGAGCATCAAGCAGTAGAACTGCATCCTGGGAAATGGAGTTCGAAGTGCTGGGATTCCCATTAGACTGATTGGGATGCAGACTACAAATCCCAGTATTCTGGCTGAAGGAAGGAGGTTAACAGGAAGAAAAGACCTGGAAGAGATCAGAAGAGCAGCAGCCTCGTGTCTGGAGGTAGAGGGAAGGCTTCAGGGAGCTGTGTATGTGAAAGAGCATCCCAGAGTCTGCTCAAGGATCGACTCATCCCTGCCTCGATCGTGGTGGTGATCACTGCAATTGAAATCAGAAGTATTGCTGGAGAGTCCTGCAGAGGCTGATCGGGCTGGAGTGTCAGTCGGACGCTCGCCCTGTTGTAGCAGTGACAGAGCGGTTGATCCTCCCCCAGAAGAACTGGAAAAAGGGTGAGACCAGCAAATACCTGATTAAGTCAGTGACTGTTATGACTGTGTGTTTTAACTTGAATGCCTCTGAAAACAGTGTATTGAAAAGAGGGCATCAGTCCTGGATATCACTTCACAGTGACAGATCCTTTGTTACCTGCTTTACTCAAGCCTTTCTCTGGATTGCAAACAAGTTGATCTAGACTACATACCTTCAGGGCCCCTACTAAGTGAAGACTCATAAGTGCACCAACCAAAGACCAAGTGCAGAGCTCTGCTAGAGACAAGAGACTATTGTGCTAAGCTTGGGGTGTAGTATTTAAATACAGTGTTTTTCCTTTGTACATTTCTGACACTGGGAGACAATTCACCCCTTTCTTTAGGAAGTCCCCCAGTGTCAGGGAAGTGTGACAGCCCACTGGTTAACCTGTTTCACAGAGGT
>BLSH010179532.1:73754-125010 GCA_018402905.1 Glandirana rugosa
ACTAGGTCCGGGTGTTGTTATACACGTTGTACACCAAGTCTAATCCCGAGACCTTCAGGTCGGTTTGTGGGCCCTGGGTACTTTGTAGCCTCGGTTCCAGTGCACCGTGTACAAGTCAACTCCCGGAAAGAGTGACGGTCCTCCTGTTGGGAATAAGGATTGTGGTGGTTTAGGATCGTACTAGTCAAAAAATGATCAATGATCACAACTCGCTTGGACCTGACATTACAAGCCCAGGCATGACCTGGTCAGGTCCTGGGCCTGGGCTTGTGCCTGTAAATGCCATTAGTAGGCATGGCTGTGATGGCTTCTAAGGGCAAACCAGTGAAACACTTGTTGACTGGCTGCCCTGCAGCTATTCAACATGCGTGATCAACTACCAGAACCCAGAACCTGAACGTTTTTTGAAATGTCCGTGTTCGGGTCCGGGTCCTGGACTGGTCCAGTACGGACCCGAACATTACAGTCCAGGTTCGCTCAACACTAGTAACTAGTAAAAAACTGATCATGCTAGGATTTGGTGGTGTTAGGAATAAGGGTTGTCCTCCTGGCAGTGAGAAAGGCCCTCAACTGAACATGTGCCACGTGACCTTGGCTCCGATGTTTCATGGGTCCCGGGTGTTTGGCTGGACTTCCAGAGCCCTAATCTGAACCACATGTTGCACATATTGTTGTGGGCCTGGATCAGGGGGATGGAGAGTAAAGGACTCAGACCACCATCTGTGCATGATTGGCAGACAGGCAGGTCTGGAAGGGCTTGGGTGGATACAGAGGATGGCCTGAATAGCCCTATTGAATGGTAGGACCCCAGCTGCAGGGTTCGGATATATAAAGTAGTTAAGGGTTTGTCTACATGTGCCTACATGCACAAGCAGTCTGGACTACACACACAAGGCACATCCTCTGCTCTTCTAAGGAAGTGATTGTCAGTGGCTTCTAAGGCAGAACCCTTTATTTTATCCTGATATAGTAATTACATGTTTAAAATAATAATAGGATATTCAATCGTTTAGGAGGAAGGTCAAGTAAAACTCTTATCTCAAAAGAAAAATTATGTATGCAGCAGCAGAGTTGCTAGCTGGCAGAAAGACGAAGTGTTTGGTGCTTTGGGGTGCAACTACAGGGGTGCTGGGAGGCAGGGAACGTCAGTGTCAGGGATGCAGGGGGTGCAGTAATATGGGTACTTGGAGGCAGAGAGGTTCAGAGTCAGGTGTAATGTGTCAGGAGTACTTGGAATCTGGGAGGTTCAAAGTCAAGGTACAGGGGTGTGCAGTAATAAGGGTGCTGGAAGTCATTTGTCAGGGGTAATAGAAGGCTCAGGCTTCAAAGTCCTTTGATGTATGTAAACCAGTGTTCTGCAACAAGAAACTGTTTACCTGTGGCTGGCACGCTTTCTACTTTCTGCTGCCTGTATGTGTGCAGTTGTACTTCATAGACTTCTAGAGGGCCAGGAGACTAATCTGCCTCCGGGACCTAGAGAAATCTTTAGTATTCTACTGCGTATGTACATGCAGCTGGACCAAAACCCAGCAAGTGACAGTGCTGCTGATCTCTAGAATTCAGCGATCCCACATGTCAGCTTCCAGCAGATATTAGCAACAGGAGGCTTCCTGTGCTGGGAGTTGATTGACAGTATCTGTAATGATTGTTGCAAGATAGAGAAGATCAGCAGCACTGCCACTAAATGTAGAGTTTATAAGAAAAGCCAAGATGGTACCAATACGTACACAATGCACAATAGCATCAGGAAGGTAATAACATTGTGTCACTGCTACGCATGAGTGGTAGTGTCAATGTTTAAATGTAGACCAGCACTATCCAAAACAGCCATACCTTGTGAGAAGCACATCCAGAGTGGTCCCTGCAGCAGGTAAGTCTGTGTTGCAATGGGACATGCTCTTCAAATTTATGGCCCTATCAACACACATTTATTTATTACAGGTACTTATATAGCACTGACAATTTACACAGCGCTTTACATATATATTGCACATTCACCTCATTCACATCAGTCCCTGCCCTCAAGGAGCTTACAATCTAAGGTCCCTAACTCACATTCATACATCTCCTAGGCCAGTTTAGACAGGAGCCAATTAACCTACCAGCATGTCTTTGAAGTGTTGGAGGAAACCCGAATATCTGGAGGAAACCCACAAAGGCACAGGGAGAACATGTAAATTCCAGGCAGGCTGAGCCATGGTTGAGATTCAAACCAACTACCCTAGTGCCTCCAGACAATAATGCTAGCCACTTAGCCTCACATCACCGTCTTACCTCCTATCTTCTGCTGCGGCTTACAGTGGCACTGTAATCTCTGTCCTGGAAGCTCACACCACCAAAATCCCCTGCTCAACTGCTGCCAACTGGGAGGACTGTATATGGAGTTACAGCTGACAGCTCTTCATGGAGGTTACCCCCATCACTACCACTGTGCAAGCATCCCCAACCTCTTGTCACAGTGCCTGCACTCCCCTTCTCACTAATATGCCTGAAACCACTCAACCCTTAACCACTGTGCCTTCTCCCATCTAACCCCCCCCCCCACTCCCCCACTGCTGGCCCCCATACCCTCCCGCACACCTGCAAACCAACTCCCATCATCTCCCCCCTACTCTCACTACCTCTACCACATGCCATCACTTCACTTGCTGCAGCACCAATGCCCTCCTCTACTCTCACTTTCACTGCATTGAAGCACACCTCAGCACTTGCTGCTACTGTGTCAATGCACAATTCTGTGCTCTCTGCCTCTGCAGTGATAAGTCAACAAAAATGTATATACTTTGGTTTTACATGGATGCTGTAACCCACTACATTCCTTTATCTCTAAGATTCCAATAAGGATCAGTTTGAGGAGATGGGTTTCCAGTTCACCTTTTCCTGCTGCTTCTCCATACTCTAACATAAATGGAAAACGCATCATTAACCATTTCAATCTAGGGCACTTCCCCCCTTCCTGCCCAGACCAATTTTCAGCTTTCAACGCTGTTGCATTTTGAATGACAATTGCGCGGTCATGAAACACTGTACTCAAACTAATTTTTTATAATTTTTTCCCCACAAATAGAGCTTCCTTTTGGTGGTATTTGATCCCCTCTGGGGTTTTTATTTTTTGCGCTACAAATAAAAAAATACCGAAAATGTTGAACTTTGTAAATAAGTAAGTTTTCTCCTTCACTGATGGGCACTGGTGAGGCTACACTGATGGGCACTGATGAGGCAGTACTGATTGGCACTGATGAGGTGGCACTGATGGGCACTGATGATGAGGCACTTATATGCACACTGCTGGGCACTGATAGGCAGCACTGATAAGCAGCACTGACGGGCACTGATAGGTGTCACTGATATGCAGCACTGATGGGCACTGATAGGTGGCACTGGGAAATGATAGGTGGCACTGATGGGCACTGATAGCTAGCACTGGTGGGCACATATGGGCACTGATAGGTGGCACTGATCGGCAGGGATAGGCACTGATGGGCAGCACTGATATATGGCACTGTTAGGCAGCACTGATCAGGAGGCACTGGCAGGCATCACTGATGGGCACTGAGAGCCATCCCTATTGGGCATTGATTGGCATACCTTGTGGTCCTGGATGGGCATCCCTGGTGGTCCTGTGTGGGCATCCCTGGTGGTACTGGATGGGCATCCTGGGGGGCTGCACCGATAATCAATCAGCGCAGACCCCCCCCCCCCCCTGTCAGAAGAGCAGCTGATCGGCTCTCCTCTACTCATGCCTATCAGTGCAAGTAGAGGAAAAGCCTATAAATGGCTCTTCCTATTTACACTGTGATCAGCTGTGATTGGACACAGCTGATCATGTGGTAAAGAGCCTACGTCAGAGGCTCTTTACCAAGATTGGAGATGCGGTGTGTCAGGCTGACACACCACACCACCGATCACTGTGCTGCACGCCCCCGCACACGCGCGCTAGCTTGTTATCGTGCTGGATGTCAAATGATGCCCTGTCAGGATAACTGAACCACTTTCCAGTCGTCAGTCTGCATATGGTGGGCAGGAAGTGGTTGAAGTGAAATTTTAGCCAGAAAATTAAGTCCTGCTACATCCCTTCATGCTGGCTCCTTTTGCAGGTATAACTATGTAAAACATTAAAAATAAGTGTCTATACTGTTTAAAATCCAGTAATACACGGTCTCACCCTGCTCTACACATGCTCAGTTGTTCTCCATTTTTGCCATTGGGCCAAAAATCAGAGCTGCTAGAGGCGGATTTGCTGACAGCCTAAAGATTTACTGCTATTCAGGGGCTCTGGGCTTCAGCAAAAAGGCAGCCTCTGTCAAGAAGAAACAGGTGCAATGCTGGCGGCAATTTGCAGCACACACTAATTTTGGTAGCATAGTTATTAATGTGGAATATATGTTCCTTCCTAAAGAACATACATTTGTTTATTAAGTTGTTATGGGTTAAGTTCTGCTTTAAGAATGAGGTCCCTTCAAAGGGAAATGCAGCCTGTTTGCAGGTAAACTTAGGGATAGAAACCTCACCACTAGGATTTCCAAAAGGTGTAAGAAGACCATCCGTTATTCACCAACAAATAAATGAATTTGTGGTTCACTGAATTCCTAAAGCTGAAAGCCAGGAATTCAGCACCTTCGTAAAAAGTGAAGGCATACTATCAGTTAAGTCCAATTAGGTGCATGACACCTCCTGGGCTTATCTCTATTACTTACATCTGACAGTTTATGGTACTCCTGGAAGACAGCTATCTCTGTATTTCTGGGAGCCCGAGGCTGGACTTTGTGGTCTCTGCATCTTCAACAATAGAATCACTGGGGCTGCTATACCCACCTCCTGCCCAAATACAGAAGCCTTTGTATATGTAAAATACAAAGGCTTCTGTGAATGGGCAGCAATGAGGAGGGGCAGGCATAGCTCCACTGTGTGCTTCTCTTCCCCATCACATCCCCAAGTATCTTGAGGGTCTGATCCAGCAGAGCCATAAACCTGTCAGATATATATAATAGAGACAGATGCACTTCCTTGGACCTAACTTATAATGTGCCTTCACCTTATACCGAGTGTCTGAATTCATGGAATTCAGCTTTACATTTAGATTACAGCATTTTTAATTAGTTTACACTTAAGAGTCCATTCATTAATTTTTTCACACCAGATTCCCACAACTTTCACCCAAGATCCACTCATTTTTGCAATTAAATTCAACTGAAAAAGTATGTGAATCCAGGGTGAAGCTTACAGTATGTGAACTTTGTGTGAAAAAAAATATATAAACAGGCCTTTTGGTATTCTGATTGTAAATTGTATCTGAAAGTAATTGTGTTGACCTGAAAGTTTTGGGTCAATTTAACCACTTGCCGACCTGTTACGCAGATATACTGCGGCAGGTCGGCTCTCCTGCACGAACCGATGTACATTTACGTTGGTCTGTGCAAGTGAGATAGCGGGGGCACGCCCACCGCTGGCAACCCGAGATCGCTCTGTACAGAGGCAGAGCGGGGATCTGCCAATGTAAAGAAGGTGGATCCCCATTCTGACAGGGGACATGACAGAGATCTTCTGTTCCCAGAAGATCTCTGCTCTCTTTTCTGCTCTCTTTTCAGGAACAGCGATTTCTGTCATGTCCCTGGCAGCCCACCCCCCCTACAGTTAGAACACACCTAGGGAACAGAGTTAACCCCTTGATTGCCCCCTAGTGTTAACCCCTTCCCTGCCAGTGTCATTTTATACATTGATCAATGCATTTTTAGAGCACTGATCGATGTAATAATGTCACTGGTCCCCAAAAAGTGTCATTTGGAGTTAGATTTGTCCGCCGCAATATCGCAGTCCTGCTAAAAATCGCAGATCGCCATTACCAGAAAAAAAAAAATAAATAAATAAAAGTCTATAAAACTATCCCGTATTTTGTAGACATGATCACTTTTGCACAAACCAATCAATATACGCAAAATATGTAGAAAAAACATATTGGCCTAAACTAATGAATAAATTCGTTTTTTTTTTTTATATATTTTTTGGATATGTATGATAGCAGAAAGTAAAAAAAAATGTTGTTTTTTTTCAAAATTTGTCGGGTTTTTTTGTTTATAGCGCAAAAAAATAAAAAATCCAGAGGTGATCAAATACCACCAAAAGAAAGCTCTATTTGTGGAAAAAAAGGACGTCAATCTTGTTTGGGTACAATGTCGCATGACCGCGCAATTGTCAGTAAAAGTGACCCAGTGCCGTATCGCAAAAAATGTCCTGGTCAGGAAGGGGCAAATCCTTCCGGGGCTGAAGTGGTTAAATAAGATTTTCATTAACAATCATAGGTTATTATGTTTTTTAGCTTTTTACCTTTATAAAATGATCTTATATATTTATGATAATAATATATTTATATTTTAAATAAATAAATATGTGATTAAAACCTTAAGATGGAGTTGGGGAGAAGAAAGGAGGCTCTGACACATTCTCTTGTGTTTATACTATATATTTCAGCTCGTGTTAGGCCTCATGTACACATAGCCTACTTTGACCGCTGGCCATGGTCAAAACGTTCCTATTCTAAACGCAATTCTTCCACGTTCAGGAGAGGAAGGTTGAGGGAGGTTGAAGGTCCCCTAACCACAGAAGCTCCTAAACTCTGCTGAAAGTTGAGTTTAGGAGCTTTTGCAAAAAAAAACAAAAAAAAAAAAACGCCTAATTGAGCTTTTTTAGCAAGCGGTAAGGAACAACAGAAAAAATGTAAAATCAAAAAAGAGCCTAAAGCTCCATCTGCTTTCAAAAAACATGCATAGTATTAATATGCAATGTTCCATATTTGTCTGCCATAAAAAAAATATATATTTTCATATTGAGAAATGAAAAAAAAAATATAATAAAATCTATCTGAAGGATTAGATATGTTAAACCACATCAACCATGAGACCTCCCAGTGCCCCTGGCATCATAGTTATATCATATTTTCACCAAAACAGTGTAAATATAACAACATTATAACAACAACAATTTGTATCCAAAACACAAAATTGTAATTATATCAAATCAATATATAATATATACATACATACACAGGAATATAAAGGTACTATCAAAGCGCATGCAAGTAAAGTTTTGCTTGATACTGTTGACACATCAGTCTGATGAAAATGGCAATGCTGTACATTGCTGCCCTGCAATGGGTTTAAAAGAAAACCTCTTCTCTTCTATAGGCTGATGAATTTGCAAAAAGATTTTTTTAAATGTTTAATTTACATCTGACAATTGCAGCATTAAACAGATGCCACAAGGTGGGGTAACAGTTGATGCATTTCGGGGGCGCACCCCCTTCCTCAGAGATGTGCACAGCTCTGAGGAAGGGGGTTCGCCCCTGAAACGCGTCAGCTGTTACCCCACCTTGTGCTCTCTCATCTACCCATTTGCATCATCTGGCTTTGTGATACCACATTGTGGTTTTGTGAGTATTCATTTTTAAACTTTTTTACAATTCTAATACATTTTTATGGTAATGCACTAGGTGCGCGCGCCTCCCTTTCTGTTTTGTTTTTTAGTATCTTTCGGATCACCCTGTCCAAGGGGGGCAGCACACATTTGGTGTTTTATTCCTTGATGCTCCGGTTGCCTTTACTCCGAAGGTCTTTTAGCACTGGAAACTACTTTTTTCTTTTGTACAAGATGCATATTATCATCTTCAGGCTGAAGACTTTTTTTTTTTGTCAATAAAGCCTCCAGCCTACATATGATCACTATGTCATAGTTGACATCAAATGATCAGAACCACTCTGATTGATTTCCCATTTGCTAGCTGGGAACCTCTTCTATTAATGACAGTTGGGTGTGAGAGAGTATAAGGTGCACAAAGTGTTGGCTCCTAGCTCTCAAAGGGATGATGCTTGTTACCTTTTTCTCTCCATGGGATATCATAATATGCAAAGATTAAAAGTGAGTGGGAAGGGGTTTAAAGGAAACCTATACTATGATAAACCTGTAGGCCATTAACATTATTAAATACAACAAAAACACTGAAGGTAACATTAAAAATACTACAATAACATGCTCACTGAAAATGTATTATACTGATCTTCATAATCATTTTAAAAGAGGTTCCTCAGAAAATAGTAATGATTACCAGATAATATGTATCTCTCTGTGAAGTGATATAGCTATATTTTTGCAATGTAGGTCTAGTTAATATTGTTGAGAAATATAAATGGAACCAGAACCAGGATTTACTACTGTTCACATTTTACTATATTGTACAAAATGAATTATTCATTACTGACAGTAAGGTCAAACAGTATTCAACCA
Organism: Glandirana rugosa; assembly: GCA_018402905.1. Classification (NCBI taxonomy): domain Eukaryota; kingdom Metazoa; phylum Chordata; class Amphibia; order Anura; family Ranidae; genus Glandirana; species Glandirana rugosa. The sequence goes on from BLSH010179532.1 coordinate 82,032, forward strand.
TAAAAGAAATAAACAGTACTGGAGCCAGAGCCAAAGAGAAAAACACACCATGTGTTTGCACAATAAGATCTGTTCCATGAGAATCAAGATAGATAAAAAGGAATTATGATTTCCTGTAATTTCAAAGCAGATTCTGTACTAACAAAACATTTCTTTGTTGGTGGGTGTAAAATGAGTGACGAAAATGAGTGCATTAGGTCACATGAAGCCATGATTAGTGCATAATGATCCATGTGTGTGTTTAATTGTGCACACACCAACAACCTTTAGCTTTTAGTGACTAAGTTTTGCTTTGATGCTGCATGGTTGTAATTTGTCCAGCTTGGGTTAAAATAGCTTTGGGTTTTATACCAGGGCTACATTTACTTTTTTTTTGTCTAAGGACCTAGCACCTTAGACAACAAAGCAAGCATGACAACAGCAGGTTCAGTATGCTGTTTCATGTAGACCACTCGAAAATCAGTCTTTACTGATCCGACTGGTTTGCCTAAATGAAAGGTGTGATCTTACTAGTAGCAATCCATTTTAAATGCCAAAACTGTTCTTGCAACTCCTGGAATTGCATCTTTAAAAAAAGTAGGCACCCTTACCCAATGGTCCCTGATCTAAATTTAATGTGAAGAGTGTTAAAAATACCCTTCAAATATCTGCTTTCAGTGTGAACTTGGCCTTAGAGAGAGAGGCCCAAGCCTTGGGCCTGAGGATTCCTGCTGAGGGGTATATCCATAGTAGGTGTAACCAGAAGGTGATTACCTAAATAGAAGCAACAGGGGTGTGCGAGCCTCTGCCCACACAGCTGCATCATTCATTCACAGAGTTCTGTGAATTAATAAACTACAAGTACCATCATCTTTTATGGCTGACAGCTCATAGTTCTCAATGAACTACCAGGGCACTGATGAGTGCTCTGGTAGTTCATTGATCATTGATCAATAATAAATGCACATTTTTTTAAACTGCAAAAACATTTTTTTAAAGGTGAAGTCATCCTTTAAGGGGTAAGGGGGTGCTAACAAAAGCAGCTAAAAATAAAAGAAGATTTGCTACATTTATGTTAATTTTAACACTTTCCTTCAACACAAAAATTATGAACTTAAAACATATCCACTTGGCAATGCCCATGTTGCACAACAAAACCGATATCTCTCCACAGAGCCCTTGCTGAAAGAATACTATTTATAGGCTAATAAATTCCACTGCTGCCTGGGAAATATTAAAAATAGATTGTTCTGTGATGATAAAACATTAAAAACTATTCCAATCCATTATTTCCAAAGCAACCAAACCACAAAGCACTTAGTTGAACATTAAGGTTACTGCATCAGAGTAGGTTGTAAGTTACAATGGTGAAGATATTTAAGTGTGTGTGTGTGTGTGTGTGTGTGTTTGTGTGTTTGGGGGGTTATTTATGTACGAAGGGGTATGTGAGTGCCCGGGAGGCAGAAAACTAGCACTAAGAACCAAACAAACAAAGAAAAGTGCAAATAACCCACAGCAGTAATAGGACTTATCTAAGCCACTAGACAAAAAAGTAAACTGGTGAAATGCTGGTGCAATTGTGATCACCCAGGAACTCTATCCCACATTTAGTGTTCTTGCTCTATTATCACCAGGTTCTGGGAGGTGGTCAACACTTTTCTGTAATTTATACACAGATGACTCTCTTTGTATATAGCTCTCCTAGGAGTAATCATCCAGGTCTTGCCTCATCATATACACTCATTCACAACTCGTACCTCATTGCTGCCAGATTAGCTGCTGCGAGACAGTGGAAAACCACACAACCAACTCATCTACAAGATATTATTCAAATTTTCAACGACTATCTCCTGATGGAATTCTCATATGATAAAGACCATCTCAGAATTTCTAAATGTCATGACCAGTGGGTGTTATGTCTGGCAGACAACAGGAGCTTTCCAGTCTCCTAATTATACATTACCTTGCATTCCTGTTTCCACCTCTTTCTTCAGGACCTACAGCCCTGTTACAACTAAAATGTATATTCTAAGTTCTCAAGGATCAACATGTTCATTGTTTACTACTCTAGATCCAATCTATGATGTATTATGCCATTGTAACTCACTGCTCTATGTGTATTGTTTGTTATTTTTCACTACTGTTTTTGCCTAGATGCTTGAGCCATTCTTGGGGAGGTTGCCAACCTATAAAATTTCTGGATCATTATGCCGCTGTCATTGTTATTGATGTAATGTTTGAAGATATGATAATTGTGGCTTACGTCTTTGTATCATTATAATTTTTAAAAATAAAAGATTTATGGCAAAAAAGTAAACTGCCGACTATTAAAGGATATAAATATAATATACAGACTATAACAAAGTTCCTGTAGTCCTCAAACACAGCAGACTACAGACACCTGAAGCAAGCAGAGCAATAGATACTGGTCCTATGTTGCCAATTAGCAGTAGAAAAGGCACTTTTATTACAACAAACACCATCCAAAGGATGGCTAAAGGAAGCCTCTCATGTGGTGGTGGTGAGGATCCCAGCTTCCCTACTAGCTGGAATCTTCACCAACACAATGTCAGTGGCTTCCTTGAGCACATGGAAGTGATTCCACTTGTAAGTGAGTGTAATTTGTTGCAATAGCAGTGCATTTTTGGTGCTTTTGATTGTCCCTGTGGGGGCAATTTAGAGCTTACACAGATCACAAGGAATCATCTCTGGCAACAGCAATCTAAATGCTATAATGTAGCACCCTCTAGTTAGGTTGGTGCCAGAGTGAGGATTTTTCTAGCAGAGTAGGCACATTTAGGCAGGCCTAGCTGACTCATAGGCGGTGTCATGAGGACCTCCCACTTCTTTCCAGAAGCTTCTATTGTTCTCTGGAAAGAGAGGTGAAGAGGGGAGGCATATCCATCTGGAGTATTCTGAGGAGCCCTCATCAATCCCCAACCTGGATTGGCAAGGGTCAGGCCTCCTCAAGTACTCAGGGTTAGCCCAGTTGGGGAGGAGTTGTCGGGTGGAAGAGCTGGAGTGAGAGGGTGTGGAGGCTGTCAGGGCCCATGGGGAGCTCCCCAGTCTGGGGGAGGTGACCCTGGGCTGGGGCTTAGGTGTATCCAGAAGAAGTGAAGATATTCTGGAAGATGAAGAACATGAGAGAGCAAGTAGAGGACAGCGGGAGAGAACACTGCTAAGAGTCTCCAGGGAGAACAACTGGTCGCAGCAAGTGAAGTGCTGGCGAGTGAGGCTCCCACGGGAGGACTGGGGAGGCACATCTGAGAGAACTGGGAGATTGAAGTTTGAGAGATGGATGAAGAACCAGAGAGAGGACAGTGGAAAGGGCATTTGAGAGAGGTCATTGCAGCCAGGCTGGCTGGCAGGGCCTAAAGAGAGCTATCTGGGATTGGTAGCTGAATAGAGGACTTCTAGCACCTGTACTATTTCTACACCACAGGGGCCCGAGGTCCCTGCCCGCAAAAGGTAATCCACTGAGGCCTGGCTGAGTCAGTGTCAGGCCTAACCATGCGGTACTAGCTAGTCAGGAGGAGTAACAATCTGCAGCAAAGGAAGTGCTGCTGGAGTAACAGCCTGCAGCAAGTGAAGTGCTGGAGGAGGAAAGGAAAGAGGACTTAAGCAAGAGTTGTGCTGGAGAGAAGTCTGGAGTGTATATACTGGAGTGTATATAGAAGTCCTAAGCAAGTTTGCACTGAATCATTCTGGGCATCCTGTATACCCCATCCCCATCCAAGTTAATCCCCCAAATAAAATATAAAAAAACAAGTTTATGGACTGTTCAATGACTCTGAGTGATTAAGAAGTTGAATGCCTGGCTGGGCAGGGTGATAGACAAACCACAATTCTCAGCAGCCCCTATGGGGGTGCCGCTGCCCTATAATTTGCAGAGTGTGGCTTCTTTTGTCCCTTTAAAGGGTGTGAAACAATTAAGAGAAGTCCCTTTGGCCACGCCTTCCCATTTGTACACAGCCCTTATGCGTGTATAAAACAAAGCAAGTGTGCACACACTGGGAGTGGAGCCTGGAGAGCATAAAGACACAGCATGGAGTGCAGAGGAGGATGCAGCCAGAGCAGCAGTTCAGGGTTTAGCAGGACCCAGTATAGACAATAGGTAATATTCTAGCGGGAGGCCTAGCAGCAAGACCCACAGAGGACAGGAGGAACAGCAGTATGAGGTTTAGCAGTTAATTTTATATTTTTGTATCATCTGATAAACTACATGTATTTAAGAGATATGTCAGAAAATGTAAATTACCTTAAATTTCCTATCCATAGAATGGAAATGAACTTTTGTTAACATGGATAGGTTTCCCCTGCCAAAGCTACTCCCTGATCAATAGTAGTAGTCTTGTAACACTATTGCTTACATTGCTTTGTCAAAATGAGCAATCAGGAAAGAATAAATCAGCACCAATGCATAGAAAAATCATGCCACAGACCCAGTAAAACTGGAATGTGGAAGGGGACTACACCCAATGTTACTATACAGAAAATTCAGAAACTGGAAGATTTCCATGCAGAGTGGAAACAACATTTAAAGCTGGACTCCAGACACATAGCTCAATATAATACTGAAATATATGTATGTGAACTATTTTCCAGCCAAAACATTTGTAGCCAGTGCTGTGATGTAAACCCCCATCAGATAGTCTAGCCAGGTCCCTGAACTGTATATGATTAAATAAAAAGCCTTGGTCAAACCTAGACACCATACTGACCTGATTGGTTTAGAGCAACTATTATTCTTGCTGTGCTTCTGTGAAATTTACAGGTAGCAAATATGCAAAGACTTCAACTATCTATACAGTACTTACATTTAAAAGAAAAGTTCAGGGTTTAATAAAATAAAAAAAATACTCACCTAGATGGATACAGCATCTGTCCCCTGCAGCCTCTATTGTGAGAACTGAGCAATCAAACACTGCTGATTGCTCAGTTCTCCCCCTCCCCAGTCAGTCAGCGACTCTCTGCTTTCCCCTCCAGTGCTCACTGGAGTGCTGGGCTGTGGAGGGGGCAGGAGGGACCAGTTCAGGCTCTCAATGGATCGCTGAGAGGCTGAGCCAGATGGCAATCCAGGCTTCTGGGCGGATACCGACCACATGGTCGGGATCTTTTCAGAGCCTGGACATCAGCTGAAAATGGATCACAGGAGTGCAGAATGAACTGCACTCCTGTGATCCATAGTTGAAGAATGGACATAAAAGCTTTGGCCATACTTCTCCTTTAACTTTTTTTAATGAATACATAAGTAAAATGCAATTGCAGTCAACAAGTGAAAAAACAACTAGTGAGCTACTAATAGCAGCCAGCAAACACTGCAACTATCTGAAAAACTCTGTGTAATCCATTGTAGCCAGAACCAGACTCTTACAAGATCAATGAAACCATACTTTCAGAAGCATGTGATTTCAGTTTCTCTATTTCTGCTTCGGACCTCCCCAAACATATGCAAGCATTCAAAGCAGATTCAAATTTTCTTGGGTTTGAGGAACTTTAGTATAGATATCTTCTTTTTACTTTCTATAGGATTTCTATATACATAAGATGAGAGAGGTCTACAGTGGGCTTGCTTGGGAACAGCTCTGCCGATTACAAGCAGGGGTTCTCAGATCACCAGATCACTGACAAAAGAAAATGGGGTGTGCAGGAGCAATATGTAGATAAAAGTAATGGGTAAGTAGGTTGTGTTCTCTGTATGCTTTTCATGGTTTAATTCTTCCTGGACTTCAGTTTTAATAAATATGCAGAGTACTGTGATAAATGAACACCACAATATATAGTTATTCCAAGGCATAGTAACACCAATTGCATGATGAGATAGCAGGAAGTGGAAAATGTGTAATGAATGGAATGACATGATGCAAGGATATAGATAAATATTAATAGAGAAATACACTAGTGCCTAGCAACAGATCCTCGGAACGTCAGACACTATCATACTATAAACTAAAAGAAAAAGTTGCATTATGTCTAAGGCAGGTTTATTTATTCTTTATCACATAAAAAATGTGATCTTGACATTAATATGTCATTGACATTAATAAAATTCCAGTGACATGCCATGTTCTACGTAATAAACGAGAATATTTCCTTTTTTGTTCAGTCATTACCATTTGAATTTTGATATTGAATATTATGCAGCACACCTTTTTTGGGGATGTGAAGAATGTTATGCTTTTTCAAATATAAAATGCAGGCTGCATTAACCAAATCATGCTTCTAACTTTTATGTTTAAAATTGCTTTTCTGCATTTAGAAATTGCAATAGATTCTACATTTAGTAAGAATAGTTATGAAAAGTCAAAAGTCCACTTAGCGCCATTCATTGTAAATCCAAACACTGTTGATCAACTTGACCTCATAGCAAATTCCCAGTTGAAAAGCTGCCAGCTTATCCTAAGTAAGATATAACCTTTCAGGTCCTTTACACTTGACCGTTATTTAATCCTAAATTGTAAACACTCAATTAAAGAGCTATTAAGGAGCTCTGGTTAAGACAGGTTATAGTGGTTAGATCCTGCTACTCAGGTGAACCCACATCACCCACGAGGGGAATCTGCTCATGTATTTATCCTGCTGGTTTCTGTTTGAGACTTTCCACTGCTATAGCCACTGGCCACTGAGCCTGATCCCTTGATCATGACAAAATAATCTGGCCCAAACGTGGAGACCACTATAGGCTGGGGGGGCAGGGTGGCAATTTCCCCCAAGGCCACCCTAACTAATGTTCAATACGGCCAGCGGCCACTGCCCTATGTCACTTTTTTTTCTACTCTAGGAAGTCGGGCCAGGGGGCAGGGGCATGGCCACGGTGGCCGGACGCTGTTGCATTCCGGGAGTTGTAGTCCACGCTGAAGCTGCCGGTGGTGAGAGCAGCACTGAAGAAACTACAACTCCCAGGGTCTTAGAGGCATGGCACGTCAGGGAGTCGGGATGCGTGTTTGGCTCAGGCTGCTGGGCTGGGCGCTGGCTGCAGCTTTGATCTAGGACCAGGAGCATCTCTCCCCCAGAAGGGGCATGCAGTGACCTGCTGAGCTTCCAGGTGAGACCCTGACACCCCCAGCTGACCCCCCACATCCCACCCCCCATACCCTATTCCCCATTTACCAGGCTGAGCCAAGGTCAGGAACGGGTAGAACAGGAGTACAGAGCAGAATCTGAATTGGGAATCGAGTTGGGAGAATGCCGGGTTGATAACCGGAATCACATGCAGAACAGTCGGAGAGCAAGGAACATGCTGAAGAGTAGTCAGCACTGACATTAAGTTAGAGACTCCCTTAAATAGTCCATCTGGCGATAATTCTGGCTGGGCATATAAGCACATCCATGTACATGCCGTGATTATGTGCAAAGGTAGACTCCATCCACATTATTGTATTCCTACAACTGCCTTAGTGACTATACCTGATTGCTCTAACAAGCGTCCAGCACCTGTACATGTACCTGCATGCTGAACTGTGCACATGGGATGTAGCTGGGCTTTAAATCAGCCCAAATGTTCTTTTCTGATCTACAGTAAAACTAATAAATGTGACTTTGAGATGCAAGAATTACACTATTTTCCTAGTTAGCTGATTTTCAGGAGAAAGGTGTACATAAATAAACAGCAGGAAGCCACGTTTTTAATTAATAAAGTGACAAGCCCACCTAATACCAGCTGCTAGAATGCATTGATGTGTGATCAACAGGACACAATAATTCAGCGCATGACAAAGAGGTGCTGCCTCTGTAACATGTTTATTGATTAATCTAGAGACCACTTCATTCATCTGCGCGCAATGCTACGGAAAAATGCTTGTCACTGCACACGTATCACCATGAAATCAGACCTACGCTGGTCATAATGAAAAGTGTGATGCGTTTGGGCATTGCGTTCTGAATTTCACACTGCTTTACTGTTAATTATAAGGATATTAGGATTTACCGTGATCAGGCTGCATTGATGAGCACTGGTGAAGCTGCATTGGACGGGCACTGATCAGGCTGCATTGATAGGCACTTGTGTGGCTGCATTGGGTGGGCACTGATCAGGCTGCACTGATGAGCACTGGTGAGGATGCATTGATGGACACTAATCAGGCCACATTTATGGGCACTGGTGAGGCTGCTTTGATGGGCACTGGTGAGGCTGCATTGGTAGGCACTGATCAGGCTGCGTTGATGGGCACTGATTAGGTTGCACTGATGGGCACTGATCAGGCTGAGCTGTTGGGCACTGGTGAGGCTGCATTGATGGGCACTGATCAGGCTGCATTGAAATACTAGGTGGACTGATTTGGTGGTTCAGTGGGCCACTTGCCTGGACTTGCCCCCCCAGGCCTAAGGCTGCCAGCCCTCCCCTGTGTGGCTCCTTTCATGCATCAAATTGTAGAGCTACAAGAGTTTGGTGTTACTGTCCAAGAAAATTTTTCTGAACTGGAAAGTGTGGTGAAAGGGCAACAGGATGAAATCCATGCTCTGCAGCGATGATTGCTGGACTTGCATTCCTGAGATGATGCTAACTCACGTATGCCTCTACCACTCATGTTCAATGGAGACCACCCTCTGTCAGGACCTGTGAAACTGCTGGGCTCACCTGCAGGTGGCACTGTTGCTTTCTGCACCTAAGGGTGTAGTTCTGGTGTCCACCTGCGGGTGTCTCCCAGCAGAGGGACACACAGATCATCAAGCTGCACCTAACATGTGCTGTTGGAACTATAAAGCCCGCCCCTCACTGGGGTTCAGGGCTGCAGTACTGTCTCTGCTAGCCTTGTTCCTGCCTGATCCTGATCTGGAGTCCTGTCCCTTGTTCCCAGTGACCTGTTCCTGCCTGATCCTGTTCCAGAGTCCTGTCCCTTGCCCCCTTGTGACCTGCTACCTGTTGCTGGCTTCTGTTCCTTTATCTCCTGTCCTTGCCAGTATTCCTATGTGTGTTACTTTATTTGTATATATTTAGTTAGTTAGTTAGGGTTGTTACTGGGGTTACTTGTGCTTATTTCTTTCCACCTTTGTTTGTGTATTGTCATTGGTGCTGGTATTGGATGCATGTCACTTTCATTAATAAACATATCGTTTTCACTTATCCCTATGGTCCTGATTTCTTTTGGTGCAGCCCATTGATCTGTTTTCCCTTGCTGGATGCTTGCATCCCCTGACACCCTCATTACAGAGCTTTCCTTAACCAATGTCGCGTATATTTCCAGATGCAACCTGTTGCATTTCCTTCTGAGCAAAGGAAGGTGATGTTTGTTAACAACCTCCTAACTGAGGAAGTTCTACCTTGGACCTTCCTTTATATAGAACAAGACAGTGCAATTCTGAATAATTTCAAATCTTTTGTGACTGCAATGAATCAGTTTTTTGATGATCCCAGTTCAAGGGCTCTTTGAACAAATAAAAGATGAGCTCTCCAGAATAGAGACTCCTAATGATCTCGAGCCTTTCATCCAATTATGTATCCAAATTGATTAACCACTTGCTGACCGCCCGCCGTGGCTTGACGGCAGCAAAGCGGCTCGTGACTGCAAACCGCCGTCGCCTGACGGCGGCTACGATAACTAGTATTGTGAGCGCGCGTGGCTGGAGGTGCGCTCGTGCACTCATTGTGTTCCGGGGGGCCAGGGAGCGGGTAGGGTGGACTCGATCTCTACCGGCTACCCACGATGGCTCCTCCGCAGTGAGAGAACGCAGGACTGTATGTAAACACGGATCTCCGTTCTGACAGAGGGGGATCACAGGCTTCCTGTATATGAAAGCCGTGATCACTCCCCTGCCAGCCCAGCCCCCATACCATTAGAACACACTGAGGGAACATAGTTAACCCTAAGAGCGCCCCCTCCAGGTTAACCCCTTCACTGCCAATGGCATTTACACAGTAAACAGTGCATTTTCATAACATCGATCGCTGTATAAATGCCAATGGTCCCAAAAAAGTGTCAAAAAGGTCTGACATGTCCGCCGCAATATCACAGTCCCGCTAAAAATCACAGATCGCCACCATAATAGGTAAAATATAAAAAAAAAATAAAAACCCCATAAATGAATTCTCCTCAGCAACTTTAAACACAGCAACTTTTGCGCAAACCAATCAATAAACGCCGATTGCGATTTTTTTTTTTTTTACCAAAAATATGAGGAAGAACATAAATCGGCCAAAACCGTTAAAAAAATGTTTTTTATATTTTTTTTTGGATTTGTATTTTAGCAAAAAGTACGAAAAATGGTTTGTTTGTTTTTTTTTTGCAAAATTGACGCTCTTTTTTTGTTTATAGCGGTGATCAGAAATGATGCAGAGGTGATCAAATACCACCAAAAGAAAGCTCTATTTGTGGGAAAAAAAGGATGCAAATTTTGTTTGGGTACAACATAGCACAGCCGTGCAATTATCAGGTAAATCGACACAGTGCCGAATAGCAAAAAGTGCTCTGGTCCTAAAGGGGGAAATCCTTCCAGGGCTGAAGTGGTTAAAGACTTAGAGAGAGGGGGTAGGTGAGACTGGGAATGTTTGGAAGTAAGGATGGCACGGGTTACCCCACTAGTCAGTTATTTTAGAAGGATCCAAAAGCTGCTTCGGATTCAAACACTCCCGGACCAATCCAGGTTGAAGCTATTAAAATATCCATTTCTACTTTTTTTTAGGAGAAAAAGAGAAGATATTTAGAGAACTTATGTCTATATTGTGGGGACTTTGGGCATTACGCAGTTAATCGTCTGAACACGGTTAAAAGAAAACAATTCCATTACTCAGCCTGTCTCCCCATTGATTCAGGAAGAAAATAAAGTTCATTTTCTACTATCCCATTTTGTCATCCCTATTAAACTAATTGCTGAGAGCCATGAAATTCCTTTCTCGGTAATGCAGAACTCTGGGGCTGGGGAAAACTCTATGGACAGAGAATTCGTCCAAAGCAATTATATTCAAATGAGAAATAAACCAACCCTTTTATTGGTCAAGGAATCACAAGTTACTATGGTAACTACCCAGTCGTATGACAAGTTTCCTCCACAGTACTATGAGTTTTGGGACCTCTGTGATAAAAAAAATGCAGATTAATTACCTCCTCATTGGCCCATAAGATTGTCCCATAGAACTGCTCCCAGAGCCAGAGATTCCTTTTGGTTGCATTTTTAATATGTCAGCACCTGAATTAAAGGTGCCCAGGGAATGGTTTGATGAGAATTTAGAGAAGGGCTTTATTAGACACTCAGCGTCTCCTGCAGCAGCATCCCTGTTCCTTGTTGAAAAGTAAAACTCTACCTTCCGTACATACATTGATTACAATTGATTAATATTCAAATGAGAAATAAACCAATCCCTATTCATATGCCTTATCGCGGATGTTGACCCAGGCCCCCTAGGTAAGCAACTCTGAATGTACAATCCTGCCTCAAAAGAACTTTCTAGGGGCCACATGTTCTAAAACATTCTCGAATCTTCTCAAAGAGGGGTATAATATTGACCCACTTCTCAATCATCCTTCTAAGGATATGAACCTCAATTGTAACGGCTTTGGAACTCCAGGACATCGCCTATACGTACCTGAATCTGCTCAGGTTGGTTCATGATTCCAAACTTGCTGGGCATTTTTGGGGTGTTTAAGACAGAAGAACTTTTATCATGTTTATTTTGGTGGTCTGATTACAAGAGCAATGTCAAAATGTATGTGGCTTCGTGCCTGACCTGTGCACGCAATTAAAAACCATGATCTTCTCTTGTGGTTTTGCTCCAGTCACTGTTCCATTAAGACCATGAGGGTAAATTTCTATGGACTTTGTGGTCGATCTATGATCGGTCGATCTTTCCTCATAAGAAATACACACTATCTTGGTAGTCGTTGAAGTCTCACTAAAATGACTCATACCAGTATACCAGTTAAGGGGGCACCGACTGCTGAACAATCTGTGCAACTGATGATTCATAAAGTCCTTAAAATACATGGAATCCCTGATGATGTAGGGTCAGACAGAGCAGTGCAGTTCACTTGGAAACTCTGGAAAAGCTTTTGCCAGTCTAATGGCCAGATTGAGAGGAACAATAAAACTCTGGAACAGTGCCTTCAATGTTTTGTCAGTTATCTTCTGGATGACTGGGTGGACTATCGTCCTAATTCTAAACATACCTCCTCTTCTAAAAGTCCTTTTTTCTTAAACGCTAGGTATCATCCAGTTTTTATTCCTGATCTCCCTATCTCAACTCAAATTCCTGCTGTTACCAACATTAACTGCACTAACTACATTACAGGAGATTCAGGAGAAGTTGATTGAGACTTTGAGGAGGCTAAGGAATGTTACAAAGAGGCTGCTGATAGACATTGCAGATCACTTCCTACTTTTCATGTGGGTGACAAAGTTTGGTTATCTACCAAAAATTTGAAGGTAGATGTTCCATATGCAAAGCTGGTCCAAAAGTTTGTGGGACCTTTCAGGAGAGTATGAAGATTCATCATTTTTCATGTATCCTTGCTCAAACCATTTAATTAAAACCCTTTCTCTGGGAGAATTATCCTGCCCCCTCCACCTGTTAAGGTGCAAGGTGAAGAAGAATTTGTGATTGAGAAAATTCTTGTTTCCAGGATTTTTAGGAACAAATGACAGTATCTGGTTCAATGGGAAGGATATGGGCCAGAAGAAAACTCTTTGGAACCTGAGGAGATTACCAAGAGAATTCCACTAGGGGTTTTTTCTGACAAACCTCTTGTCCTTTGCACTTCCTGTTTGCCAGATTATTTGCCAATATTTTGCTCCTCATGCTCATGCTGCCATCTGTATCTTCATTACTGTTTGTAACTGGCAACTGGCGTAGTCCTCGACTATGCTTTCTCTTGATCCTAACCTGCAACTATTTGTTACCAAGCCTTAGCTTGTTCCTTGACTTTGTTTTTACTTGATCCTAATCTGCAACCACATGTTACCGGCCTTTGGCTTGTTTACCAACCATGCTTTTGCTTGATCCCAAATTGCTCATCTCCTAGTGGGGTGACCATCAGGAGTTCTGGTGAAGAAGTTCTGGTGAAGAACGGTTAGTGGTTAGACCCTGCGCTTCAGGTGAGCCCATGTGTCAGAAGCGTGTAGCGTTCCTGTTCCATGACAGCTGCTGGTCTCATTCTAGCATCCTGGTTTTGGCTGAGCTGCATTCTCCCTGTCTGCCTGTCCATCTGCAAGGTGAATGATGCAGCCAGTCCCTGAGTGGAGACCATACCTGTTTCAAAGCCAATGTAAACGATCACCTTGTAAAACAACCCATTCAGTTTAAAATAGAAATGAAAGGCAAAACAGTTGTTTATAGATATATGAAAAAAAATTCTAAACGCTTTTTTCCTCTTTTTTTTATGTTATCACATATTCTCTGTTCTCAGCTTGCATAAGAGCTGGAAGAGGAGAAGCAACAGTACAACCTCGGACCTATGCTCAGAACTCAGCCTGCCCTGAACCCAGACTGTCACTGAACACTCTGCCTGTCTGCCAACCACAAGTACCTGTTTGCTGTACTCAGTTCGCACCTTCCCTGGCGTGGTAGCCAGGCACTATAGAATTATGTATAAGACCTGGGGGTAACCGAGTACCGGTAGGCCTGCTTGTCTTATGGGAAAGAGGTCTGCTATAGGTGAAGAACACAGAAGCCTGCTATAATGTCTCAACACCTACACTAGGGGTAGGCGTGACACCATGTCTCCTTCCAGGGGAATCTTCTTGCGTATTTATCCTGCTGATTTCTGTCTGAGCCTTTCCACTGCATAGTAGAGAAGGATCAGGGGGTTTTGGTGGATCATAAGCTTAATAATGGCATGCAATACTAAGCTGCGCTTTCCAAAGTGAGTAAAATCCTTTCTTGTATTAAGAGGGGTATGGACTCCAGAGAGAGAGAGATATCATTTTGCCCCTGTACAAATCATTAGTAAGACCTCATCTGGAAATGCAGTTCAGTTTTGGGCACCAGTTCTGAAAAAGGATATCAGGGAACTGGAGAAAGTGCAGAGAAGGGCAACCAAACTGATAAGAGGCATGGAGGAGCTCAGCTCTGCTGAAAGATTAGAGGTGCTGAATTTGTTCTCTCTTGAGAAGAGGAGATTAAGGAGGGATATGATCAACATGTACAAATACATAAGTGGTCCATATAATGATCTTGGTGTTGAGTTATTCACTTTAAAGTCATCACAGAGGACAAGGGGGCACTCTTTACGTCTAGAGAAAAAAAATGTAATCTCCAAATATGGAAAGGCTTCTTCACAGTTAGAGCTGTGAAAATGTGGAATAGACTCCCTTGAGAGCTGGTTCTGGCCAGCACCGTGGATTGCTTTAAAAAGGCCTGGATTCTTTCCTTAATGTACATAACATAACTGGCTACTAACATTTATAAGTAAGGTTGATGCAGGGAAAATCTGACTGCCTCTCAGGGGATCAGGAAGGAATTTTTTTCCCCTGCTATAGCAAATCGGATTATGCTTTGCTGGGGTTTTTTGCCTTCCTCTGTATGAACTGTGGGTGAAGGCTTGTGTATATGGGATTGTATGGTTATATATATTTGTCTTTTTTTTTTTTGGTTGAACTAGGTGGACTTGTGTATTTTTTAAACCTGACTAACTATGTACTACGTAACTATGTAACTGCTATAATCACTGGCTTCTAAGCCTGACCATTGATTGTGACAGGCTGTGGACAAAAAGTGACTTATCTGTTTTACTCCAACTGCAGTAGAGAAAAGTCAGGTCACAAACCTGGCTGTGCTGTTTGGCAGCAATGAGTCAATCTCATATGTTTTGGAAGGAGGAAAATACAAGTGCCTTGGCAGATGAGGCAGCACCCATATATGTATTTCATCTTTGTATTTCACTGTTTGCCCAGAGTTCAGCAATAATGAGTAAAGTTAGCTGGTTTAATTATTGCCCTGTAATAAGTTAGACATGTTAATTTGGGGGTTGGGCCTTCCTTCTCTTGGAGAATGGGGCTTGGTTCTCTTCTATATAAAGGTAAAGTTAGGAGTCTTGTAGCCATGAACATATTTGTTTCTTTTTCTCCTCTGTTATAGAAAAAAAACTTAAGTGGAACGTGCTGTTCAGTGTGAGCGACAGCTTATGAAACATATCTGTGTTACTCATCTACTAATTATCACTTATTTTATTAATCTCCTGATGTTAAGGCTGTAGGTGGCTATATTAATGGGCCATCACTCACTGGGTTGTACTTCGTTTGCACTCATTAGAAAAGGATAACAGAGGTAAAAAATCACTGGAAAAATGTCATATTATAGGTAATGGTAATTGTTTTCTGTGAGACCTTATACATTATTAATCTATAAAATATCCACTGGAGGCTTCTAAGAAAAAGATGAAAGTTAAATGACACAATAATACTGATCTGTTAAACTGAACTCAACTTAGTTGCTGTGGGTAACCGAGTACCGAGTGCACTCTACAAGGAAATGTTCCCCAGAGCTTAGTGAAAGTGGTAAACCTTTAATAAACAAAATTCTACTATGTAAATGTACCATCAATCACGTTGTTCAGTGTCAATCTATAAAAAACTAATAAAAATTACTGCGGTATACACAAGTAAACAATAGCAGCTAGCTAGCACTACAATCTTAACAAATATTGGGTGAATGAATAGAATAAAAACAGTGCAGCACTAAAAATCAAGTGTTGAGTCCACTTCTAGATTTCCTCTCATCATCATATATGCACTGATTAACGTCTTAAATCACCAAGGGGGCTGTACAACTAATCTTGTTTAACGATTTGCACAGTGCACTTTCATTTTGAGAGTTTCAGTTGCTTGGTGGCGTTAGGGTTTTTGTATAGAGTTTTTATATATGCTAATCACATTGCATTTTATATATCACGTTATGTTGATATGCTAATATTCAACACTTGATTTTTAGCACTGCACTGTTTTTATTCAGTGTCAATCTATGTCATTCACAATAAATGATGTCCACCAACCCGCCAAAAGAAGAAAATCTGGTGACCGCCAGCACGAGCTATATCTGACAACTGTTCTCCTGCAGAACAACACTGGTGGATGAAAGCTAAGTAGAAACAAATGGACGGGGTCTACCAGATGAAGTTATTGATCAAATATTGGCATAACCTCATTTGGTCAATGATGTCACCTGGGGGACCCTGCCCATTTGTTTACACTTCACTGTCATCTGCCGGAGCTGTTTTTCGAGGGAGAGCAGTCATCGGTATTGGATGACGTTGGCATTTTATCTTTCGGTAGGATTGTCATGTCATAGTGATTGATGTGGATCTGCATCATTGGATAACATGATAAAGGGTGGATATACATTGTGTACTATGTATTCATGTGGGGGGGGGGGTATCTGTTAAGCGGGCTTTCTAATTGTTAAAGGGAGCTTCCTGATTCTAATAAACCCCCTGCCAGCAAACCCCTACAACCACCAAACACTAAATATATTCTCGCTGGAGAAGCGATGCTTGAGGGAGGACATGATAGCGATCTACAAATACCTCAATGGGGATCCCAACATAGGAAAAAATGATTCAGTCCCAGAGAGTGTACGAGGACATGGGGCCACACAATGAGACTGGAGTAAACTGTGCAGGGGGTTCTTCACTGTCAGGGTAATAAGGATGTGGAACTCTCTCCCACAATTGGTGGTGGCTGCGGGGAGTATGGATATTTTTAAAAGACTCTTGGATGTATATCTTAAAGAACACAACATACAGGGACATGAAAAATAATTATAGGCACTGACACGCACACCTACACAGGTTGAACTGGGTGGACTATTGTCTTTCTTCAGCCTTACCTATTATGTAACTATGTAAGATGCCCTTGTCCTCATCAACATGGAGACAAGGCACTTTGCCAGGGGGTCCCCCCTGACAAGGTACCCCTCCCCCATATTAAGGGGAGGTGGTCTGGTATGGTTCGGGGAGGGCACACTTATTCCTCCTCTCTTTCCTGGCCAGGCTGCATACTTAGATAAGGATCTGATGTGGAGTTTTGGAGGGGACCCTACGCTTTTCTTTATTTTTGTGTGGAGTTCCCCTTAAAATCTCTACTATAACTAAAGGATCTGGAATAACATTTGGGGAAATCCCACCCCTTTTTTTTCCATGAGGTCCCCCTTAAAATTCATTATAGACCTGAAGAGCCTGGAATACATTTTATGGGGAGCCCCACGTGATTTTTTTAAACTATTCTGGCTGCTTTATTTACATGGCCAGGATTTTCCAGCAAGTAAATGAATAGGGCTGTATGACGTCATTGGTTGTAAGGACACGGCAGGTGCAGGCTACAGGTTCTCCACCCAACTTATTTAGGTTCCAGCCTTGCATAAAAACTTTATTAAATTGAAGTTAATGCATAGGCTACCTAGGCTTGTCCCTGTGACAGTTCCATTTCCCAATAAAACTTACTCCACCTACAACTAAGCTCTATTGCAGAGTGAAACATGGAGGATTAAAACGCATATTGCAGCTTACATTTTTTTGCAAGGGTGCATGAATAAGAGTCATGCTGTAGGAATGGGAAACTGACAGCAACTATCTGCATAACAAACACAGTATAAGGATACCTAGTGACCGTTATTACAGAATAAAATAGTATTTTTATTGAAAGCTCATTTTTTAACTGTTCTATAAACAATAATGATGTTTCTTATTTAATAAAGCAGCATCACCAAACCTCAACTCAAGCTCTTGAATTTTATTGTTTGAGGAATGCCAGATGGTTTTAACTGATGAACAAAAACTACAAAACCTACAACAAATACCATAGCAACTAATTTATGTTTAAAGACAGTTTAGGCAAAAAAAAAGTGTGTAATCACACTGCTCTATGAACCTAAATAATCAAGACTAAAAACACATAAAAAATGTTCCGTAAACATTAGACATTACAGTAATGAAATTTCCACTAGCTTTTTTTTCAGCTATGTTTTCTTTTCTGTAATACATGCTTGTATCCTCTATCATTAGAACTGTCAGTGCTTTGCAAGACCAGATGGCCATTTGAAGAAAGGAGAAATAAGCAGCCCAACAAGCAGAGAAAACAAAAATAACAAAGTGAAATGATCAAACAATTGTACCAGAATGAAAATAATGAGTTGGAGTTCATCATCTGAGATGTAGCATATTGTACTGCAGAAACTGGTAATAAATCGTGATTTAATAGATATAGTACCCTAAATCTAAAACTGACTACTCTGCTGAACAATAGGTTCTTCCATCCTAATGTGCTGTGTTAGATGTTTCTGAGAGGAATCTAAGTGGATCAAGGGTATTATTTATCTAGTCCTGTCCTATCGGTGAGGAGGCCCTGCTTCAGAGATCCTCCATTGATCTCCTTTTCCTTCAGCTGGCTTTTTTTCTCTTTATTTATAATAAATATATTATAATACAATAGGCTGGAGGTCTGCTATAAGCCTGTGTTTCTGAATGCACAGTTGATGACTGGGACAAAAGCAATGGTTCTAATGGTTGATATACAGATGCATCTCAAAAAAATTAGAATATCATCAAAAAGTTAACTTATTTCAGTAATTCAGTTCAAAGGTGAAGCTAATTATATAGATTCATTACACAGAAGTGATATATTTCAAGAATTTTTATCTTTTATTTTTATGATTATGGCTTATGGTGAAAACCCCAAATTTAGTATTTAAGAAAATTAGAATATTACATAAGACCAATAAAAAAAGATTTTTGATACAGAAATGTTGACTTACTAAAAAGTATGTCCATGTATAGTATAGTATGCACTCAATACTTGGTCAGGGCTCCTTTTGCATGAATTTCTGCATCAATGCAACGTGGCATTGAAGCGATTAGGTCAGGCGAGTTTGCTGGCCAATCAAGCACAGTGATACCATGATCGTTAAACCAGGTATTGGTACTTTTGGCAGTGTGGGCAAGTGCCAAGTCCTGCTGGAAAATTAAAACAGCATCTCCAAAAAGCTGTTCAGCAGAGGGAAGCATGAAGTGCTCTAGAATTTTGTGGTAGAGGGTTGCCCTGACTTGATAAAACACAGTGGACCTGCACCAGCAGATGACATGGCTCACCAAATCATCACTGACTGTGGAAACCTTACGCTGGACCTCATGCAACTTGGGTTCTGTGCCTCTCCACTCTTCCTCCAGACTCTGGGTCCTTGATTTCCAAAATGAAATGCAAAATTACTTTCACCCGAAAAGAGGATTTTGGTCCACTGAGCAACAGTCCAGTCCATTTTCTCCTGAGTTCAGGTAAGACCCTTCTGACATTGTCTCTATTTCAGGCTTGACACAAGGAAAGGTTACATCTATGTGTAGTGGCTCTTACACTGACACTAACCATAGTCCACTCCTTGTGAATCTCCCCCAAATTCTTGAATGGCCATTGCTTCACAATCCTCTCATGGTTGCAGTTATCCCTGTTGCTTGTGCATCTTTCTCTACCACGTTTTCCTTCCAGTCAACTTTCCATTAATATGCTTGGACACAGCACTCTGCGAACAGCCAGCTTCTTTAGCAATGACCTTGTGTATCAATGACCCTCTTCTGGGCAACTGTCAAGTCAACAGTCTTCCACATGATTGTGTAACTTACTGTACCAGACTGAGAGACCATTTAAAGGCTCAAGAAACCTTTACTAGGTGTTTTGAATTAATTAGCTGATTAGAGTGTGACACCATGAGTCTACAATATTGAACTTTTTCACAATATTCTAATTTTCTGATATACTGAATTTTGGATTTTCACTAGCTGTAAGCCACAATCATCAAAATTAAAAGAAAGAAATGCTTGAAATATATTACTATGTGTATAATGAATCTATTTAATATACAAGCTTCATTTTTTGAATGGAATTACTGAAATAAATTAACTTTTTGATGATATTCCAATTTTTTTAGATGCACCTATATATGAAGTATGCCTTATTTCTTGGAAATGGCATGTAAATACCTTCTGTTTCTAGAAGACTATGCTGAAGTTGGCTGTAGTATAACTAAAAATGTAAGGTCACATTTATATAATGGCATTTTCAGTCACTGAATTGAGAAGTCGGTTACAGTGAACTTGTTCTTCATGCTAAACATCTAGGTTGCACATCATTCAATCTACTTCCTGAGAGCCTAGGGCATCAAGGATACACCCTACTCCTCCTCCAGCCTCACAGGGAAGGAAGAGAGTGGCGTCATATCATTAAGTGGCACCACTCTCTGTAGCATGTAGCATTTCCTGCCTGAGGGTGAAGAGGACCTGTCACAATGGCTTTTATTTCTATTGTGTTTGTGTTATAGAGTTGCTTTCTCACTTCTTTTTACCAGGACAGGAAGTAACAAAAGTCTCCCCAAGAGGGTGACAGACAGTTAAAAAAAGTGAAACTTTTCTCTGTTATAGGCAATATTTATAAATGTTAATTGATCCTAAGCAGTACCTTTAAAAATGTACCTTTGAAAATTGAAATTAAAATCTGAAAAAATAGCAGTGCACTCACTTCCTGAAATATGAGTGTGCCTACATCCTCATAGCTGTATATCTGCTGTGTAAGATCTAAGGCACTGCCCTCTAACTGCTAATCACAGGAGTTATGGAATGAGATCTTGGCAATGTCACTACTATGCTGCTACTGTTTGCACATAGAGACACAGCAAGGTATATCACTTGGGAAAAAACAGCTGCAGGATGACCACAGGCAATACTGGTGACTACTACTAGTCATTTGTCCTCCGCCTTCTTGGGCACAACCTTTTTAACCACTTCAGCCCTGGAAGGTTTTACTCCCTTAATGACTAGGCCATTTTTTGCGATATTGCACTGCGTTACTTTAACTGACAATTGTGTGGTCATGCGATGCTGTACCCAAATAAAATTGATATCATTTTTTCCCATAAATAGAGCTTTCTTTTGGTGGTATCTGATCACCTCTGGTTTCTATTTTTTGCGCTATAAACAAAAAAAAAAAAAAAAACGACAATTTTGGAAAAAAAAAAGCAATATTTTTTACTTTTTGCTATAATACATATCCAAAAAAAAGTAAAAAATCTAATTTCTTCATCAATTTAGGCCAATATGTATTCTTCTACATATTTTTGGTAAAAAAAAATCCCAATAAGCGTATATTGATTGGTTTGCGCAAAAGTTATAGTGTCTACAACATTGGTGCTCAACCTGTGGCCCTCCAGCTGTTGCAGAACTACAAGCCCCATGAGGCATTGCAAGGCTGACAGTTACAAGCATGACTCCCAAAGGCAGAGACATGATGGCACTTGTAGTTCTGCAACAGCCGGAGGACCACAGGTTGAGCACCCATGGTCTACAAACTATGGGTTAGATTTACGGACTTTTACATTTTATTTTTTTTGCTGGTAATGGCAGCGATCAGCGATTTTTAGCAGCATTGCGACATTGCGGCAGACAAATTTGACACTAATTGACACTTTTTGAGGACCAGTGACACCAATACATGATCAGTGCTATAAGAATGTACTGTTACTGAATAAATGACACTGGCAAGGAAGGGGTTAACATCAGGGGCGATCAAAGCGTTAAGTGTTTACCCTACTAGTGTTTTCTAACTGTGTGGGGGATGGACTGACAGGAAGAACACAGAGATCAGCATTCCTGCTTACAGAAGATCTCTGTGTACTTGCAAGTCAGAATGGGGATCTGCCTTGTTTACATAGGGAGATCTCTGCTCTGCCTCTCTGTGGAGCGATTGCGGGTGGCCGGTGGACATGGGGTCCGCTGCACCCGCTGATCGGCTCCCGTGGGAGCACATGCAATGGCGTTCCTTCCGCAGTATAGTATATGCGGTGAGCGGTCTTTAAGTGGTTAATATTTCACCCAGCTAAAGATATACCTGATGTAATCCCCTAAATCCATTTTGTATGGGAAAAATCCACCATGATTCACAGTTTTAGCTGGTATGTGTTTGATGCTGCAAATACTTAATACCTATGTTACGCATGTTGATAAAAAGCGAGTCTCACCGTCCCTGCCTACAGGAAGTAGGAGCAGCAGTTCACTCATCTACCAAAGTATAAATACCTTAAAAACGAACAGCAAATGCGACAGGTTACAAAGAGAGTTTATTTTATTTGCTACGTAAAGCCTCTGTTTCAGAAATGATTGGTGTTGATTTCAAAATCTCAGGAACAGTTGAAGGATACATTTTCAGTATACAGGGATCCTGGTGATATAAAGGTCACACTGCAGAGTTCTTTTGTAAATGTCAGCTTTTTATTATGCAAGTGTCTGTCATAAGCACATTAACATTTACAGTTTTCATGGACTTCACATAGCAATGAGGATTCTTTTTACGTATCTGTGTCTCTGTTTTTTCTTATTGATTGAAAACTATTTATTTAGCTTCTAGCTTCACACAACTATTTTACATAAAGTGTTTGATGGTTTACACCATGTCTGTATAAAACTATGCAATGACATGGGCTTATTTCAAGAAAGGCAATCCCTGCTTTACTTTTTTTGATTTGATTTTACTTAGAATGTTTTTTTTTTACAGAAGAATCATACCACTTTCATAGAGGTTTCCCATTTTACTAATGAATTAAATTTAAAAAATGTGTGAATGCTGTGTGAGATCTGACATTCCAAAATTGACCCATAGGTTTACACAGAACCTAAATGTTCATAATATTTTTAAACTGTTAAAAAAATGTAATGATTTGGAGAAACATTTAACTATTTCAATACTGGTCACTTTCACCCCCTTCCTGCCCAGGCCATTTTTCAGCTATCAGCGCTCTCACACTTTGAATGACACATGCAACACTGGACTCAAATTAATTTCTAATAATTTTCTTCACACAAATAGAGCTTTCTTTTGGTGTTATTTAATCCCAGCT
Source organism: Glandirana rugosa (assembly GCA_018402905.1). NCBI lineage: Eukaryota > Metazoa > Chordata > Amphibia > Anura > Ranidae > Glandirana > Glandirana rugosa. Next base: position 104,809 of record BLSH010179532.1, read on the forward strand.
GGGTTTTTTAATTTTTGCTAAAAAACAAAAAATTTAATTCCCAAAATTTTGAAAAAAAAAACCTTTTTCTTAGTTTCCGTCAGAAAATGTTGTAAATAAGTATTTTTTCTCCTTCACTGATGTGCGCTAATGAGGCTTCACTGATGGACACTGATAGGCTGCACTGATGAGCACTGATTGGGTGGCACTGATGGGGAGGCACTAATATGCAGCACTGATGGGCACTGATAGGTGGCACTAATATGCATCATTGATGAGCACTGATAGGTGGCACTGATGGGTACTGATAGGCAGCACTGATGGGCATTGACAGGCAGCACTGATGGGAACTGATGGGCAGCACTGATGGACAGGCATTGATGGGCACTGAAAGGCAGCACTGATTGGCATGACTGATGGGCACAGATTGGCCTCAATGACGGGCACAGACTGGTGACACTGGCGGGCACAGAGTGGCATCACTAATGGGCACTGCTGGGGCTGCATTGTAATCAGGGCACTGGTGATCAGTGCCCTGATTACCTTTTCACATCTTCCCTGTGAGGAGATGCTGCTGATCGGCTCTCCTCGCCTCACACTTTCTCAGGGTGAGGCAAGGAGAGCCTATAACTGTCACTTCCTTGTTTACATGTGATCAGCTTTGATTGGACACAGAAGAGCTGTGGCCGCAGATCTTTGCTGAGATCGGGTCACTCCACATCCCAGGCCTGCGGCTACTCTGGGCGCTGTCATATGAGAACCGTACCGCTCCGCCGTCATTTGACGGTGGGCGGGCGGCAAGTAGTTAAACTAAAATTTTGCATCAATTTTCATTATTTACATAATTTTTCTTATAAACACTAATATAGGTAATATAGAGACCACTGTGGTAGCTTTACCCTCTCTTTCTATTTTTTACTACACGTAGAGCTATACAGAGCTATACAGAGTAGGGAACTAATTAATTCCGCTGTGTGTAATTTAAGCTTCAGCTATTTAGCTTTGTAACCAACTAGCTTTTTTTGGCAAAGCAGGTAACATTTGCCTGGTAAATGTGTGAAAATGAGCTCCCGCCTGTCAACTGGAAATAGAAGATATAAAATATTATATTATTTTCTTTTAATGGACTAAAACATGAAAATAATTCCTCTACATAATAGATAATTTACCAGATTATATACAAAACACTATACATTAATTTTATTGCATCACAATCCTTGTTTTTACTTAATGTTTGGGATTATGGACCTCTGTTACTCACTCACTGATGGCTGTCTGATTGGAAACAATCAATTTTTGCACTCTATAATATTGACATACATTCACAATGCATTTGGTAGCAAAATAACATACCTAGGCTTTAATTGAAAGAATGGAATTGTTAGCTGAATTTTTATTCAATAAAAAGTTTTTGTGCCCAAATATGTCATGTTTATATAATAATGTATAATAGGCTTTTTCAGACATTTGCCTGTTAATACAGGTAAATTACATTTTTAATGACAGGCTCGCTTTTATTAGACTACGAAGAACGTGCAACCGACACAAACAATCAACTGTAATGTTTTATTGTTCTGACTGCTCAAAATTAAATAAAACTGAAATGTCATTGATATGGGCAGCTCTGGTATATCAGTATTGTTTTTTCTTTATCAGATTCTAATTTAAGTAACCCAATAATAATACTAGAGAACTACATACTGTTACACTACATGGCATTGTGACTTCACTGTATCTACAGAAAAGAATATATAGTCACCCTAAGCTAATTTTTTTGTAGTTTACAGTAAAAAACAGGGAAGGTTGATTACATTTTTTTGAAATTTCAACTCAGTGAACAGGACATTACAAGGGCAATGGATTTCTGTCAAGATCAACACATATTTTTCTATACTTTTGCCTAAAATAAAACAAAAAACAAATGCAGCCGTCATATCTAAGGACTGATAAGCTACAATATATTTCATTCTCTCCTTTGGTTCAGTTAAACGTTAATGCTGTATGTGTCTAAAGTCAAGAAATAACAGTACTTTGTGAACTTTATGGGGCCATGAGCTGGAATTTATTCTCAGTATAGTGTGTGATTAAAATTTTAGATCATATCTTTGACAGTATATCCTGTGCATATGGCCACAAGGCCTCTTTTGAACTGTCCGATTTATGCAATGCTTAGTGTTTCTTCATTCATTCATTTTCTTCTGTTCTCCGGCTATAAAACCAAACTGTGAGCCTGCATTGAAATATGGTACATTTTTTCCAGAAAGGACAATTATACAGTAATCCTCACTTGTACGTCAGAGGAATAGGCTTCAAAATGATAGAATCCAGGCACTTCTCAATGGAAAAGATTACGCTAGTTAAAGTCAAATATTTAAATCCTAAGAGTTCATCATTTTTTGTGAGAACTAAATTTTTACCACAAAGAACAAAGCAGATGCATTTATGTTTTGATGCTTCAGACAGTAGTTTAAGGAATAGAAGATGAATGGCTTGGGAAGGACATGGTCTACTACATTGTACATGTTGAATCAGTAATACAATTTTACTGGTAATCCAGTTTTAACTATGCCAATGCTTTTATTGGCCACAAACTTATAGGACATAATCAGAACTTGACTCTAAATGGTATGAACTCATGCAGAAAAATCAACAAGATGGGAAAAATAATTTTGTTTCTTGTTTCTTTGTTTGTTTTAAGGATAGCATTATAATAGCAAAAAATAAATATATACATACTTAAAGTGGGAGTAAACTACCATGTATGATTTTTACCTATAGGTAAGCCTATAATAAGGCTTACCTATAGGTACTGTAAATTACTCCTAAACGAGCACCGTTTAAGAGATATTTACTTTAAATGCAGCCTGGTGACATCACCGATGCATTCACTCTGAAGGAACGGCATACCCATGCCATTCCTTCAGAGCAGTTCCGTAAAGAGCGACTTCCGAGTGCATGTGCGGGAGTGACCTCATCGCCGCCTTGGCCAATTAGATAGCCGAATCCCGCAAGCATGGAGAGAAGACCAGGTGAAGATGGAAGCACCTTCAGCGGTAACAGCTCGCTGCTGGAGGGCTTAGTTTTCAGGTAAGTCTGTCATAATGTGCTAGTATGTGATGCATCAAGGTAGTGCCATAGACAATCCATACATCTCTTAATACATATATTTGGGCACATTGCCTCTACTATATATGTTGGGCACATTGCCTCCTAAAAAACTTCACAAAACGCGTAGAGCCAATATTATGCCATATTAATTATATTATTCAAGTTGTCTTATGCTGCAGAGATTGTATTGTATGGAGCCAATTTTCATCATTTGTGAATATGTATTGTTTCTAGTTCATATGTTACATTTTTTAGTAGAGGCAATGTGCCCAACATATATAGTAGAGGCAATGTGCCCAAATATATGTATTAAGAGATGTATGGATTGTCTACGGTACTACCTTGATGAAAGTTGCCTCAATAAAAACGCATGCTTTTATAACCCGTGTGTCTCATTTAAAGTCCCAAACCCCCCCCTTTTTTTTGTATATCACCCAACCCGGGATGGAAGCTGATGGCCATTGTGACCATTGCTTCATTTAAAGTCCCATTTTTGACCTCTTTATTTATCACAGTATGTGATGCATACTAGCACATTATGATTTAAATTGCCTGGGGCCTTTTTTTTGTATTTTTTTTTTGGATGCGGATTACTACCACTTTAACTTGTACTACAGTGCAGCTGGAAAGTATTCACAGCGCTTTACTTTTTCCACATGTTATGTTACAGCCTTATTCCAAAATGGATTAAATTTATTATTTTCCTCAAAATTCTAAAAACAATACCCCATAATGACAACGTGAAATACGTTTGTTTGATATCTTTGCAAATTTATTAAAAATAAGAAAACAAAAAAAAAAATCACGTGTACGTAAATATTCACAGCCTTTGCCATGACTCTCAAAATTGAGCTCAGGTGCATCCTGTTTCCACTAATCATCCTTGAGATGTTTCTGCAACTTGATTGGAGTCCCCTTGTGTTAATTCAGTTGATTGGACATGATTTTGAAAGGCACACACCTGCACAAATAAAGCCATGAAGTCCAAGGAATTGTCTGTAGACCTCCGAGACAGCATTGTATCGAGGCACAGATCTGGTGAAGGGTACAGAAAAATGTCTGCAACATTGAAGGTCCCAATGAGCACAGTGACCTCCATCATCCATAAATGGAAGAAGTTTGGAACCACCAGGACTCTTCCTAGAGTGGGCCACCCGACCAAATTGAGTGATCGAGGGAGAAGGACCTTAGTCATGGAGGTGACCAAGAACCTGATGGTCATTCTGACAGAGCTCCAACGTTTCTTTGTGGAGAGAGGAGAACCTTCCAGAAGAACAACCATCACTGCAGCACTCCATCAATCAGGCCTGTATGGTAGAGTGCCCAGACGGAAGACACTCCTCAGTAAAAGGCACATGATAGCCAGCCTGAATTTTGCCAAAAGGCCCCTGAAGGACTCTCAGACCATGAGAAACAAAATTTGCTGGTCTGATGAAACAAAAATTGAACTCTTTGGCCTGAAAAGCAAGCGTCAGGTCTGGAGGAAACCAGGCACCACTCATCACCTGGCCAATACCATTCTTACAGTGGAGCATGGTGGTGACAGCATCATGCTGTGGGGATGTTTTCCAGCAGCAGGAACTGGGAGACTAGTCAGGATCAAGGGAAAGATGAATACAGCAATGTACAGAGACATCCTTGATGAAAACCTGCTCCAGAGCGCTCATGGACCTCAGACTGGGGAGAAAGTTCATCTTCCGACAGGACAGCAACCCTAAGCACACAGCCAAGATAACAAAGGAGTGGCTATGGGACAACTCTGTGAATGTCCTTGAGTGGCCCAGCCAGAGCCCAGACATGAACCCAATTGAACACTTCTGGAAAGATTTGAAAATGGCTGTGCACTGACACTCCCCATCCAACCTGATGGAGCTTGAGAGGTCCTGCAAAGAAGAATGGGAAAAACTGTGCTAAAAATGGGTGTACCAAGCTTGTAGCATCATACTCAAAAAGACTTGAGGCTGTAATTGGTGCCAAAGGTGATTCAACAAAGTATTGAGCAAAGGCTGTGAATACTTATGTACATGTGATGCTTTTCGTTTTTCATTTTTAATACATTTGCAAAGATTTCAAACAAACTTCTTTCACATTGCCATTATGGAGTATTGTTTGTAGAATTTTGAGGAAAATAGTCAATTTAATCCATTTTGGAATACGGCTGTAACATAACAAAATGTGGAAAAAGTTAAGCGCTGTGAATATGGAGGCGCTGTAATTATATTGATTTAACATTCCGCATTAAAGAAAACTAAAGTGACTTTTTAAGTGGGCATGTATTTTGAGCTTTGATTGCAGCATTAAAAATGACATACAGTATATGATGCAGCCTTATTTACTAGGGATTTAAAATTTTGTCCAACTAATCGACTAAGCCCTTTTCTAAATTAGAACATTACCAATTGGTTTGGAAGTGACAGAATCTGAAAAGAACTTGCTCAGTTTCATCTATATAATCAGCTTTGTTCAAAAGCACAATAACACCCCCCCTCCCCTCCTCTGGGTGGACGATCAAATATTTAATTCCATTTTGAATCATTACATCTTCTCCTTAAACAAAAATAGTTATGTGTCCTTGAATAATCCAAGATAAACTGATGGTGAAATATTTTCAAATAGTTCTGCAAATTTTCTTTTCTAAATAATGTTTTATGGCTGCCAAATCGTGACAGTGTGAAATGCTTGTATATAGTAGGGATGTTCGAATGTCTCTGAGTTCAGTTCATTGGGGTTTCATCAAATTCATTGTGAAGTCCTAAAATTGTCAAGGTTAATAGTCAAGGGATTGTCAAACAAAGGGCATGTGGATCTGGGCACTGCCTTATGGGACATGCACCAATACAAAAAATGTTTTTAAAATACCATACAGCGGGGACAAGATCCTTCATTTAATGGGTGTCGTGGACAAAACACTTCTTGCAATTACATGCTTGGGAGAAGCCTTTAAGCTGTATATGGTGTTAGGGAACAGTACAAATCTCACTAACAATATTAGCATTACATATTTTACTTTTTATTTTTTTATTTTTAAAGTTTGCTTGGCCACAACTTGCAAAAAAATAGCTTTTTTAAACGCTTCCCACCCAACCTATTTTATTCAATGGCCCTATTATCTCATGGGCAGCAGCAACTTGATCTGTCACTTGCTGTGTCCACCGCACACGGACAATGACAGATCACTGTATCGGCCTGCTGCAGATACCATGTGATCACTGTGGTCAATCACAACGGATCACACAACAATTGTACACAATAAAAGGCTTTGATTTATGCCATTCATTGTGTACTCTTGTGATAAACTCTGTGATTGGCCACAGTGATTACATGGTACAGCCAAGGCCAATCACATTTATGTATACATGAGCAAAGGGGGCCCAAATGGCACCACGTCTGTATTTAAACTAGAACTACAGCAAAATTTGTAGATGAACCCTATATGGCTCAAAGGACTTTAAAGGTGCCAATATATTCATACTTCTCAATACAATTCAATACTTCTCAGAGGCTTCTAGCGGGCAATATGGAGGTGGATGGATGGGTCCCAAAATTGTTGGTTATCCCCCTCTAACCTTGGTTTCCCAGACTTGGCTTGGACAGGTTGCTTTGCACCTGCTTTTGCTGACTCACTATCTCCAGCAAGCCCTTGCATTGACCAGTGCTACCTGGAATATACCATCTGCACCAGCTCATCTTGGAATGTATGAGCCCCCTTTTGTCTGGCTATATGTCCATCTGTGAGAGATTCTGGTGGAATCACGCTGTTGTTTTCTACTAGATCCATAGAAAATAAATCTCATTGGCCCTTTTTGTTCCGATTTCTGGAAACATAGAAGGTAAAAATAATGATATACATATATATCTTTTGATTAGGACTATTTTGTCCCCGATGAAAGGCCAATCTACTTGGCTAATTATTGGGTATATTTACCTATGTAATCAGTATATGTATCCTTTTATAGGTACTCCCATATCCTTTACTTCTATGGCACGTATATACTGCTGATGTCGGGTTCTAGGCCTCAAAGCTATTTTACTTCTTATTTGATATACTTCCTATTTGGAAAATTCGGGTAGGTACATTTGGTATCATCTAGCCATTGAGCAATGGAAATGTTGATGAATTGTGTTAGCTGCTTTACAAAATGAATGTGCTGTAACGTTTGCATTGTATTTGCATTGTATTTCAAAAAATCTTTCTATTATATGCTTACCATATTTCTTTTCATCCACAGTCAGCTCCAAATAAGTCTCCTGAGGAAGCCCCAGATGTGGGTGAAATATGTAGAGCCTGGTTTAGCTGACACTTCGTATGATAGATTTTCCATATGAAGATATTGTAATACTTTTATTAATAACAATTTGAATGTTTGTAATAATAAAAATATTAGATTTTTTATCTATGGGATTTGTCTGAATATGTTGGCACCTTTAAAGTCCTTTGAGCCATATAGGGTTCATCTACAAATTTTGCTCTGGTTCAAGGCCAATCACAGCCAATATATACCATGTGATTAGTAAGCATTGAATGATCAGTTTTCATTCAGAAAAAATGGTTGCTTATAAAACCAGTCAGTGTCCCTGATCACCACGACACCAGTTATGATGATGTTGTACTGCACTGGTGACAGTAGGTAAAAAAAATTGTGAAAAAAGTATTTTTTTTTATTTCTTCATTTTCAAAAAAAAACTGTGACAAAAAATTACAACTTCAACTAACTTGCCATGCCTATAACTAATTAACTTGGACTGTCTACTTTCCAAAAACGGGTCATTTAGGGGCTATTTGTACTGTCCTGGCGTTTTTGGGCCTCAAGAAATAAGATTGGCCGTCAGTACATCAGGATTGATCCTCAAGGGCACATAGTAGCCATTTTGTTTCCCTTTTGGATGAAATGGCTTGGGTGTAGCTTTTGAGCCTGTAATGTTAGATGCCATACCTACAGTTTGCTGTGAGCAATTTTTTTTTATAATTAAATTTTATTGAGTTTTACAAAAATTATAAAGAGTACAATTACTAAACAAATAGTAAACAAAGCAACAAAGTCCACAGATGTGTAATAGTTTGCATTCCACACCAAGGCTGTAACAATTTCAACAAGAATTTTTCAAGGATCACAGGTAGGTAAAGTAGGCCTAGAAGCATTCAAGGAAAGGTACCTTGTCGTCCCTCCTGACCCCACACCATTGTCAGCACAGGCGTGGGAGGACAGATATAGACAGACTAAAGCACCTCATAGGACACTAACTTGTAACTAAGTGTACCTGTTGCTGTGAGCAATTTTAATTTCAATTTTAATGTTCTTAAATGAAAATATGTTATTTACATGATCAATTTTTATTTTTATTTATTTTAAATCCTGTTGTGGGAATTCTGCTTATGTGGATGCTACTATAACACAGCCTCTCTTGGGCTGTATGTAGCTTTGGGACAGCACGGTATAATAGGAACACCCTTTGTCTGTTATGATTTTTCATCTGGATAATCTTTGATTACTTTGCTGCATACATTTCTTTACACCAAAGGGTACACTGTGAACAATATGTATACCTGCTATGCTGTTCTGTTATGGAAATATATTCCCATTGAATTTAGATGACTATGTTGCATTATATTGCAGGTTGTTTTTTACAAGTTGCAGTGTCTTGCCATAGAAACTTATTCTGATTCAGATTTAAAAGTCCTATCTATATTCCATATTTTTCTAAAGTCGGACCCTGATAATTTGGAGGGCATTCATATTATATTTTCATCATTTATGTTTACCTACTGTGGTGAAAAATAACACTTTATGATTTGAACCCTTTTCTTAGTTTTCTTTCCCCATCCTCAGCGTATTCTGCACCTAGTTTTGCAGACCTACATTTGTCCTGTTTTGGCTCCATTCATCAGTGCCCCCAGCCAAATCCTCTCTAATTTATGGTCAAGTAAGTTTTTGAGTCTTCTTTACACATAACCAGATTCCATTTAACTGCCTAATGTAGTGATAATAGAGATTAAAATTGCCCTAATAAAGCCTTGTACTTGTATCTAGTACGGCAATGTATATATAATGTTACTAATAGGTTGGTCTAGATATATATTATTATCACCCCATATAGATAAGTCTTTATACTTACCCTTGTGCCATTCCATCCCAGCCTGGACTCTATGCACCTCCTGCAGTCGCAGAGTGCCAAGTCCCTCCGTGGTTTTGCGTCGGGTGCCTCTCTGGGCAATCATGGATGGGTCACTGCCCTAGTGAGTATGTTGTTGTAAGGGGTATTGGCTCTCGCCTTTTGGGTGGTAGCTCGATCATCATATATCAATATATATAGATTCTTCCAAAGAAACACATAGATTTGTATTATTGTGTATTATTATGGTTACTTTTCATGCTTACATTGTATCTTTTGTTGTTAAAGCTTGTATGTACGGTGGCTGTCATTTAAATCCCCTGAGGAAGCCTGTGAAAGGCGAAACATGTCAGGATAAACAGCTTGACTAAATTTACCACCTGTATCACCATTTGGTTAACCCCCACAATACACTCGGACCACCATTTTTATGATGTATTATCTGTTTATGTCCCATTTATTTCCTTTCTCTTTTAAAATGTTGTACACAATAAAGCTTTGATGTTTTATGAACTTGCTTTGAACTTTGACTTTATCCTCCTGCACCGCATAATGCCATTGGTAACTTTACCTGCCCTTTAAGTATTATTTTCTAGGGATGAGCTGCGTTCTAATTACACCTATACCCTAGGGAACCAAAGAGACAACAAATATAACACTAAGGATATCGCCGGGACTGATCTACCTGTGGAGATGCCTGGGAAATTGTATCACAGGTTGAAAAGTTTTTTTCTTTGACCTCTTGGTAATTTTGGGATTAGTATATTCATTCAGTGCATTATAATCCATCTGGTGGTGCTCTTATTCTTCACTTTATTTGGTGCATCTGGAATGTTTGATATTTGGTATTTGTACTGTATATCACACTTGCAAGCTGCTTGCCAATTAATATTTCTTCAGGACTGGCACAAAGAGACTGTTTAATTTTATACAAACTGGTTTCTGCTTCTCTGAAAGATTATGGATATTTTCAATTTGGATCTAAAGCCCAGTGCACATGGGCCGAATGTCGGGCGACATCAGCCAGTTCAATAAAAACCGGCTGCCATTCGGGCCATGTGTATGACAGCTGGTCCGACAGAAGCCGAGCTCGCTGATGGAAAACCAGCGGCCGCACGTCTTCCGATCTGCACTCTCAGCCAATGTTTGAGAGCGCTGACCTGATCGCTCTGGCGGGGGGCACCCCCTGTCAGAACACAAAAGAACAGCAGGGGAGATTTCTGTACTAATGATCATTAGTATAGCGACTCTGACCAGAGCTGTCAGTTATTTTTCATTCAACCTGCTGGGTTGAATGAAAAAAAATAGTGGTGTGTACCAGGCGTAACTACTTTTTTAACATTGAAGAGGGGTTGGTAGCTCTGCTCTAAAAACAGAGCTTGGACTTTTGTACATTTTAAATATATTATAGCATCAGAATTACACAATTGATGAGATATAATTCTATTTGAAAGTATGTGCTTAACAGAATGGCACCCAAAGGTTGGAATGCATCCCCACAGGGTGGTGGCATTAATCAAAATGGGCAATAGATTCAGTTTTTCAATATATTTAACTTAATCTCAGTCACTTTTTTATGCAGAAAAAAAGAGGAAACCGCAGTTCTTGAACGATGATATTAATAAGGTATAAGAACTTTTTAAAGAACAGAAATAAAAGAACAGCATAGAATTAATTCTGATAAATTAAAAGAAACTCGTATAGCTATAGAAAAGAAAACTAAACAGCAGAAGAATTATTGAGGAGAGATTTGGATGATTATAAAGACAAGACGGAAGCAGTAAAAAAACACCTTCTTCATTATAGAAGAGGGGAGATCTTGTAAGGGGCGTATAAAGAAGAAACTGGTTCAAGAGAAAACAGATTTGTTAAAGGAAGTTTTGATTCACAGGGTGCCAATTATTGGAGGGGTAATACTTTGGCATAACCTATAATGTTTAATGTAATACAGATCGATGGAAAACAGAGCCATAGTTCAGAATTATTATATTATAGTATTACCCCAACATCCTTTTCAACATTATAATGATCAACACCAATATAGGAACAATGAGGTTAGAGGCAGGATTATTTATAACAATTCCAATAATTCAGGAGATTCCAGTCATCATGTTTAGGAAATGGAATTCTCTAAAAACAGGATGTTTAGGCCAAAGGGGATGTAGGGCTAGGGCAAAAAAGGATAATTGGATTTTTTTTTTTGGATCTTTAATTTAGGATTGGTTCAAATAAATGTGAATGAACTCAAAGTATAACATCAGGAATTAAAATGTTCCCCACAGTGAACATTAAATAAATTTGAGAATTTCATTAATACACAAAAGTTTGTTAGCAAATGAGTTTTAAAAAAGTATGTATTGTTTTAAAACATTTGAAATCAATACAATTAACAAGAGCCAGATAACACACACATCATTATCCAATGAACCAGTCTATTTATTGTCAAAAGTTTAAAAAATGTACTAATTTCCACATTGCATTTTAATTATTTCTAGACAACTCCTATTATTCTGAATGACCGCAGATCTTGTGAAGATCCCCACACATTTACTTCTTTGAATTTTGTGACGCATATTCACTATGCCCGTGAGTAGGCATTGCTGTGTCACATCTTTCACAGAGCTTCTTTCAAAACGACAGAGGAGCTGAGAGGAAGCATATTTCAGGAAGCAGAGTCAGGGATCACTGTTTGCAGGCAACATCGTGGGATATGTAGTCCTTAGAAATTGAAAGCAAACAACAGAGGAGAAACTGCAAAGCATGCAGCCAATCCAGAAAGAAAGAGAAAGAGCTGGCCTGCAGACAGGAAGCACTCACAACATTAACATAATTATTGTTTGTACTGCTATATGTTAATGTTTTAAAATGTAAGTGTGTGCTGTTACCATAAAAATCCTTTAACTCTGTAAAAAGAGGAATAAATATAATTCTGTTGTTAAAGAATTTGTTATTGCGGATCTAAATAATCTTAAGGTGCATGGAAAGGAGGATGATATAAGGATTCAAAATTTGATTAAAGGTTTAATAGACTGTAAAGACTTGATCAACTGGCTAGCAGATTGGTGGGAGGGGATTATTGTGCATTTTAAAAAAGCTGATTACAAGAAATGGATGAGGTTCTTCCAGGTACTGATACTTATAAAACAATTGGTGGTGATCCCACTTTCAAAGTTATACTTTTCTAACAAAGTTATACTTTTCTAAGCTTTTTTAATTAGTTAAAACAAGGGCTGGTATCCTTAACAAAATAAAAGAAATGTTATTTCCGCTGCATCAAGAATACTGTTTATCTCTTATTTCTTACTACTTATTATTTTAGAAGGGGCATACAAACCTTGGGGAGAAAGGATTCAGGAGACCAATTTTTAGTGCAATAAATTCATTAACCATTAGACAAATGTCCCACTGATGCATTTCACTCAGATTGGGTTTAAAGGATTAAGCACAATCTGGATGAAACGCATCAGAGGAACATGGCCAAGGGCAGGGGCTGTGCAGAAGCTGCTGTCTTGGAATAAAACTTAATGCCTGGAACCTGGTGTGGATTCTGAACCAAAAGAATATACACAGGAGGATTGGAGATGCGCTGTCTGGTCTGTAATAGAGAATTAGATAGCGAAAATAGATTTATCACTTTTTATAGTTTATAGTTATAAAAATGTCACCATTTTTAGGTACACAAAACATGTACTTCATAAAAAATATTATGTATGAGAAACAGTTGGGAGAAATGCATTGGGCAAAGCTTTTGAGCCTTTGATGTCAAGTACCATACCTAAAATTTGCTATGACAAAATTTATTTTGATTTTAATGCTTTTGAATAAAAATATGTTATTTGCAGGATTTGTTTTTATCTTCCTTGGAATCTTGTTGTGGGAGTTCTGCTTATATGGATGCCATTATAAAACAGAAGATATCTCAAGGACGTATTTATCTTTGGAGGACCTTCTTGGTAAAGTGTATGACAGAATGAAAAAGCATTGTTTTCTACTTCCCGTAACAGGGGGACCATGTTTTTCCTTGTGTCCTGAAATCATACAGCAGCATTGTCACCCTGTGGATGGGGTAGTCTGAGATGGGCATGGGGTTTTAAATGGACTTCAGGTAAAATACAAACAAATGTAAGCCACATTTTCACTTGCACTTTTTATGCTGTTATAGCAGCAGTTTTTTTTTTTTTTTTTGCAAAAAAAGGTTGAAGTCATAAAATCTGACCATTTTAAGGACCCCTGTAGTTGTATATGGTTTGTCCTAACCTTGTAACTGAACTATTTGGTGGGCAGCCTGGCCTGGTACAGCAAGTGGAAAGTAATCTAATGGCAGAATCAACAGGTAATAAAAGTATATTACTGGGGGAAAAAACAAATGTACTGTGAATGCTTGTGATAGAGTGCATGACTTTTACACTTTTACATATTGGCTTTTCCATATTTTTTTTATTGTATAAAACCTACAAATTTGTATATTAGCCACCAGAGGGAGCACACCCTCAATTTGCATTCACTATGCCTATTTTCTTAACACACACAAAGAGTGGACAACTTACAGATTTGCTTTCTGAGAAGGAGAATTACAGGATAATTATTGTGTAGCACTGCAGAGCAAAACGCAGAGCCTGTTCATGTACTAGATAAATATGGTTATCCCCTTGTACATACAGTACATCTCACCTCCCTTTCACAGTTACACATTGTAAAATGTTCTTTATGTAACTGCAGGCTATGAGCAATACTTTTACTAATAATGTGTCTATGCTGTGCTTTTAAAGTAATGTTGAACCTTCTGACAAATTTTATATTATAGAACAGTAAAGTTGAGGGATAGTCAAACCTAGAATATTTTAATATATATTATTTTAAATCATTAAAGGCTACAAAACTGTGTGGAGAACAATGTTAACTGTCTAAGGTGTAGTACAGTATTTGTAGCTTTATAGTATTAGTTGTCTTGCTGATTTCTAAAAAATAAAAATCTTTGGAAAGCTCCGAAAGCATAAAAGATAGAGAAAAGAAAGGCATGCCATAATGCTGTTTTTCATTTTTTGAAAAACATAAACACTCACAATAAAATAATAGGTCTCTAGCTTGACTCAGCAAGAGCAATCTTTTGGAATTCGGAAGTATACCAGATGTTAGCCAGAAGGGGAGCTGGAGAAAGCTGTAAAAGTCTAAGCACTAATCCTTCTCCTTAGTTATATTCACTACCGGTTTATGCTAACTGAATTGTGATGTTCAAAGTCCTTGTTTCAATCAAAATAAAATATCATGACTACTCAATTAAATAGTATAGTTTATAACAGTACACTTCTTTTCTTTTTACCTTCCAATGAACAAAACACCTTCATGTGCAAAATTTGCATGTGTAGAAAAATGGCATAATCTGTTTACCTAAACAAATATTCTGTAAGCAGCTTTAGCTACATCCACATAATTCAATTATTAAAAGACTCAGTTGACATTCTAAAAACTTGTTCAAGCCCATAGGAACCACAATGTGTTAAGGGCTTTGGGACATTTCAATAAGGTTGAAGATAAAAAAAGTAAACAGTGCTATCCATTATTTATGACATATTAGCACCACTACCTTCACAGGGCTCACCAACAGCCGTGGTATAACACGGCCCCCAGTGTGAATGAGCCCTTAAAGTATATTACGTGATTATAACATTGATTAACCACTTGCCGCCCGCCCGCCACAACGTGACAGCGGCAAGGTGGCTCGTTATCGTGAAACGCTGTCACGGGACAGCGGCTATGATAACGAGTATTGTGAGCGCGCTCACTGTGTTCAGGGGGGCCACGGAGCGGGTAGGGTGGACTCGATCGCTGCCAGCTACCCGCGATAGCCCCCCCGCAGTGAGAGAACGGAGGTCCGTGTAAGTAAACATGGATCTCTGTTCTCATAGAGGGGGAAGGGCTGTGATCACAGGCTTCCTGTATATGGAAGCCGTGATCACTCCCCTCCCCCTACCAGCCCAGCTCAGCACCAATACAGTTAGAGCACGCCCAGGGAACACTGTTAATCCTTAGAGCGCACCCCTCCAGGTTAACCCCTTCACTGCCAATGGCATTTACACAGTAATCAGTGCATTTTTATAGCACTGATCGCTGTATAAATGGCAATGGTCCCAAAAAAGTGTCAAAATGGTCCGACATGTCCGCCGCAATATTGAAGAACTGCTGAAAATCGCAAATCGCCGCCATTACTAGTAAAAAATAAAATAAATAAAAACCCCAGAAATGAATTCTCATCATTTGTAAACGCGGCAACTTTTGCGCAAACCAATTAATAAATTGCGGGTTTTTTTTACCAAAAATATGAGGAAGAATATAAATTGGCCAAAACTCATGTAAAAAATGTTTTTTTATATTTTTTTTGGATTTGTATTTTAGCAAAAAGTAAGAAAAATTTTTTTTTTTGCAAAATTGTCGCTCTTGACACAGAGGGGATCAAATACCACCAAAAGAAAGCTCTATTTGTAGGAAAAAAGGATGCAAATTTTGTGTGGGTACAACGTCGCACGACCGCGCAATTGTCAGTTAAAGCGATGCAGTGCCGAATTGCACAGAGTGCTCTGGTCCTAAAGTGTGAAATCCTTCTGGGGCTGAAGTGGTTAAGATTCAGATACAAGGAGGGAGTAATACAAATGTGCTATGTTTTAATAAGGATGTGTGCAGTGAGAAAAATATGGAGGATGCTATCATTAGGCTCCTCTTGAAAATGCTGGTTGCTTGATTGTCTTTATCAGAATTCCTGATCTGCACTTAGAGAGCTCTGAAGCACCAAGTAATTAACATTATCAGATCACAGGTCAGAAATGGCAGTCTACATATATCCCATGCTAATGGTTTGCTTTGCAAAAAAAGGTTGAAGTCATAAAATCAGATGGTAATGCTTTAAGAATGTTGGTAAGCATAATGTAACATACGCAGGTGCTCAAACATGATAACCAATCCCATACCATATTGCACACTTCATTAACCGTCACCTTTTCGGGTATAATGTATGAGCATGGTCTGCTACTCTGATACCCCTAAGAACCTATGCAGCAGACTTTAGAGCCCATGTTATACGGTAGCATCACAAGGACAGGAAGAGTCAAAAGATGGCCAGAAAGTCATAAGTCAAACCATGATAAGTTGAAGCAAACCAGAGAGTATAATACAGAGTAGTCGTAGAACAAGCATGGTCTAAGCCAGCCATGTGAGATTGACAGGGGTACAGTACTATGCTTAAAGCCAAACAAGGAACAGGGTTGTAATATAAAGTCATTGCAAACTCAGTGAAGGTGGAGTTCAAGAGACCAGGACAAGTATACAGCAACTAGGTAAAACCAAAACAGCAGAGCCACACCAATAGGGCAGGATGCCAGCAGGTGCTACAGAATCAAAAGCTTGCTCAGTTAAGCTCTTGAGTGAGCACATTTCAACAAATTGCATAAATAGAGCACTAACTGAGAATAAAAATAAGAATCTAAATAATGGGGACCCCCAAAAAAGGGCACAGAGAGATAGGTAGCAGAACTGGCATTTTTAGAAGCAACATTTGGGAAGGAAGCATCAGTATATGACTATGCTACAGGTATATGCCAGGACATCTTTGAGAATGTTGAGCTCCAGCCAACAGGTAGACATCTGACCATGCTGTGGAAGACCACTGACCATCTGGCAGTTTAAATCCTATTCAGGTGGATCTAGGAAACATGGAGTGTGTTTTTGTATTTTCTGAATTGTACAATTTTTTGAGTCAGTGTAAATTTGTACACATACACACGCATGGTTTTATTTTAGAGTGAACCAGCTTGACTTTACACTTGTTTTAGTGTTAAAGAAAAAAAAAACATACTTTCTTTTTATTAGCATTTCAAGAGTCTCAAACTGGGATAGTGGTATGAAAAATGTACCATGCGGTAAGAGCTGTCAGCAATTGGTGCTCAAAACATAGTTCACTGTTTTAGAGTCCTTTTAGAATGATAAACATTTCCACAATATTCCTTATGAAATTACAGAGCTTTTCCAAGTTATGATTTCTCAAAATAGTAAAGTTGATTTTACAATTGCATTTTTTTTCACTTCTTAGATACAGCCTTGTCAGTCAAGTTAAGATTTGTGAATCATTCTTCATTGTTTAAATCATAATAGCTCTCAAGTATCATTTTTAGAATCAATTGATGGAGTGGGAAGAGGTATGTCTGGTATGTAAATTATACTTTGTGTTTTCATTCATCTGGAAAATCCTAGCACAAGCAGCTGCCTGGTTACTGATACTCTCAAGTCTATGCTAAATGTTCTCTTAGGCTGCTTTCACACTGAGGTGTTTTACAGACGCTATTTAGCTAAAAATAGCGTCTGTAAAGCACCTCAAAAGTCCCCCCCAATCCACCCCAATGTGAAAGCCCTGAGTGCTTTCACACTGGGGCAGTGCGCTTGCAGGACGTTACAAAATGTCCTGCAAGCAGCATCTTTGGGGCGGTGAGGGGAGCGGTAATATTCCGCTCCTCTACCACCCCTGCCATTGAAATGAATGGCAAGCGCTTCCGAAGCGGCTGCTCACCGCCTCGGTAGCGCCGAGCGCCGGCACTTTTAACCCCTTTTTAACCCCTTGTGGGGGGTTAAAAGCGCGGCGCTCCCGCCCGCATAGCGGAGCCATATCACTGGTAAAACTCCGCTAAAACTAGCGGGGTTTTACCACGGCTACCGCTTCAATGTGAAAGTAGCCTTAATGTCTGCGGGATAACTGCCAACACCCAGGTAGAGCAAAGCAAAAACCAAGGTGAGTATACTTCATGCACAATGCATGGCTTCATTCTAAAGCCATGCATACATGGATCAAAATTCAGTTGGTTCAGCAGGGACTGGCCTAATTTCAATCCATGTATGGGTAGGGTGGAAGAAGTCAGTCTACCAATCGACTGTGCAACTGCCCTGTTAGATTTTTGCTGCTCAATCAGACTTCCAGCTGGGGTACACAGATAGCGGGTTGAGCTGCACACAACTACTGATGCAGCAGTACATAGTAACCAATCAGCTTACAGGTTTTATCTGTCAAAACCTAATTGAACAAGCTGAAGTTAGAAGCTGATTGGTTACTATGCACAGCTGCACCAGATTCTGTGTGCACCAGTTTTAGTAAATCTCCCCTAATGTCTTTCTTTCTTTTAAAGGAATGCAATGCCTTCTGTGATTGGTTGTGGTGTGAATGAACAACACTATTCCCTCTCCTCCAATCACAGAACACCTTGCATACTTTGAAAAGAAAGCAAGACATTTTCTGAATACAGAGAGCTCAGCACTGAATGTCCAATGTTTACTGCAGAGGCTGAATGAAAATTAAGCCTCGTACACACGGGACGACGATCGTATACAACAGGTCGTACTAACGACCGTTATATGCGATATTGATCGTTTGTATGCGCGATTAGAACAGTCGAACATACGACGGTCGTACAAGGGAGTTGTATGAGCAGACTAGAAAACTTGGTCGTACCAACAAGCAGTCATACGACCGTTGTATCGTGTGTACAGAGCAGTTGGCACAACAAGTTGTATTGTGCAAAACACGCATGCTCCGAAGTCAGGAACGGCCGGATGCTAATTACATGCACCTGAACGTTCTTCTGTGGTCGTACGATCGTGTAGTGCAGTCAGTATGCAAGTTACATTATGCAACATACGATTTGCGACAATCGTACGTACGATCGTCGTCCCGTGTGTACGAGGCTTAAGAGTTTTCTGAAACACACATGTCGCACTCTTCATTCATGGTAATTTAACTTTATAGAGCAAATGTCTTAAAACTCTAATTGGCTGGAGTTTAACTTGAATGAATTTAAACCCAAGAACATTTATTTATATACATTAAATTGCAGTTTACTAGTCTTTAAATGGGCCTTTTCCCTTTATTCCCTTTATTCTCAGCTAGTGATCTTGCCAGTAACACACTTCCTGTCCAAGAGGGACGCTCACACTCCCTGTTTCCATAACACAGGGGGCAAATATTCTGCAGTGCTCAAAGGGGAACTGGGCAAGATTGACATCACCTGATATAACACTGCAGTGTAACCGGGAACATATTAATTCAACAGATTTCTAGCATGATTAACAGGTATTTTTCTGCACACATATGACAAACAATTGCAGTAATATATTTAACAGACCAAACAGCAGCAAATAGGTGAAGATCATTGTTATGGTTTAAAAATACTTCTTTTGTATCCTGTGTGATCAGATAATTATTTTTTGAAGAAATTATTCCACAGACGTTATGTATAAAGTAACTGTCCAACTAATCATATAATTTTATAGGAAGGTTTGTAAAAGCATGTTCTAGCCAAGTTACATAAGACATGACAATATATATTGAAGTATAACCTTGTCATTTTTTTTAGACTCTCCTGAATTATTACATACATAGCAATTTTCTCATTGCATGCAAAGTTCCAGATGTCTCATTTTAAATACTTAAAAAAAAACAATTTAATGTTTTTCTAACTAATTTCTGTAATTGAAAGCCTGACATCATATCAAATGGGAAAAAAAGCAATGTAGACGAAAATTAACCTTTCTTTTTTTTTAAGTTAGGCACATTAAAGTCTCCTTTAAGTTAAAATCTTTCCTAAAGAATTAGAGAGTGATGAGGACATTGGATACAGTAATATATATGTAGCACCAGCACACTTTAGAAGTCACTTTCCAGCGATTTGTCCATTACCTCCTCAGCAGGAACAAAGAAGAGCTAAACACTGAAGGCCACTGTCTTTTTGATGTGCCAGAGCTCAGATCTAAAGCAATCACTTGTCTAAGAGCTTGAGTATAGTAAACATTTCTGCTTCTAATTGAGACAGGCTTCAAACCTTTAAAAGAATATGTAACTAAATGAAAAAAACAGCAGTGTCAATATTTTGTGTGGCCACCATTATTTTCCAGCAGAACCTTAGCCCTCTTGGGCATGGAGTTCACCAGAGCTTCACAGGTTGCCACTGGAGTCCTCTTCCACTCCTCCAT